>BPTQ01000008.1:109107566-109270028 GCA_019973895.1 Chrysanthemum seticuspe | reverse complement strand
TTATCAACTGGTTCAAGTTCAGTTAGGTCTATAAGGTTAGTTCCGACAAGTTCTAGTCGAGTCATTTATCAAATTTCAAGTCCACAGATACGTTTTCCGTAATTCCCGTTTTTTTGTTCCGTCTTTTACTCTAATCCCCACTGGTATTCGTCGTTATGTGGGAAAATTCTCTGATACAACTTCTCAACGTCTTTTGTTTGGGTCTATGTTGTCAATCCTATTCACATGTTTGACTTTGTCTACGTTGTTCAGGTTGGTCTCAAAAGTTCTTTTACATACATACGAATCCACGAAACTTCCTTCCTATATTTCGAACAGTTTCTCTCAACAACCCCAATCTACCACGAAAATATTCCCCAGGAAATGGACCGGTCGAAGAATATCGTCAGCCATATCCTAAAGGGTATATTCCATTGTTGATGTCTATACCGACTGCTATAAGAAGCTGGCCAGGTAAAGGACCCCTTATAAAAGCACCATCTAACCCCAACAACTCTCTTTGACAAGCTTTATATCCTTCCTTCAAAGCACCTAAGCATACATACATTTTCTTGAAAACTCTGGTTGGACTTGTTGCATCTGTTTCAGTTTGTACACTTATCCTAACTGTTGTATCTGGGTTTGTTTTCTGCAACTCTTCAACATAGTCTCTTAAAAGGGTGTATTGCTGCTTATGGTCACCCCTAATCTCATTTTCTGCCTTGTTTTTTTGCCCTTAATGCCTTTTGCATAGACACCTGAACTTTAAACTATTTACTGAGCTGATCTTGAACAGCCTTGATTGGAATATCTGGATTGACTTGAACTTGGTCAACTATTTGCTTCGAAAGAAACTTGTAGTCACAAGCTTTAATCTCTCTTGATTGCAAACATTTGTATTCATCCCTGAAAGTTCGAACAATCCATACATCTTTAGCTGTATTTTTGGCTACATACAACAACCATGGGCAATTTGTTGCTTGCTCCTTGAGTGATCGCAAATATACATCCCTTCCAAGGCCTCTAGTTATCGGACCAGATTTCCTCTTTGGGGCTTTTCCCAGCCCAACACCTTCGGTTATTCCACAAACAGGTATTTTTCCAAGACACCTAACCCTAATTCTCTATTTGTCATTCTTAATGAGTTGCAATTTCCTCCTAGTCTTTATTGAAAGCAGGTAGATCCTATCTTTCACTTCTTTTGCAGTTACAAAATTTAACCACAGAAAAAACATATTTCGTCCTCTATTTGTGCTGCCTCACTTAACTTTTTTTTCTTGTATGCCCTCATTTTTTTCTTCCTAATAACATACTCATCCTCATTCTCAGAACCACTTGCAAAATCATTATCATCTAACAGATCCAACTCACTTTTCTTTAAAAAATCATCTGGTATCTGGCTGGAGGTACCTATAAATGGTAACTTTGTAGTCTTAGACACTTTTTTTTTGAACAAATTAACATCAAAATCAGGCTCCTTAAAAGTATTAGCCTCATCGACAACTGTGTTTCCATCACGATTGTTCTCAATATCATCATCATCACTCATATAACTATCTGTGTCACTTACATTGTCATCACTTAAAGCTTCATCGATTTCACATACCTGTACAGATTTACCTTTTTGGATATGCTCCACAGGATTACATATTTCCTCCTCTTGATGACCTAACTCTTGATCATTTTGATATACCTCTTCAGGACTATCTATTTGGATATGCTCAACATGTTTATCTATATGCTGGTTGACATCACCTATAACATCTTCAGTCTGACAGATCTCTACAGATGAAAACAAGGTTTCTGTTTCTGGCATCTGACTAGATTGTACCAAAGTATTGACTTCCAAAGGTTGATGTGTAACCTGACATATATCCTCTACCACAGATTTATTAACAATGTTTTATAAGAACAATTTGTTTGAGCAATATGGAACAATAGCAAGAGCTGCCTTTTTCTTTGTTGCATCCACATCAGCAATAACTTTCCTAATTGACTTTGGTGACATTTTATCAACATCCAATGTTGTCTTACCATTTTCAACATAAACCTCAATAATCTTATGGTCATCAACAAGATCTTTCAATATTTCTAAATTAGCACTCTCACTTAAGTTATACAAACCATCATCTAAATTACTACCAGGCTTAACAAAGTAATAGTAATTTTTTGAACCAAGCTCATAACCCAATTCATACATAAGAACATCCAACTCTTCGACTGACACACTATCAACATCAACTAAATCAACTAAATTTTCCATACCTCCAACGTAGATTCTACCAGGCCAGTATTTAAAGAAACCGTTGTGATAAACCCTCATGCTAAACATATTAGATCTACCACCTGAAAACATGTCAATATATGTTTAGGGCATTCTAAAAACTTAATTGGGAAACAATAAATACTCCAATTAGAAATTCCAATGACTATAATAATAATAATAATAAATACCGTATTTCTTCTTAGCAGAGTCGTACAGGACGGTATCATCAACTGGATAACCTGGATGTCTTCTTACTTTCCATAAAGTAAATTCCATGTTTCTCTTTTTTGATTGATAAACAGGGGTTTTGTGACATGCAATTAGGGTTTGTGAATTCTGATAATTCTTGTAACGAAAGTTATGGGACGAAAAATAATACAGACTATGTGTTTATGTGGCGGGAAGAGGGTTACATTACATGTGGCAATAATATAGAAATTGTTAGGTTCCCATATTAATAACACAAGCATCAATATTAGAATGGAGATAAGAAAGTGATCGTTTGAACAAGATCAATCTTTACGCGTATGAATGAAAGAAAAGTTATGCGTGAGTATTGAGAGAAAATGAACAACCAACTCTCTAATGAGAATTACAATATTATTTATAGGAGGGAACTAGGGCAACACACCAAGTTCCCATCCTTTCCTTATTGGGCTTTGGCATAGGCTCATGGGCTTTCTACATGAGCCTAGCCTTGATTACTAACATAAAAGCCATAATTAAGCTAACTATTACATATTAATTACTAACACTTGAATTCTATTTTAGGAGTGATTCCAACAATCTCCCCCTAAGTGTTAGCGATTGATGATTTTGATCTTTAAACGTTGAAGGTGCTGATGTAATAGTAGCTTTGACGTCTTCTGGCATTCTTCTTTCTTGTGAGAAGAAGTGCCTTGATTCGAACAATCTCCCCAGTGTAGGGAAATTGTTTCCTTTGAAGTATTCTGCTTTGACGTCATCATTTTCTTTGTTCTTTGATCTTTGTTCTTTGTGATAGAAGTGATAGTATGTTGTGGTTGTCTGCATCAGGTCTGCTTCGTTGCTCCAGTGTCTCCACGTCATTCTCCAACATGCTCACACACTCTTTAACATTGGATTTCAGTACTGATGTAGTTCTCTTAGTCTTTAAACTTTGTAGATTCTTTGACTTAACGAAGAATCGTTCTGACTTTGTGTTGCCTTTTGAGAGAACTTCAATTAGTGATGTTGTAGGTATAAGCATGTGGAGAATCTGCACGATCTTTTCCACCCGCAAGCATCCATAAGAAGAAAACATAAAACATGGGTTAGAAATAATCCAACGCTTACAAGTTTGAACTTCGAGAGTGTTAACAGCATAGTGTGAAAACACAACTCTAATTCTCACAAAGGCTATTCCTGAACTGGAGTCCCACAAGTGAGATAAGGCGATGTACCGAAATATATCTACAGTTCAGATGAGCCGCTGAGGTACACCGAAGCATCACCTCACGACTGTAGATCGTTTGAGACACACTAAGCATAATCCAAGGGGAGTTACCGAAGTGACCTGCTGTCAGGGCTGTTTGAAGTTAACCCTGGCAGGAGTTTCCATTCAATCACTGAGGATCACATTTATGAACCCCTCATAAATGTTCTCGTCAGATTGCTAAGATTTGTGAAGGACTCGATATTGTATCACTTGAGTCCTTATTGTTGAATGACAAGTGATGAAATGTCAAGTGTACCTAAGAGATATTTTTATGAATCTCGTGGCTCTAGACTCAATAGTACGCTTTGGTTTTCCTGAGCAGAGACTAGGGAGAGGGTCTCCTTCTTCAATACCGGCAATCTCTAAGAGAAAGCCGATAGTTTAAGTAGGGTTCCCTGTGAGAATGAAACAAGCTTCTGTTGAGAGAAACTTGAGTGGCTAAGAAGGTTTAGGGCATGCGTCACTGGGTCCATGACGACTTTAATCTTCAATACCGGTGTCATCTAGTGACAGCCAGTAGCATATGAATTGAACCCGGTGTCTGCCCTAAGTTGAATAATCTGGAGGGCTATTTCTTTTCACCCTTTTCTTTACTTTTCTTTTTAATTCTTCAACTCCTTCTTTCTCCGATTCTCAATTTCTCCTTTTTATAATCATACCTAAGGACTTCTAATTCTAACTGTTGGTGGTGTCCTTGGGTAGATCCCTCCGGCTCTGGCGGATCATAGGACGATTATTCCTAACCTTAATCACCTTATAACTCCATTGCCACAAAACCAATTTGCATGAAAATCTCTCAAAGTATTTATAAGTAAGAAACATTTTGTAATACTTCGAGAGTTTTATATTTCCCAGAAATACTCCCCCTCCACACGTGCTTAAGTGTTTTGACAGAAATCTGCACGGTGAGAGAAGAGCGCACACTTTTGAATTGATCAACTCAAGATAGACAATTCCCCGCGAGACACGGTTACGTTGCATAGTTAAAGAGATACATTGTCAGCTTTTAGGTGACAACTAGCTCTAATAACTAACTTGAAGATGTGGACAACCCTGAAAGGTTGTCAAACCCGTCAAAGTTCATGTTTACCAAGAGTTTCTCGAATGGTACATTCAACTCGGACAAGTCCTTTGCGAGACACGTTTACATTACTAGCGAACCAGCTTTAAATTATTACCCGTCCTGGACAAGTCTTTTCGATTTACTAACATTTAAGAACTCGTCAATTCATTGGTTAAGTCTTTTTAGCACGACGATTCATTTGCAATTCACAACATATTTCTTATCACATAATTTTTCTTCCCCTCAAAAATGGCATATAAATGTTATTTTTGACGAAATTTGATATCGAATATGTCCATTTCGAGTTTTGTGGGACGCTTACCACGAAGAAAAATTTTGTGAACAAAGTTTTTAAAGCAAATACTCCCCCTCAACAAGTGATATTAACTTTTGAGATTTTGAAAATCATAAGGGGAAGTACTTGTCCTTTTGATCAAAACTTTGAAAGGTGAAAGTTTTGATAAGTTTTACTCAAAAGTAAGAAGCTTTCGCTCCTATTATAGGATTGTGGCACTGATGCGTACCATAGGGTCCTTTCATTACAAGTACGGGTTGTACACTGTAATGTGTGTACAAGCCATAATCATATATAAATCACACAACCAAGTAATGATAATGAAACAAATCAAGGGTTACCAGGAGATTCAGGTAGTCCAGCAATAACTCCAGGAATGCGTTCTGGACGTTGATATCCTGTGAGAGATATGCTGGTTCGACCACCTACGAAACTCTCCAACGTTCTAAACTGGTCCCTTCTGAACAACCTTTCATCAATGCGAGTGATGATCTTCTTCACATCCCGTCTCTCCCTCGAATTCCATCGCTTAGGTGACCCAATGCCTTCTTGTATCGCCTTTAACCGATAAGCTAACCCATCCCTGACTTTCTTCAGTGTGTGATCTCCAAACTTATGAAGCTCTTTGCACGCCATCAAGCAATTTCAGTGTAGTTCACTACGAGAGACTACTCCAAATGGTTTGCTGATGAGGGTGTATTGAGGAAGTTGGTTGATGTCGGGAAGGTCTAGCTGTGGTTTTGTGAGGTTAACACGCGTCTGATACGATTCCACGGCAAGTTGAATGTCTTCTACACGTTCCTGGATCACTATGCTTCTGATGAAGATTAACAAGGACTTGATGTACTCACGTTGGATTTCTGTAGAGAAATGTCGCATTCATCCCTGTACCTTGGCTAGATACATATCTTCAATGTCGTTGAAAGACAATCTCTGAAAGTCTGCTTCACAGAAGTCATAATCCTCTTCGTCTTGTCGTTTGACCACTATTTTCTTGAGAAATGTGTAGTCCCATTTTGACGAAAGAGTAATATGCTTAATAGCAACGATCCCTTTATCACTAAACACTTCGTGTTTCGAATTTTGAACCTGGCAGCTTTTGTAGAAGATTCTTCGGTGTTCAGGCCAATGGTGAATCCCATACATCGCATCAAGGTCATACTTTTCCACGCTGTTGACAAACATGTGAGTAGAATTTTCCTCGATGGCTATGTTGTTGGAGTATATTGCTGCAGGGAAAGGAAGTGTGAGTTATGTAGTGTATTTCTTGGAGACATCGCTACCGTGTAGAAGAAACTCTAGGTCGTTGTTGAAGAAATAACGGAATGGAATCTTGGGTTGATCCGGTTGGCCAATTGTAGGTAGAGGTCTGGTCTAGTCTGTGTAGTATGGAGCCTTGTCTTTTCTTGTGAAGTCAATGTTAGCTTCAGGGTTGAGCCAATCAATGTTGTTAGACATGGCTCGTGCTATGTTTTCAAGATGATATTCAACTTCAATAGCACTTTCAGAGCTATCTTTGAGCAGTTGAATAGCTTCATTCTTAATGCGTCTCAACTCTGCTTTTGTCATCTTCTTCACTCGAAATTTTTCTTGAAGTAACTTTGCATGCTCCAATGTTCGACCATCTACCATTTCTTGACCTTCTGGTAGTGAGGGAGTAGCATTAACAAGTGTAGAAAACCAGTCATATTCAGCGGTTGTATCATCATCTAGCCATGAGACAACATCAGTCTTAGTCGTCTTCTTCTTCTTCTTTGACATTGATGAGGATGCTGGTTTCTTTGTTGTGTCGGGAGAGGTAGGTTGTTGGTGGGGCTCATGGAACTCTTCATCGTCACCACCAGTGTATTCGAAATGATCACCAGTTTTTTCTCTGGATGGTGGTAACTCAGAGTCCTGAGGTTTATCAGCAGTAGAACGTGGAGGAGATCGTCTTTCTGTTGGAGTCCTTTGGGTTGGTGGTGGCATAGTGGAAGATTCTCCAGACTTCTTTGGACGTTTAGGTGCAGTATCCTTGTCCTTATCATCGTCATCTCTTGGTCGTTTAGGTTGACCTGCTGACTCTTTGCATGATGATTTGAGTTGATAATCTAGTAGAGCCTCAAAAAATTTAGCATCATCCGAAGTAAAGGTTGCAGATCGTTTAGACATTTGCATCACCAATTTCGAAATTAACTCAGCTTCAGAGAGATCAGGTTCTTTGGCCATTGTATGTTTAACCAATGTGACGATATTTGGAGTAAGTTGTCTGGAAAATATCTCCCTTGTCACTCCAGGGACAGTGTCGAGAAGAAACTTGTGAGTATATTCTCTAGCCGTCTTCTCCATTTCCCTTTGGAAATCTCCTTTGAGAAGCTTCTGGATGTGCTCCCTTTCTTTCAACATCTTGTTTATCCCGTCTTGAAGAAAGTTGATTCTGTCAGCTAGTTGATTCAGCTTTTTGTTGATCACGTCTTTCTTCTTGACTTGCTTGACATCTTTTACAATCTTTGTCTTAGCTCGGTATATCCAAGAGTCGGTTGGTTTCTTTACAGACTTGGATGTGGATCTGGTTTTGCCTTTGGATGGTGGTGGAGATGAATGAGAGGATGAGTCTGATGATGATGAGACATGAGGAGACTCAGGGTCTTTGGTGACTCAGAAGTTAGTTCCTTGGAACGTGCTGGACTATCTAGAAGAAAATCATCGTAATCAACTTTGTCATCTTGTCCAGGTTTAGCCATTTCTTCAGCCTTAATCCTAGCTTCTTCATCTGCTTGAGCTTGAGCTTCATTTTCTGCCTTCTCTTTAGCTGCAAGCTCAACATCTTCATCAGGAATTTTCTCAGACTTCTCCTTTTCTTGTTCCTCAAAGTCATAAATGATAGTATCCTCCAGTGGCTTTTGTTGATCGTGGGTGGTGGTACTAGTTCCCTTATCGGGTTGATTAACCGCATCAGGAACTGGTGTAGATAGAGCACCACCACTTGACCCTCCGGGGCCACGAGTTTGTTGTAGTTTAAACTGTTCAGCAACGTGTTGGAGTCTTAAATTCATCACCTTTTTCCAGTAGTCTTTATCCAGTGGTTCTTCATCCGAGCTTTCCTCTACCTCTGGCTCAGCAACTGGGGTTTTACCTTTATCAGCTTTTGGACTTAGAGGTTTTTCAACAGTCAGTGGGTCATCGATGGGAGTTTCTGAGTAGGTAACCTCTTCATCGGTGTCAGTATCCTCTGAGTCCTCATCCTTCAGTTGTGGTTCAGGTTTGAGAATAGGGATTGCATCCTTTGATGGAATTTTCCTTTTGAGAACATGAGTCCTCTTAGGATACTTTCTCGTACTCTCAGTGCTTGTAATACTACCAGCACTGCCTCTCCTGGTTTTCCTAGTAGGTGTACCAGAGGACTTATCATCAAGGAAACCTACTTTTCCTGCTTCAACTGCTACCAGATATCGTTTGTACGAATAAAGTCCTTTGATATCATCAGTAAGGAGATGATCTGGCAGCACTGCACCTTATTTCTTTGTTTTTGAGTCCTTAAATCTGACAGTGAGTGTGGGCTCATACAACACGGAGTGTTGATTGGGTCATCAAGTCTCAAGGGAATATCAGGATTATACCGTAGAGCTCTTCGGATCAACAGTTTGGTGTATCTGATATACGAGATCTTGGTGCCAGGCCTTTTAAGGTAAGACATCATGTCATCCCATATCAGAGCTTCAACTTCTATGTCTTTCATGTTGACCAAAGCCCAAAATATTTGTAGTTCCATGAGCTTGGGATGCTCATGACCACTATCACATCCAGAAACAGATTTGGCAATCATTATGTAGAGGGTTCTCCATGGCTGGGGAATGTTCTTGAGATCAACAGATGAGTGCTTTGTGATTACCCCGGTAGATTCATCATAGCCGATGTCGACCATGAACTGGAAAACGACCTCTTTCGTTGGAGTAGCATTGTATTCAGTAGGCTCGATGACAGGAATCAGAAGAATAGCCCTCAAATCTGCTGGCGTGATGGTGACTTGTTTGTTGTTAAGAGTCACAGTCACGGCACTTTGACCTTTCACCTTTCGTATAGTGTGCCAGAATTGGTGAATGTAGATCTCAGGTACAGTAGCAGAGTTTGTGAGCATGTTCTGATAAGGGTGAGTCTTCAGAATATCCACTGCAATCTGACACGAAGACTCAGAACAAGAGAAGTTATCAAAATCAACTCTGAGGTTGTTTTTTCCGATCTTCATTGGGTAACCATTAGGGAAGATATCTTCAACAGTGAGAACATTTGGTGCATCCACATTTTGCATTTGAACGTCCATATCGTGATCTAAAAGATATTTATCCAAAAGAACCAACATATCGAAAGACATTACGTTAGTCAACAGTTGATTTTATTGTCTATTTATTGAATGTGATATGTCAATGATTGTTACGAGTCCAATGTCACTTGTTAGTCCAATAGTCCAAAGACATCGTGATAAGTTTCGTGAGTAGATTAACTTTGAATTTTAAAGTCCAAGTTTTCACTTATTTTCACAACTTATTAAACATTTAAGCTTATTGGTGACATTTTGGTATCGTGACATTATGATTTATTTATTTACAAGTTTGCACGCGTAACAATTCACAATTTTGGTTAAAACTAGGCTAAGGCGTAGGTGTAGCAAGCTTATGCGTAAACAGGAGTGGATATACGTGTAAACATAAGCTTATGCGTAGGATCTCATCTTATGCGTAAGAAATATTACGCGTAGACAAAGAATACCTTAACCATAGAGCTTACGCGTAAGCGTATATGGAACCTTACGCGTAAGGCTTACTCGTAAGAGTGAACCTTGTGCGTAAAGGTTACTGTTTACGCATATCCTTCACAGAAAACGCGTAGTCCCCATTGTAGAACCTTACGCGTAAGATTTCTCTTACGCATAACATGCTACGCGTAAGGTGATCCTTATGCGTAGAAGTTCCAATAACCTTGATTCTGAATTTTCACTCGTAATAACCTGAAACAAATGCATCATAACCCAATCATTAACGCATTATTCAATCCCATATAGTTTTCCCATGGACAATCAATTACTACAGTTTACGCGTAGGACATATCTTATGCGTAGAACTTAAACCCTAGGTTTCAAATCTTACGAGTAACAATTCTAACCATAGGATTAACATCAAATCATTTCTGGGATATCTTAGAGGCTTAGTGAGATGTCTTAAACAAGTTTTAACATTAAACACCCTATGAATCAAGAATACCCAAATCGTATGAACTTAAACCCTAAATTTTGATTCACACGCAATTCATGATTCTGGATAAGTTTTGAACGTGTATTTGATCAATTCAACATGTAAACAGCATCACATAACCATCTTTTTAACCAGAAACTCTCACAATTGAAAATACCCAATTCACGCATAAGAACCCTAATCTTGAAAACATTCAAATCATGTTTCTGGGTGGATTTGTTGGATAAAAACCTTAAAAGTATGAATATTTAAGCCTTTTAACAGCATTTTTATCAACACAAACACTCAAATGGGGATTTTGCGTTCATGGCTTACGCGTAGAACACAAAAATCACTCAAACGCAAGATTTAACCGTTGGATTTTTTGTGAAATCCAAAACCAATGTTTGTAAGCATGTAAAGATTATGAAACCTATGGAAAACTAGAATGGGGGGTTGAATAGTTTTGCCAATTTAAAACTTCTTTTTAAATATTTAGATCGACTTATGTCAATCTATTTGGTTGTTTATGTTGGACGTTGATAGATAGATATATAAACATATAATGAAAGATAAAGAATAAGAAGCACATCACCACGACACAAGTATTTATAGTGGTTCGGCTACAAGGACACCTTCCTTGCCCTACTCCACTCCCCGAGTCACCTACTCGAGAGTTCGTAAACACTACACCAACTCCTTATGGCGGAGAAGCCTTCACAACGTCGCTTAACCTTTTTCCGGTACAAAGCTAAATACCGAGTTCTTTCACACCAAGGCGAACCACACCTAACACAACGTCGCCTAACCTTTATACGGTGCTAGGCTAACCACCGAGTTCTTTCACACCTTAGGAGAACTAATCATTCACAACGTCGCCTACCCTTTATTAGGTACTAGGCTAAGTACCTAGTTCTTTCACACCTTAGGTGAACTACACCTTCACGACATAACACCTAATCTCAAGGAGATCTACTCCTTGTTACAACACCACCAAGGATATCACCATCCTTGTATATAAACAAATACATATATGTATAACGATGCACCTCATCGATTATACGACCTAGGCATTCTTCCCAAATGCTATTTGATTTGATTCTTTGGCATCCTTCACTAATGCCTTTGACACAACGCTTGGCACCCTTCACTAATGCCTTCGTCTTGACACCTTTAGCATTCTTCACTAATGCTTTGACACGGATGATGAGCACCTTTCACTAATGCTTTCATCTTGACACTTTCGGCATTCTTCATTAATGCCTTCAACCCAACATATATGGAGAAAGGTAGAACTATCAACAAGAGAACCTTTGTTGTCTTGATGATGACGAAGCATGGCAACTCATGGACTTGAGCTTGCACGTCTTCAAGATGTGGTGATCTTTCCTTTAAGAGGAATCTACAAGATCACACAAAAACAAAAGACAAAAGCTACATAGATCTCTTGGATCTGAGGTTAGAGGGTTAGAATACTTGGGGGAAGTATGTGTGTAAAAGGGATGATAAGTAAGGAAGAAATGGCTCTCTATTTATAGAGAAAATTCTCTACTGTTTCCCCGGATCCCACAGATCCCTTCCACTTGGGATCCGGCTAGCACAAAGCTAGGGATCCGTGGAACGCTCCTCTTTGCCCATGGGTATTTTTGGTTATGGGTCATGGGTCATGGGTTATGGGTTGATCCATGGTTTTCTTTCTAGATACAATGAACTTAGATAAGTGGTATATATAAAACCATGGGTTATGGTTCAATACCATTTGCTAGTTTCTACCCATTTTAGTATTTACATGTTTTTACCTTATTTTAGTATTTACATGCTTTTACCCATTTTAGTATACTTAGTTTAAGTATATGCTAACCCAATATGTAAACACTAGTTGTTGTACATATATATATATCTAGATCATAAAATCACTTATACTTGTTTTAGTGTTTTATGTGAAAATGTGAATATGTTAGAAAACTATTAGTTCAAACCATTTCAGTATTTTATTTGTTTCGTTAATATGATTTTACTTTTGTTATCGACAAAACATTAGAAGATCGTAAAATATAAATAAACGTTTTTACGGCTTATTTGTATTAACAATCTCCCCCTTTTTATTGATGACAAAACATAAAATTATTTTAAGGAAAAGCTAAAATTCGTAAACGTTTGAATTTGTAGTTTTTACTTTCTTCTCCCCCTTTTTGTCGAAACAAAAAGTGTTAAAAGAAACTAACACAATTTTTATAAGAAAAATTATAAAAGATGTAACGAGAGCAAGTGACGGGAATGGTACTCGTCTTAACTCCCCCTTGACGAGTCCATCCCTTTGAAAAAGGGCGTCAAGGACATAATGTAAAATAAGCTACTTGTGTTTGCAATTAAGTTTGCAAATGGTTCGTCTAAGTGACGAAAACGTGCTCCCCCTCGAATATTACAAAGTTGCAATGGGGTATCATGAAGTGTAATCCAAAATTGGATTAAGTTGCAAATGATTTTGCAATATTGTTTGACACAAAGCTCCCCCTCGCTTTTATGGTGTCAAAATCTTCATGTGTTATTTTGAAAATCTACAAAGTAAAGGTTAGAAAGACAAGAGTATAGTGCATAATTTCCTGCAAGAAAACTCAAGTTAGTACAATTTTGTGCTTCTGTACCACGGATCCCACGGTTCCCTTCTTTGAGGGATCCGTCTAGGCAAAATGGAGGGATCCGGTTGTCTGTTGACAGTTTCTTCATCAATGAAGATGTGTCAAGTAATGCTACTATGATGATGATATATATATGAGCAATACAGATCACAACGCACAACACATAGCAAATAGATGTTCATTCAATAAAATAAGAGATAATCACCTAAATCTCTAAAACTAAGAGAATGAGCTTAACCAAACAAGTACTCATAATGCTAATAAGTTACTCCAAATTAGTGATTCAACTAAAGAACTTAATTACGAAAAGGTGTCCTAAACGTTCTAGGTTTGAGCTTACGACTATTATGCTCATTGTGGTTTAGGCTTGTTAACCTCTTCGAAACGTTCGAGGAGGTGATGAAACATGAAACGATGTTCTTCGCGTAATTCATGTATCAACCGTTCAACGTGTTTACAATGATAGCAATCCTTGTTATGGTTTTGAATTTCTTGAAGTGAAAGTTCAAGTGAAGTGGGTTGAGGTTCTTCAAATAAAGGAGGATTTGGTTGAGACTCATTTAGTGGTGGCTCTATAATGCTTGTGGCTAGAGGTAAAGAGACATCAACTTCCATTTGGTCAGGTGGTTGCTTTTGATGTCTTCTCATAATCCAAAATGGACTATTGGGAGGAATGATAGAGTTTGCTTTTGGATCAAGTGTTGATTCAATATTTTGATTTTGTGGCTCAATCTTTTCATGTGAATTGGATGGTAATGGTGAAAGATGAGATGGCCAAGAGGGTAAGTCTTCTACATTGTGAGAGTGTGAAAATTATTGTGAAGTATCTCTAGGTACTAATGATGTTGGTTGAGTTGTGGGGGGTTTGTTTGCTATGGTAGAATTTGGTGAAGATATCCTAGTGGGAATCTTATTCTTGGGGATTAGTTTGATTGGTTTCCTTGATGTGGGAGAAATCCTGGCATTGGTGGACTTAACCGGAGATGATTCGGTTGAAGAAACTTCGTGTATGATTCTAGCAAGTTTCTTGGGTGGTTCTTGGGTGGATGAGTGAGCACTAGGAGCCTTTCTCATATTGAAATGACTAAGGGAAATGGTTGCAATTGCTGATTTTTGTGTGAGATGACTAAAGTGTTCTAGGCAATGTGGTTTATAAAGAGAAGATCTTGGCAATTTTGTATTTAAGACTTAATCCACTAATGTTCATGGAAATGTGATGATTGACATGCACAAGGTTGAGATTCAGAGTTTACACTGATCTAGGAACTCATTTAAGATGAGATGGAGTGTTTGGGTTAGCAATGTTAGACATATACTGTCACCCGGATCCCACGGTTCCCTCTTTGGAGGGATCCATCTAGGCTATTCCTAGGGATCCGGCTCTCAGCAGTTATGACAGATTTGAAATGGGGTTTCTAGAAGCTAAAGCCTATCTTGTTTTGGGTGTTTCAGCTCTCCTAAGTGTTTTAGGATGAGAGGGTACTTGAATGATCATGAGTAATAAGTGTTTGTAGCTAATGATTGTTTCTTATGGAAGGAGGATAGGACAAGATGACTACCAATGGATATCCAAGGTTAACACTAAGTGTTTTGGAGGTGTTAAGTCATAATAAATGATCCTAGTGATCAGATTTAAGCTTGTGATGAAATTTGAAAAATCCTTAAAAATTATAGGAATTGAAAAACTAATTTTTGACTCATTTTGAAATAAGAATGACTTGAAACAATTTTCTAAAAATGTTTAATTTGTCTACTTAAGTGTTTTGAAAGATGAAAATTTGGCTTGTGAGTAATGGAGCGGAAATATGGTGGTTTTTTATGTGTTAGTAAATCAAGACGTATTTAGACTAAGATCTTAAGTAAGCCTTTAGTGAGTCTAAGCTTTTTCTTATCATGGAATAAGACTTAGTTGGGTTCTAAAACAGATGCTTAGCTAATGTGAAGTTTATCTAGAAAGCAATCTTGATGTAGGAAATGTAGTATTGCTTATCTGCTGACACAGATCCCACGGTTCCCTCAAGGAGGGGATCCGGCTAGGCTATTCCTAGGGATCCGGCATCTGCAGATCAGAACCTATTCAGAAAAGATGTGCAGGTTTTGCACATTATTACGTCTATAAAACAAGCAATAAGAACAAGCAAGCCATCATATAGCACCAGAAACAATATCCAAAATACCATAAACCAACAATGCTAAAAAGAAATCATTCAAACATAAGATAAATGAAAATAAGCACATTCTTATTGTCCCTTTCGTCAATTCTTCCTTTTTCTTTTTGACGGCTTAGTGAGATTGTAAGCGAGGTTTTGAATCATGCCTCTTATTTGTTTGAATTCCGCGGTCTCGTTGGGAATGATTGGAAGTTGTTCGTGGTATTCAAGAGTGTCCAATTTGATGTTGGATACGGGGTCGATGTCCTCCTCATCTTCTTCTTCTTCTTCTCCGGCCGAGGAGTCCGAGAGAGCTTCGGGTTTCTCTCCATTGACCATAAACTGTTTAGATGGTTGTTTGGTAAGGGGTACCATGACGTGATCGGAAAGGTAATGGTCATCGTTGATAGGGGATGGTTGCAATGCACTAACGTACTTACAAAGTCGTGTTAGGAGCATACCATATGGGACTACCATGTTGGAAGCTTTGAATACCCCAGCCATTCTCCTTACCATGTAATAGGTAAGATTAAATGGCCTTTGGTGGATAAGACAATAGATCATTTGCACAAGGCATGCGTTTGGATGATCATTGTTTCCAACTAGGCTAATGATGTTTTCCCTAAGGATTTCTTCCCATTTTCTAAACATGGGATGCATTTCAAAAAGTTCCATTTTAAAGGGATCACGGTGAATGAGCTTTTTGTTACGATCGTAACGGGATTGGTTGGTCCTAATTTTAAAGATAGTATCACGAATGGTTTCGGGATTGTCGAGAGGAGTGTTGTAAAGAGGCTTAGGATCAAGTGCAAGGTTTTGAGCGTTAATTGCCCAATCTTGAGAGTACATACAAATTCCTTCACAAGGAATGCGAAGAATTTGAGCAAAAGTGTTGAGAGGAAGAGTAAAGTTTTGTGTGTTGATGATAAAGGCAATTGAGATGCTATTATCGATGTTTCTAATGATCCTAAGGCTTTTGTAAAACTCAAAAATAAAAACCGGACAAATTTGTTCATCAATGTCAAGAAGACAATCAAAGTTGATTGTCGAGAAAACTTGACGAATGTCGGTATCTTCAAGGAAACATTCCTTGACTACACAACCTTCGTGAATAAGTCGTTTTGTGAGGCTTTTGAAAATTTTACGGTTAGTTTTGGTCAGGCCCCTTTTACGATAGTAGTGAGTAAGATAGTGGACGGTGTCATGATGATCTTGTTGAGTGGCTTTGGGCATGGTTGGTCCTAGAAATACAAATTTTCCAATTAGGTAAAATTAGTTGGAAATGGGTTTATGGTTTTTGATTTGTATTAACAATGTTGTGAGCACAATGTGATTTAGTTAAAAAGCCCCTTTTCATGATTAATTTGAAAAAACCTAATTAAATTAATTTGATTGTAATTTAAGGAACCATAAACCCTAGAATGAAGATGATGAAAATTAGAACAGGTTAATGTAATTACTTACAATGGTGTTCTAGGAAGGAATACTTGAGGTTATGGAAGCCAATGAGGATGGATTCAGTAGCTTGGTCGTTTTTGTGTTATGAGAATAGAGGGAAAAAGATCAGTGGTGATTTTTGAAAGCGTATAGCTGAGTTCTGTTCCACGGTTCCCCCGGATCCTTTGTATTTGGGATCCGGCTAGTACAACTAGAGGGATCCGGCTACTATGAACATAAAAGAGGTTGTTTGACATTATTTTTATAGTATGCTTATGGAATAGCTTACCAACAAAAAACAATAGTTCGGAGGTTTTAGATGACGATTGTTTTTGGATGACGGCTTTTGATGAATCTCATATCGAGGATGTGATGACGGCGTTAAAAAAAAATTATTCCCGATGACGAGAAAGGTGGAAGAGTGACGAAAGAGACTTCTAACACTCTTAGTGTTTTAATAATCAAAGTAGTACTTGTGAAAATAAGTAGAGCTCAAGTATCCTATCTAATGAAAAGTAAAACATACATCTATGCTTCTTGATTTGGTATAAGACCAAAAATACTTCATGAGCTTTTAAAGTAATCCTTTGTACTTGATGTACTAAAGTTGTGATTACTTTAAGAATCCTTCCTTGAATGTTGACTTCATCTTTCAATGAAGATTTTGGGAAATTCTAGCATGAAAATTACTCGAGAACGGAATATTGTTAGAATCATCTATCAATGTCCAACAAAATGATTTAACATAAAATATGATCCAAAAAAAATCCTTCTTTGTAGTTTTCAAACATACACGGATCGTATCAAGTCTTTAAAGTACAATATACTTTAAGAAACTTGGTTACGAAGCTCTGATACCAATTGTGGAAAACTAGAAGGGGGGTTGAATAGTTTTACCAATTTAAAACTTCCTTTTAAATATTTAGATCGACTTATGTCAATCTATTTGGTTGTTTATATTGGACGTTGATAGATAGATATATAAACATATAATGAAAGATAAAGAGTAAGAAGCACATCACCACGACATAAGTATTTATAGTGGGTCGACTACAAGGACACCTTCCTTTCCCTACTCCACTCCCCGAGTCACCTACTCGAGAGTTCGTAAACACTACACCAACTCCTTATGACGGAGAAGCCTTCACAACGTCGCTTAACCTTTTTCCGGTACAAAGCTAAATACCGAGTTCTTTCACACCAAGGCGAACCACACCTAACACAATGTCGCCTACCCTTTATGCGGTGCTAGGCTAACCACCGAGTTCTTTCACACCTTAGGAGAACTAATCCTTCACAACGTCGCCTACCCTTTATTAGGTACTAGGCTAAGTACCTAGTTCTTTCACACCTTAGGTGAACTACACCTTCACGACATAACACCTAATCTCAAGGAGATCTACTCCTTGTTACAACACCACCAAGGATATCACCATCCTTGTATATAAACAAATACATATATGTATAACGATGCACCTCATCGATTATACGACCTAGGCATTCTTCCCAAATGCTATTTGATTTGATTCTTTGGCATCCTTCACTAATGCCTTTGACACAACGCTTGGCACCCTTCACTAATGCCTTCGTCTTGACACCTTTAGCATTCTTCACTAATGCTTTGACACGGATGATGAGCACCTTTCACTAATGCTTTCATCTTGACACTTTCGGCATTCTTCATTAATGCCTTCAACCCAACATATATGGAGAAAGGTAGAACTATCAACAAGAGAACCTTCGTTGTCTTGATGATGACGAAGCATTGCAACTCATAGACTTGAGCTTGCACGTCTTCAAGATGTGGTGATCTTTCGTTTAAGAGGAATCTACAAGATCACACAAAAACAAAAGAGAAAAGCTACATAGATCTCTTGGATCTGAGGTTAGAGGGTTAGAATACTTGGGGGAAGTATATGTGTAAAAGGGATGATAAGTAAGGAAGAAATGGCTCTCTATTTATAGAGAAAATTCTCTACTGTTTCCCCGGATCCCACGGATCCCTTCCACTAGGGATCCGGCTAGCACAAAGCTAGGGATCCGTGGAACGCTCCTCTTTGCCCATGGGTATTTTTGGTTATGGGTCATGGGTCATGGGTTATGGGTTGATCCATGGTTTTCTTTCTAGATACAATGAACTTAGATAAGTGGTATATATAAAACCATGGGTTATGGTTCAATACCATTTGCTAGTTTCTACCCATTTTAGTATTTACATGTTTTTACCTTATTTTAGTATTTACATGCTTTTACCCATTTTAGTATACTTAGTTTAAGTATATGCTAACCCAATATGTAAACACTAGTTGTTGTACATATATATATATATCTAGATCATAAAATCACTTATACTTGTTTTAGTGTTTTATGTGAAAATGTGAATATGTTAGAAAACTATTAGTTCAAACCATTTCCGTATTTTATTTGTTTCGTTAATATGATTTTACTTTTGTTATCGACAAAATATTAGAAGATCGTAAAATATAAATAAACGTTTTTACGGCTTATTTGTATTAACAAAACCACTTACAAATTGATGATCAAAAACACAGATTTGATAGTTGAATCTTAGGCGTATGATTTAGGTGGTTGAGTAATAAATGTGGTGAAGTAAATGTATTTTGAAATGTTTTATTAAAAAATAATTTGAGCATTTGACACTTTCAGTCCTTCCACCTTAACCATTTACATCCAACGCCCATAACTTCCATTTTGGTTACCAAAAGTATGATTTATGGAAAGAAACTTGACGACACTCCCCTTTGACTTAAGAAATAATGGAATTTTATAAATTTGAGTCCGGGGAGTGACAGTAAACCAGAAATGTGACCACCATTATCAAAGAAACAACCGGGATGAGGTAACATGCAAGTACAAGGTTTTATGAAACCGAAAAAATATTTACTTTCTCCCCCTCAACACTTGACTGAGAAAATACTGAATTTTGAAAGATTAAAGTGTTGATGGAAGATTTGTACTTTCCATGTTAAAAGAAATATAGATAGAAGAATATTTTTGTTGTTTTAACAGATTTTATAATTTTGTATTTTGTTTTTGAAAATATTTACAAAAGAGGTTTTGGTGTTTGACTGGTTTTAAGAATGTTTTAAAATTTCATCCAGTTCCTCTGGAGTCAAACACCGCATACCAATCCGGTGGACCAACTCATTAAACCTAGCAGGAGCTAAGGCTTTGGTGAGAAGATCTGCTAGTTGGTATTCAGTACCCATAAAGTATAATTCAACGGTACCCTTTTCCACATGCTCCTTGATGAAATGATATCGAAGATCGATGTGCTTTGATTTTGAGTGTTGAACAGAGTTGCACGAGATCGCAATAGCACTTCGATTGTCGCAGTACATCGGGATTCTGTCGAATACGTAACCATAGTCTTTGAGTTGTGTTCTCATCCAAATGACTTGAGCACAACACGCCGATATGGCTACATATTCTGCTTATGTTGAGGACAGCGATGTACAATCCTGCTTCTTTGATTGCCATGACACCAGTTTATCACCAAGAAATTGTAATGCTCCTGAAGTACTTTTCCGAGAGTCTAAGCAGCCTGCGTGATCGGCGTCTGAAAAAGCTATTTGTTCAAAACCAGAATCCTTCGGATACCAGATCCCCAAGTTAATGGTTCCCTTGATGTATCTGAGGATTCTTTTAGCCTCTGAGAGGTGGGTATCAGTTGTACAACCCGTACAACCCGTTCTTGTCAAAAAAGGACCCTGTGGTATGCTTCAGTGCCACAATCCTTATATAAGGAGCGAAAGCTTCTTACTTTTGAGTAAACCTTATCAAACCTTT
This sequence comes from Chrysanthemum seticuspe, assembly GCA_019973895.1. Classification (NCBI taxonomy): domain Eukaryota; kingdom Viridiplantae; phylum Streptophyta; class Magnoliopsida; order Asterales; family Asteraceae; genus Chrysanthemum; species Chrysanthemum seticuspe. Next base: position 109,249,726 of record BPTQ01000008.1, on the reverse strand, counting down.
CATTTTTCAAAGGTTTTACTCAAAAGAACAAGTACTTCCCCGTATGTTTTTCAAAACCTCAACCGTTTATATCACTTGTTGAGGGGGAGTATTTGAATTTAAACTTTGTTCACAAATTGTTCACAGTGGTCATCTTCCCGCAACACTCGAAATGGTCATATTTATTCTCAACATTTCTTCAAAAACAACATTTATATGCCATTTTTGAGGGGGAGAAAATATGTGATAAGAAATACGTTGTGTTTTGCTAGTTGAATCCTCGTGTGAAAAGACTTCAACCCATGAATTGACAGGATCTAACAGTCTTACATTGAAAAGATTTGTCTTCCAAAGACTTATCCAAGTAAATTGTACCTATTTGAGAAGCTCTTGATAGACATGAACTTTGACGGGTTTGACAACCTTTCGAGGTTTGTCCACACCTTCAAGGTAGTTATTAGAGCTAGTTGTCACCTAAAAGCTGACAATGTATCTAATTAACTATGCAACGTAACCGTGTCCCTCGAGGAATTGTCTATCTTGAGTCGATCAATTCAAAAGTGCGAGCTCTTTCCTCACTGTGCAGATTTCTGTAAAAACTCTTAAGCACATGTGGAGGGGGAGTATTCCTGAAAATCTAAAACTCTTGAAGTGTTCAAACATGTTTTTGGTAACTCCCCGTGGATTACGCTTAGTGTGTCTCAAACGGTCTACAGTCGTGAGGTGATGCTTCGGTGTACCTCAGCGACTCATCTGAACTGTAGGTGTACTTCGGTACATCGCGTTATCTCACTTATGGGGCTCCAGTTCAGGAACGGCCTTTGTAAGAATTAGAGTTGTGTTTTCACACTATGCTGTTAACACTCTCGAAGTTCAAACTTGTAAGTGTCGGAATCCGCTTATTACTAACCGTTTTCATGTTTACTTCTTATGGAAGCTCTGGAGCGGAACGATCGTGCAGATTCTTCACATGCTCATGCCAACATCATCACTAATGAAAGTTCTATCTCAAAGCAACACAAAAGTCAGAATGATTCTTCGTCAAGCCAAAGAATCTACAAAGTTAAAGACTTAAAGAACTTCATCAGTACTGAAATCCAACGTCAAAGAGCGTGTGAGCATGTTGAAGAATGACGTGGAGACACTGGAGCAGCGAAGCAGACCTGAGGCAGACTTGATGTAGACAACAACAACATACTATCACTACCATCACAAAGAACAATGATCAAAGAATAAAGTTAAAGATGACGTCAAAGCAAAACTGTTCAAAGAAGACAATTTCTCTACACTGGGGAGATTGTTCGAATCAAGGCAAGTCTTCTCACAAGAAAGAAGAATGTCAGAAGACGTCAAAGCTACTATTACTTCAGTACCTTAACCGTTCACATTCATTCATCACCAACACTTAAGGGGAGATTGTTGGAATCACTCCTATACCTAAATCAAGTGTTAATGATTCATATGTAATAGTTAGCTTAATTATGGCCTTTATGTTTGTTATTAGCCTTAAGCTTATGTAGAAGGCCCATGAGCTTAGGCCCAAGCCCATAGGAGAAAGGAAGGGACTAGGAGTGTTGCCCTAGCTTCCCTCCTATAAATACTATGTAATAACCCTCACTTGAGGGTTGGTTGTTCAATTTATTTCTTTCACACATACTCTACGCATAACCATCCAAGTATATCGTGTGTGTGTGTTTGGTTTATTGTTCATCCGCCTCTCTATCTCTTCTCTTGATGCTTGTGTTGTAAAACTAGTGACCTAACAGTCAGGTCTGATACCAATGTTAGGATCCTTTCTAAGGTTGATATGGCGATTCGAGAGGTCGGAGAAGATGAAAGAAAATCGTCTTCATGTTAGAGAGAGAAAGTAGAGAGAGAAGGGAAACTAGTATGTGTTTATTGATAAGGAAAGGTGAATTACACAAATGAGTCTCACCCCTCCATGGAAGTATGGAGGGGTATTTATACCCAAACACTTACATCTATCACTAAATGACATAACAAGCCCTTGTGTTTGAGGTAACAAAGATAGAAATGTAATCCCGTCAATGTCGTTCCATTTACGAGTTAGGAGCGATTCCAACAATCTTCCCCCAATGGGACGACATAAGGGATTACTTACAACATTTAGTACAAATATAGAAAACAAATAAAGAAAGGTCTTCATAAGCTCTTCAAGTGCTGAGGATGATGAAAGTTTACGCTCTTTGTCTTCTTCTAGTACCTTGACTTGAGAACCGTTTTCTTCACTTGTAGACAAATGATGTAATATGCATAAATTGGATTAACTTCCCCCCAATTCATGCCGCATGTCTTTAGCAGCTTCTCCGTATACTCCTTTTTGGCGAAGTTTCTGAATCAGCTTCCCCCCAAACTGACAACCGTCTTCAGTAGATTCGAAACTTTGATGTAGTGAACATTTCCTCTAACTTTTGAAATTTTCAGTACGCAGCGGAATTTGTAGATGAGCAGTAAACCACACAAGGTAAATCTGACTTGTTGCGGAAAATCCGTTCGGGGTAACATGCAAGAAATCAACAAGATCTTCTCACATATGTAGATTCTTCACACCAAACAAACCACGAAAGACGAAATGAAACGACTTCCCCCTGAATGTTGCGGTCTATCAGAATAATAGTTACCAGTGAATCTGCAATTACTCGATAAAATGACCGTGTGTGTGGCATCACAACATCATATTTAGGTAACTTCACACACGATAACTCTGTGAAAGTGAGACGATAACACCTACTCGAGAAATTTTAACCACTGATCGTCTCATTTCTTCCCCCTGATTGAAGAAATTCATGAAAGGAGAGGGTTTTCGAAAAAAATCCAAAAACAAAAAAGGAAGCAGACACCACCTATACTCTCTTCCCCCCGATGTTTTCAATGAATCAGAATCATACACCACGTATGTTGATGATGAAATTGGAGACATCGAAACCATGTATGTTCAAGTAATCGAACAATTGTGAAGTACCATAAATATCTTGTGAGGGTCAATTGATGATAATGCTTCTCTACTTGTGTATACTCTTCTCAGCTAACTCTTTACCGACCCCATTATCATTCTGACGGATTTTTGTAGTGACTACTGATGGAGCAAAACCCAATATGACGAACTTGAGACTGAAGTAGTATAACCCGAACTTGTGACTTAAACTTGCACTATTGTCAGACGAAGAACCCTTTTTCTTAACTCCATCGAAAAAAGGTAAACTTAAAGTTTCTCAAATTATCCACACCTTAGTGTGACACTTGAGCACAACAACGTAACTCCTTAAAATTGATAGTTATAAGCTGTGAACACAACAACGTAACTCCTTACATCAGGTTCAACTAGATAACTTAAGTCTTTGTCATTCGTAATGGTTAAAGCTCGAACAAGGATCTCGAAGAATCATGCATCCAACCAACCCCGATATCTTCAGATACTAAGTACACGCACACGTGATATCCCACTTCAACCTCAAATCAATAATAAAGAATTCACGCCGTAGTCACATCTTACGGTTAAATGCCTAAAATTAGCCTTCATTAACGGTGAAAATGAATTTGATAATGGTTTCCCGATCTTGTCAAAAAATGTATCCCCGTGAAAATTAGTTATCGCCAAAATACCACTCTTACTCGCCAACAATAATATCAATGTATAAAAAATACATTGGATATTAATAAAATTTTTAGCCCAAATAATAACTCATCCTTTAACCAATACTCATCACAAAAAAAATGTCAAACAAAAGGATTAGCCCCTCATTGACGTTTTTAATTTACATGACCGGTGTTAGATATGTGGCCCAACAAATCCAAATCCAACCACTATTACAACCGGGTCCAATGTGTAGAGAAAAAACCCTATCCAACTATGGGCCCATTCCAAATCCAACATCAACCCTAACTAAATGGGTATAAAACGGTATACTACTCAACCATAAACACTTTTATCACATCTAAACCTAATATCATCATATCTGCGCCCCCATTCCTCATCATACAATCAACAAAACATCATAAAACAATTCGCTTCACCAATTCACAGTTATCTCGCACCCAACACATCTCTCCCAAACTAAAAATAATCTCAACTCAGATTCATTCTTATCAATCCATGAATTATCCGAAACCAACACAACCCTATCTTATACAAATGCTCTTCAATTTTGAAATACTAATCAATTCAAAAAAAAAATTCAAGACTCGATTGAGGGTCAAAGGTAGGTGTTATTGTTGTGTTGTCGTTTATTTAAGTATGAACGAACTAAGAAAAGTAGATAACATTATTGTTATTTAACTTTTCTTATGTGTTCGGATAAGTAAATGAAGTATGAGCTTCAAACATAGATCGATGAAGGTTATATCTTTCGTGTGATAGACCTTCCATGGTCTCTGATGTGATGAGAGAAACACGAAAAGAAGACTGAGATCAATTATTTATTTCATTGTTTGTTTGTGGAGATATGAATAGGATAGACGTAGCTTGTGGTTTTATTGTTGACGTTTGTTGGTGATGGTGTTAGATTAGATTGGGTTTGTAATAGTTTGATATGGACAAGAACTCTTTAATTTTTTCTTACTTCCTGTTGTCATTATCGAATGGCTTTCTTGACCAATGAAGATGAATCGGATCTGAGGTTAATGAGTCGTGGTATATTTGGTTTGGTCAAGGTTAAAAAAAAGATCTTCTGCTTCATCTTTATCTCTGGTCTTACGCGTAAACATTTACTTGGTCTAAAACCTTACGCGTAAACAAAGAACCTTAGGCGTAAAGACAGTTTACGCGTAGGGTTTCTTAGGTGTAAGCCAAAAGCTTATGCATAGGTTTTTAGCCTTATGCGTAACTGTTCTTACACATAACTTCACAGTTATGCGTAAATGCTCTGAAGATGCTCCTTATGCGTAAAAAAAGGGTTTTGACCCTGGTTGACTTTTTCCGGCGACCTTTTTCCGACCATACTCAGGCAGATTCAAGAAACCCAGAAAAAGATGGAACAAATATCACTCCTTTTGACCCATTTTTTGACCATAATAACTGTCACGAGTTGGTACAAAAATAAGTCACAAAAGTTAATAAAAAACTTTTATAAACTGTGGACTGTTACGAAACTTTTTGACCAAAAATTACAATAAACTTGTATAAAAAATCTGATAAACACATAAAATAAGTGAAAAGTTAATAACTTTGTTATAACAGATTATATAAGACAAGATTTTGACAAGAAAAACATCACCAAAAATCAACCAATGATAACAAACCGACCTTACTCTTGATACCAATGTTAGGATCGTTTCTAAGGTTGATATGGCGATTCGAGAGGTCGGTGAAGATGAAAGAAAATCATCTTCATGTTAGAGAGAGAAAGTAGAGAGAGAAGGGAAACTGGTATGTGTTTATTGATAAGGAAAGGTGAATTACACAAATGAGTCTCACCCCTCCATGGAAGTATGGAGGGGTATTTATACCCAAACACTTACATCTATCACTAAATGACATAACAACCCCTTGTGTTTGAGGTAACAAAGATAGAAATGTAATCCCGTCAATGTTGTTCCATTTACGAGTTAGGAGCGATTCCAACAGTCTTGACTGATAACGGGAGCAAAGATATACGGCAAAAACAATATCCGACCTGCTTGTTGTTAGATACATGAGATACCCAATAATACTTTGGTATTTGGTAGGGTCCACCAATTTCCCATGTAAATCAGCGTCTAGTTTCTTGGTATGTGCCATTGGTGTGGCATAGGTGTCACAGTTTTGCATTCCAAATTTGTTTAAAAGTTCAAGGGCATATTTGGACTGACTCAAGAAAATACCACGGGGTGATTGATGAACTTGCAGTCCTAGAAAGAACGTAAGTTCACCCATCATGGACATTTCAAAATGTTTTTTCATTAGTTTTGAAAAAGCGTTTGAGTATTTTAAATGTGTTGACCCAAAAATGATGTCATCCACATAAATTTGAACGATTAAAATGTGTGCCCCGTGATATTGTATGAACAGTGTAGGGTCAACCGAACCTTTGACAAATTGGTGAGATAGGAGAAAGGATGATAACTCATCATACCATGCCCGAGGGGCTTGCTTGAGTCCGTAGAGAGGCTTGTTTAGTTTGTAGACATGGTTCGGGAACTCTGGATCAACGAATCCTTCTGGTTGGCTGACATAGACTGTTTCTTTCAGTTTACCATTCAGAAAAGCAGTTTTGACGTCCATCTGAAAGACCGTGATGTTCATATGAGCCGCGAACGCCAGAAATATCCGAACAACCTCAAGACGAGTAACTGGAGCGAATGATTCTTCAAAGTCAATACCCTCTTCCTGTCTATAAACCTTAGCCACCAAACGTGACTTGTTTCTGATTACGGTTCCTTCAGCATCCAATTTGTTTTTCAAAATCCATTTTAGACCAATGACGAAGACCCCTGTTGGTCTTTCAACCAATTCCCATACTTCAAGACGTTTAAATTGATTGAGTTCTTCTTGCATGGATTCAATCCAGTTTTATTTAGTCATTAAGTCTTTAATGTTTTTAGGTTCAGATTGGCAGATAGTGAGTGCATAAATGCAATGTTCACCGTCTGTGTGAAGACGTTGTCTTGTTACGACTGGTTGAGTTGGGTTACCAATAATGTTCTCTAGAGGATGGTCTTTCGTCCACCGATGTATGGAAGTTTGATGTTGATATACATTATGCAGATTGGGAGGATTCAAATGGCTTGTAGATGATTCCGCAACATCAGGTGCAGCTGTTTCATTAGCAAACGGGTTAAAGAACGCATTTGGATCATAATCTGCATGTGGGGGTACTTCATTGTTCAGAACATCATCAGTTGGTTCAGCGTTGTTGGATGCAGTTTGTTCAACTGTTGTTGTAGAATCAACTAGTGGTGCTTCTTCAACAGTAGTTGTTGTAGCAGGTGTATCAGGTATTGGAATGTAATCAGGTTGAGCAGCAGAAACATTGGATACACCTGGAGCACGTTCATCAATATCATCACTAAATAGATGAGCAAATAGCTTTTCCATTTGTTGACGAGTAAGCTGGGGGCTTGGTTCAGCTGATGATGGAGTTTGAGGGAAGTTTAAACGGTTGTGACCGGGTTCCAAGCTGTTATGCTCAGAAGCCATTTCTGTAATCTCATCTAAATTTGCATGAATCGTTTCCATAACCTGCTTTGTACGACGATTCCAGATCCGGTAACCTTTAGAATTCTCACAGTATCCAATAAAGACTCCAATGTCAGCTTTGGCTTTGAGCTTTCCAAAGTCATCACGGTCATTATTCGGGTAGCAAAGGGATCCAAATACATGAAAGTGTTTGAGATTCGGTTTTTGGTTGTGGATAAGCTCAAAAGGTGTTTTGTTGTGGCGTTTTGTAATCATTGAGCGATTCTGAGTGTAGCATGCAGTTGAGACAGCTTCAGCCCACAAGTAATCTGGAAGTTTAGCATTGATTAACATTGTTCTGGCAGCTTCCACTAACGTACGATTTCATCTTTCAACAACTCTGTTTTGTTCTGGGGTACGTGCAATTGATGTTTGATACTCAATTCCCACTTTCTCATAATATTCACGAAGATTTTGATTCACAAATTCAGTTCCTTTGTCTGTTCGAATTTGTCTAACGGTGTTCCGGAGCTGAACTTGAATTTTCATGAGAAAGGTGATGATCATCTGTGGAGCTTGATCTTTACTTTGAAGAAAATAAACCCAAGTCCATATGGAGTAGTCATCTACAATTACCAAGATGTAGCGTTTGCCATTAATCGTCTGCACGCGCATCGGGCCACACAAATCCATATGAAGAAGATGAAGCACATGCTGAGAGCTGTGTTCCACTTTTGAAGGAAAATGAGCAAGAGTGCTTTTGCCTTGCTCACAAGCAGAACATAGGTGATCTTTAGAATACCGGAATCTCGGGAGACCTTCAACAAGTTTGTATCAAGCAAGGTTGGTTATGGTTTGAAAGTTTAAATGTGAGAGACGTCGGTGCCATAGCCAAGATTTTGTAGATGTTGCCTTTGAAAGGAGACAGATGGGAGATGAAGCAATCATGTCTTGCATTGAGATTGTGTATAAACTTGAGTTGCGGGTGCCAGACATAAATCATTTCCTTGTAGATCATGAATGAAACAAGTTTTCTCCCGAAAAGCAACTTCCAAATCTCCATCACATAACTGACCTACTGAGAAGAGATTGTGACCGAGGCCTTCCACATAATAAACCCTACTAATTTCGATGTTGCCATTGATGTAATCTCCGTAGCCCATGATAGCTGCGAAGTGATCATTTCTGAATCTGACAGTGCCAATGAACTTTGCAACAAAGTTTGATAACAGTTTGAGATTGCCTGTTATGTGTCGGGAACATCCGCTATCAACAATCCAAAGGATGATCTGTATCACCTGCATTACACCCAGACGACACAGATGGAATAAAACTAGATATGGAACCCGAAGAGTTAGATGGTTCCGATGCAGACATAGATGAAACACACATGTTCATGATTTTAGGTATCCATGTAAAGCCAAGTGTATTATGTAACCATTTCTGTCATCTCCAACTAGTCTTTGCTTTAGTCTTAGTGAATGTACTAGGTGGTACTATGATCCTTGGAGGTGATATTGGAGCTATAGGGACATCAATGCTTTTCTTAGAATCTAAAGAGGGCGGTTTACCAAGCACAGACTTAGAAGCTTTAGTGGGCCTAGAGGTATTCCGTTTCTTAGGATTCCGTAAACGAGACAAGATAGTTTTAGCAACACATTTGTCATGACAATCAGAAAGCATACTTTTACGACATATAACACAAGAAGCTTCAGACTTAACATCAAAAGTACTTAAAGGTTCAGCATTCGTTACATCACTTTTTCTATTACATTTGTCAGACGCATTATCTAAAGTGGGTGCAACTTGAGTTTTATTCAAAGTCCTAGGGTGTTCTTCTACTTCAGCATTCTTTATTGTTCTTTTCTTATGTTGCAACTTCCTATTCTTCCTTGTATTGCTCCTAGGCTGTGAAGTGCAGGCGTTGGGAAAAGAGGCAACTATTCCTGTTTCAGTAGAGGGAAGCACATTAGTTTCTTGTGGTTTGTCATTAGATGTTCTAGAGTCATTTTGAATCTGTTTGGGTGCAGTTACTTTTGTATTACTATCCCTATCTTGCTTAAGTATCACCAAATCTGCCTTTAGATCATGGATTTTGTGTAACAAATCTAGATTTTCAGAATGAGTGAGTCCGTCTCGTCGTAAAAAATCTTTGGTATATGCCAGATGATTATCAACATCTTTTGACGCTTTAGCACGAGTCTTTTTGAGTAAATCAAATATGACACTATATTCCTTTTTCACTTTTGAAATTTCTTGTTCATATTTTGACATTTGACACTTCAAAGACACATTTTGGTCATCCAGTTGCTCAAGTTTAGGACAGAGAGTTTTGGTATGCAACTGGTTGATTTTGTTTGGCAAAGCGAGTTCACGATTATGACAATCTTTTTGACACCATTGAAGACGGCGTTTTGCATTTGAAAGTTCGGTTAACAAACGTTCATTTTCAACTTTTGAAGACTTGATTTGTGACACAGTATCAGTATTCTCAACATTTTCAACAGAATCAGCAGTGATAAAATCAAATGCATATGCAAAAGAATGTAATAACACAACATTATGGATATCAGCAGAGATAACATCTTCCAAGATTCGATCAACATCTTTTCGTAACATTTTCTTTTTACGTTTTGTATTGGAAATTGATGTTTCTGTTTGTTCGAAAACTCTTTTCATAAGTCCAAGCACCTTGTGAAAATCCCTTTCCCAATATATAGCACAAATTTTCAAATTTCGGACATGAGGTAAAATTCTTTTCTGAAGAATATCTCTTTGTGCACGCGCAAGAGGCGATTGAAAATGTTCAACTTTTATTTCAGAATGAAATTCAATTTCACGTTCCAAAAGTTTGATGTCCGATATGAATGTTTCAAAATATTTTATAACTTTACATTTTTCGGCTAATGGTTTTATTTCACTGAGTGAAGGTAAAGGACCATTGATTTGTACAGTATTGGAAAGGGGACCCTCAGAAGTAGGTGTGATAACCCAAGGTGTGTTAGAAAAATCCTTTTGTGCATCGAAAGTGACGGCTTTTGAATAGTTAAATGGTTTGTTATAAACAACATTTTCTAATTTTGAACGACTCTCGTCTTCTGCATCTAATTCCTCTTGACGGTTATATTCAACAACACTCATATTTGGTTTGAATGCTCTATTTGAAAACTTAGGTTTATAATCAGCAAGATTCGGTCCATATCCATTTGGATTTGGTTTGAAAGTAAACTTTTGAATCGTTGTGATTGATTCACAATGTTTATAAACAACATTTCGAAACTTTTTGATTTTGTTTTGTAAGTCGACAATTTCCTCAAGATAGGCATCTATTCGTTTCGTTCAATGCTTTTTGTATTCCGAGAACTGTTTTTGACAAGTTAACAACTCAGCCTTGGCTTTTTGATTTTTCAAAGTAAGAGCGTTAATTTGTTGTTTATGATCATGTTTCAGTTGTTCTATTTGAGACAACAAAGCATTCTTGGATGCGACTAGATCACGTATCTGTCGTTCTTGTGATTTTTCGTTTTGATGTGATTTAGCAAAAGCGACTTCAAAACCTTGTTCACGTTTTTCTTGAGTTTTAAAAATGTTGAGTTGCCTTTTTAAGCATTCAATATCCCTGGTTAACAGTGCATTTTTAGTGTGTAATTGCTGATTGAGGTCCTTGCATATTTCCAGGCGAGATTCTTGGTCTTTAAGTAAGGTCATGAGCTCAGACGGAAGTTCAGCTTGTTCAACGTGAGTTTCAACATGATCATTAGTCAGATCCTCAAGTATAACCACGGAGTCAACTTGATTATCAATGTGAACCATAAGGTCATCTTGATCGTCAAATATAACTACGTGATCTATTTGATTATCATCGGAATGAGATGTAGACGGCTCATTTTGAACAGTCTGATCCTCGTCGGATGCAGATATAGGCGGAGATATCATATCAGTAATGAATATGGTTTGATCCGGTACCTGAGACAAGCCGTCAGTGTCATACACTAGGCCTGCGTCACTCATGTAGAGTTCTTGCATGTTTGCCATCAACATAACTGTTGCATTAGCCTGCAAGTCCTCCATATCATCATCTGAGTCTGCATCTGCCATAAAGCTCTGTTCTTTGTTTGTGAGGGTTCCACCAGCTTCGTCCTTGAGAGCCAAGAGTAAAGCCTCCTTGTGATAAGCACTGCCTCTAGTCCTCGGCTTTGGACATGCATTAGCCAGGTGACCCTTCTCATTACAGTTATAGCAACGAAGACCATTAATCCCATTTTGAGCATTACCCTGTTCAACCACTTGAGCTCTCTGTGGAGCACCCATGTTATTCCTTCCCATAGCATTAAACCCTTGACCACCACCCATCTGACGAACATTACCACGATTATGAACTTCAACACGTCCATTGTTAACAACAGCCTGATTCCTTGTGTTAGATGAGGTACGAATGCGATTGTTGGATTTGTTAGAGTATCGGCCGAAGGCTCTAGCAATCATGACAAACCCTTGTTGCAATGCATCGAAAGCTTCTGCATCTTCATTGGATTCACTGTAAAGTGCTTGATCATTGTTGTTGTTGTATGGAACCAATTGAGTTTCTTGAGATTGTTGCTTTGATGGATCATATGGGGTGATTGTTGCAGTTGGTTGAGCAGTGGGTTGTGGAGGATTTGTGAATACAGTTTGTAAGGTCGGGAATTGAGGATAACAAGCTTGAGCCCACAAAGCTAATTGTTGATTATCCGGAAGTGAAGGTGAAACATTTTATCCACGGATAACCCTTTCTTTGTCAACTTATTTTTTATGAGGCTTCAAATAGTCGTACAACAATCCGTATGTAGCATGATGAAGATTCTTTGCTTGACGGATGAAGATGACATACTTTTCCCAATCAGGACCAAGACTACTCAGGAACTTAGTGTTGACTGCAATTCTTGGCATAATTATGTTGTGTTTGTCCAAGTCATTGATAATGTCTGAAAATCGATGATGATAAGACTCTAATGTCTCCCCAGGTTCAATCATGAAGTGTTCATAAGCCAAGTAAATTTTTGATTCCATGTCTTCTTGATTGAGTTCAGTGCCTTCCATGAGAAGATGAATATGTCCCCACATTGCTTTAGCAGTCTTTTGAGCATCAACACTTCGAAGGATCGGATTGGGTAATCCCAAAAGGATGTATTGCATTGCTAGCTCATCGGCTTCGAAATGAAGAAGTTCGTCAGCAGTAAGGTCAGAAAGAGTTGCAATGTTGGTGACATCACCTCTTGGTGGAGTAGCATTTGGATTACCTTCCATGACAGTAGGCATCTGAAATGGACCTTCCATGATAATCTTCTTTAAGAACTTCCATGTGGCTTCTTTAGATCACAAAACCTAAAGAACCTAATCACCCATTGATCGTAGTTTCCGGGAGTGAGCATTGGAGGTCTATCAAGTGATTCAGCCTCATGAATGGATTGTTGGCTACTTAAAGCTTCACACATCTTTGCAAACCAAGACGGTTCCTTCATAGTATTCCTGGATGGATGTTGATTGTTAAAGTTTGTGTAAGGTTGTACTTGAAGCCTAGGTGGTGGTTGAACCATTTGTGGTGGAATTGCTCCTTGTTGTGGAAAATGTTGTTGTTGAAATTGTTGTTGATAAACTTGTTGTTGTAGATTGAATTGTTGTTGTTGTTGACTGAGTTGTTGTTGTTGTTGTTGAGGATACACATGAGGAAAGTAGTTAGAGTATGGTGGTTGAGACATCTTGAAACTTGTGTTGTAAAATGGATCTTTGTAGTCGAATGAAACTTTGTTGATGAAGAGTCCTTAGGCGTAGAAACCAAGCTTAGGCAAAGAAAACCTTAGGCGTAAAAACACCAAACTTACGCGTAAGAAGAATACTTACACGTAGGAGTAGCTTACGCGTAAGGTTAGTAAAACCTTAGGTTATGCGTAAACTAAAGACTTGGCAGTAAAAAACTTATGCGTAAGTTTTCCTTAGGCGTAAGACGTGCTTATGCGTAGGAAATGCTTAGGCGTAAGATTTTTTACTCGTAAGCGTTTATGCTTAGGCGTAAAACTAGGGTTTTGCCCAAAAATCCTTTACACTAATCTCAGTGTAAAAGATATCCAAAGTTGAAGTGTTTTCAGGCTTATCCAAGCAAGAAAACACTGAGTAAACCAAGAAAACTGAAGATCAAACCATGGATAACTTACGCGTAACTTTAGGGTTTTGTTACGCGTAGGATTTTCCAAAAACTGATATTTTAGCCCAAAGTGTTTCTAAACCAGATTTTTGTGATGAGATAGCTTCAATATCACCAAAATAACACAAAAGTGTGAAACTTGAGGATCCAAAACTCTAAGACAGCTTACGCGTAGAACCAGCTACACAAATGAAATCAAACTTAAAAACTAATAAATACACTTAAAGTTTGAAACTTTTTGCCAAAACTTAACCTTTAACACCTAATAACCTTGAAAGTACAAGAATCTTGAATTTGAAAGTGAAAAAAGATGATTTTTTATGCGTACGAAAGTTTTGAAACCATGAACCTTACGCGTAACACAAATACTTCAAAAAACAAAATCGTTTCACCCAACTATTTGGCGATTGATACTACTGTTAGGTTCCCATATTAGTAACACAAGCATCAATATTAGAATGGAGATAAGAAAGTGATCGGTTGAACAAGATCAATCTTTACCCGTATGAATGAAAGAAAAGTTATGCGCGAGTATTGAGAGAAAATGAACAACCAACTCTCTAATGAGAGTTACAAGATTATTTATAGGAGGGAGCTAGGGCAACACACCAAGTTCTCATCCTTTCCTTATTGGGCTTTGGCATAGGCTCATGGGCTTTCTACATGAGCCTAGTCTTGATTACTAACATAAAAGCCATAATTAAGCTAAATATTACATTTTAATTACTAACACTTGAATTCTAGTTTATGAGTGATTCCAACAGAAATTTTTAATTGAAATAAGGAAATGACAATTGTGCCCTTGGACTAAAGACAAATCAAACAGCAACTGACGTCCTTGACTAACGGAAATATGGTCAAAGGACCAGTTAAGAGTATGAAACTTGGAAAAAGAACTCCGAACGATGAAAACGCCCAAGTTTGTCCCATCACGATGCGCAGCAACAAGTTTAGGGACCAACGGTTTATTTTAGTCCAATTTTTATTTACAGTGAAAACAAAAAAACACAAAACTACTAACAAAAAAATATCAAAAAAAAAAAAAGAGCGAGAATAGAAAAAAAGGTTCTACCACTTATCACTGTGTTCGTTTATACATATGAGAAAATGATCTCTGATGTTTGTTGGAGAGGACAGGACTATTTAAATGAAGCGAAATTTAAAAAGGTGATAGACATGCATTTTCTTTTGGGCTGGGTTATTGGGACGGTACCTAGTTTTTTAGATTGACCCCCTTACTTTTTTTGTTTTTTTTATTTTTTTATTTTTTTTTTATTTTTATAATTTTGTTTATATCAAAAAGCTATAAACCTGAAAATGCGGAACTGTAAATATAAAGTTTAATAAGCAAAACGCTTAAAACTGTTTGAAATACGGAACATAAACTGACAAAAAACTGTGTTGTACTGAAAAAAGTGGAGGGACAAAGGGAATATTCCCTATGATTTGACCCCATAGGGGGAAGGTTTATATAGTACAACCCTTTCTTTTTGTTTTTCCTCTTTACAGCAAATAAATTAGCCAATGTTAGCTGCAGGGAATTAAGCCCTTTACATATATATAAAAAAGACTGTCTACCTAGTGCCCTAAGGGCATTATTTAAAGTACATTTATTAAACACGAACTATTTTTTTTTTATATTACAAATTGTATTTAACAGACGTTTGATGTGTAAGCTTTGGTATCGGATTTGTTTTTGCTTCCTAGCTTGTTTGAAACTAAATATATAATATGAACGTAGGGCTGAGCATTCCGACCGTTCGGACCGGACCGACCGACAAAACCGACCGGACCGAACTGAAACCGACCGGACCGAAGGACCGGTGGTCCGGTCTCGGTCTCAATTTTTACGTTATTTCGGTCTCGGTCCGGTCCGGTCCGGTCCGACCAAAAAACCGAAAATCTTGCCTATTTGGACCGGACCGACCGAAGACCGGACCGGACCGGACCGACCACATTCGGTCTCGGTCCCGGTCCCGATTTTCACCTTAATTCAGTCTTCGGTCTTTTCGATCTCGGTCCGGTCCGGTCCGGACCGATGCTCATCCTTATATGAACGTAACTTTTTTAATAGACTACGTGACACTTGGAATGATCCTTTAAACTATGAGTGTCAGCTTTTGTAAGTGGAAATTTCACTGATTAATGGGGGTAACTTGGACCTAATGTAATGATGTCATACTATTATCAATTAGTGACACATGTTTTTGTCTTTATCTCTTATCTCTTAAAGCACAAGGTCTTAGAGCACAAGGTATCGTGGATACCAATAATACGTTATTGGTATGCCATCTCAGCGCCACATCATATATCTCTTAATAACTCATCAATAACTAAAACACCTTCCTTCATAGCACACCACTAACATGTTAATCGGTCCCACAAAATACCTTACTAAAAATACCACACACTCACAATACATTTAAAAAAAAAAAAAAAAATGATCACTTTTTCCCTTTTGGCGTGAGCCATTCAAGTGGCTGAAAATCAATTGGCTGGATTTTGGCATTTTTGGTGGTATGGTTTAGCGTGCCATTTGTCCACAAATATTGTATTTGGCGTGTTAAGTAACACCCATACCTACTGCTCTTATATAATAAGAGTACTGGTTAAAAACCCGTGTAACACACGGGCTGTTAAGAATTTTTATTTAGTTTTACTAAAGCCATGACGCAACAAAACTCACGATAGCTTATCTTAATATGATGTAACACCCCAACCCGATAAGGGTAGAAGTATCACAGTATGGTGTCATATCAGAACATACATCCTGAACATAAATCAAACAGCGGAAGTCTTAATTAAATAAATCAAAATTTTAAGTCAACAAGACTTATCAATACATAAATACAAAAGAAAAAAACTCCGAAATTGAAAATATAATAACAAAATCAAATGAAGTCTAAGATGACTAGGCATGGTCTCTATATCAGCTCATCTCTCAAACCCAAACAATCCCCAGCTCCTAGCTTATGTACCTGCCGCAGGAAAAGAAATGCGGCTGAGCTTAAAAAGCCCAGTGAACAGATATAACGATACAATAATAATAAAACTGAACTGAGAACAAAGTAAGGACAGTCAGATAATATATAAGGTATATCATAGGTATAGAGTAGGGTAAAAGGAAAGTCAGTAATCCACCACGAGCCAACAGAACAAATCATATCATATCATAGTAGCCAGTAGTAACCAATAGTAACCATAGTAGCCATAGAGGAGCGACCTCTCAGAATGTGAAGACGCGTATTGCACACGACATCATTCACCAGAAAATCATAACATAACAGATAACAGAACAAATCTAGGATGCATCCATACGCCCCTGCAGACAAATAGTGGCCATACAATATATATCGAGCTCATAATCAGATAACAGAAAGGGACGGTGTGTAACATCACTCGTACACACTAGAGTCATGCCATTGGTGCATCAATGACACGGACATGGAACCCCCATGCCTAGTGATAGCTCGGGTCTCAAACTGACAGGTCAAGGTAAAAGGTCCACAATATACAATAGGTGAGTCATAATAAGCAAGGTTCAATATCAACAGTTTACATATCAGAGGTTCATAGCAATAATCCAATATTAGAGGTTCAGTATCAAAGGTTCAGTAACAGTGGTTCAATAACAGAGGTTCAGTAACAGAGGGTCAATAGCAATGGAATATCATAAGCGAAACAAAGTCGAAAGATCAGAAAGTCATGAGAAATCCCTACTGAAAAGGGATAGAATATCTGTACCTTAATGCCGATGAAAGGAAAGCAAACGAATGAATGAACACAAAGATACAACGTCACGTCTTCTTCAACGAATCTACACGGATTACGATTTGTTTAATACTTATTAGCTCATTTAAGTCATAACGGATTTAAATACTTATCATCAATCGCATTAATAATTTTAGGGTTTATTTGAGTTAAGCGTATTCTTGTTTTAGTAATAGCTTTTTAGATTAAACCGCTTTAGACATAAAATAGAACCATAAATCCTTATTTCGAACACTCACTCAAACACACTCATATGTACACATTCACACTTCAACGTTAATAATAATGAGACCCATAAGAGGTATCAAGACACGACATCTTTTATTGTATCCTCATATTAATTTATTTCATATTAACTCACGCAAACATGAGACAACAATCACTAGCATGCAAACAACACAGCTCACAAAACATGCAACTTGCTAAACTTATCAATTTAAAATGACTATATCAACATGCAAACGTGACCAGATTTAACACAAATTTTCTCATGCCTTTAATCCCTTTTATTCAGTTTATACACACATTAAGTGACTACCTAAGACCGCACAACTAGCCCACCATTCGACAGTCCCATACACATATGAATAACGAGACACATATACTCCATACTCTAATTATTTATGGTCTGGTTCCTTATGGATTCTTTTATATATTAAACTCACTTTAGACATGCATGCAATCAGCCCCCACGTGATCAATATACCCCTAATGTATACACAAGTTAAACAAGTGAATTATTCCCATAAGATCACACATATTAGAACCATTTTCCTGTAATATAAACATGCGCCTCATCTTCATTCTTTAGTTTTAAATACCAAGTTTTAGATGACTTGATTTAATGCAACCCATTACATAATAATCTTCCCTATACTTGTTTTACCAGTTTTAGTAGCATGTTAAATATATGAAAAAGCAAGCGCATGGCCAACCCCTGTCACGACCAGATTCGATAGATGAAAGGGAAAACGAGTTCATGGACTATACCTTGAAGCGTGACACAACGATGAAGACACAATGATCAAACAAATGAACCGAGCACTGTTTTGTGCTTTTAAAGACCACGACAACAGCAGCCAGTAATTACCCAACACTAAAGCCAAGCAACCTTCGATACGACACGCAATTTCAGCCCCTTTAGATCACACGTACAACCCTTTTGGACAGCTCCACAGTCGACAGAAAAATGGAGGAGAAACCACTTTGCCGTCACTTTCTTTTGGGTGAAAATAGGGTTTCTTGTGAGTTTATTTTGAATGAGTTAAGAGAGGATTTTATTGTGATATGGAAGAGTAAATTTAGGAGCCAATTAAGGCTTAGGCGTTTTTTTTTTTTTTGTGAGCTGATTGAAGGGGAGCAAAACAAATCATACCTTTTATTCACCTTCCCATAATACTTGTACTTTATATTTATTTTAAATTTTTAAGTAGGTACATGTAACATTTGATGTGTGATAATCATTTATGTTATAACTATAAGATTTATTTGTAAGTCTTGTGTAATTATATATGTAACAATTTTTAACGAGTTCCTTTTTACTTTACGAATGTTTTTACGGTGAGGGGTATAATAGCCATTTAACGTGTTCGCGATTTTAGGGTTTTACATATGAAATGGATAAAATTACAAATACAACTAAGGCTACGTGCCGAAAGAGTTCATATACAACTAAGGCTACGTGCCGAGTATGGTGCATGTTGTATTGATGAAGATTTAGTAATTTAAAACTGCAAATCACAATTCAAGGTCAATCATATAACGTGACTCACAAAATGGCCTATTTTAGTTCACTGCAAAATATAAAATCATGCTAATTTTCAAGTATCAGCAAAAAGTATGTTTCTGATTCATTAAGTAATCGAATAGGGTCTGGTTAAGTTCACCTAACGATAGATTACGACCATCCTCTAATTACAACTAATCCTTTCTGTACATCTTCTCTTGTAAGTCAATTCAACAAAATTAGCCGAAAAATGACTATTGACCCGCGAGTTGGCTTCCACTGGCTTAGTACGTGCTGTCACATTATCTCCACAAATTTGCAAGATTAGAATGACACACCTGTTAAAGTACCAATCTAATATAAAAAGAACTTCAAGAATTCAATCCATTAAAACAATATCCATTCATGTAACATTTTGCTACAGCTTGAAATGCTCAAGAAACTATATGAATAATTCAATTCTTTTTTAAAAGAAGACATTCTTTACATTTTTTAAATGTTTAACATTAAAAGAAATTCTAATTCTTTCAAATTTCCAATGCTTTCAGAAGACTCATTAAATAGCTGCAATATTAGTTTGTTGAGCTCAAATGTCATTAAATAGCTAAAAAGCTTTCATCATTATGATTATCGTAAAGTTGCCATTAAAACCCATTCACAATAAACATGTAAGTGACATCAGACAAGCAAAACTATGTTGGATCAATCTATAACAACCCAAACATCAAATAAACACCAAATGAGTATGCTTCTGAAAAAGAATCTTATATTTATTTTTATGACAATGCTTCAATAAAAAGTAGACTAAAATACACCGTTGGTCCCTAAACTTCTTCATACGCATCGCGATGGGACAAAGTTGGGCGTTATCATCGCCGGAGGTCCAAAACTTGGGCTTTATATGCCAAACTCGTCCCTTGACCAGGATTGCCATAGTCAACTTTAATTTTCTGACTTTACTTCGAGGGTATAATAGACCATTCACAATTTTGACCCAACCTTCAACCCATGGGACCAATTGTGATTATGCCTACTAGTCGTTTCTTCCCTGATACGCTAGCATTTAATTTCGCACGAACCAATACACCCACTCAACAAACAAGTTTACCAATCATAATACACCATTATCCAGAAATGATAAACTGAAAATCGAAATCCGAATCTAAATCCTTATTTCCAGAACTCAAAAGACCAACCCAACTTCCAACAAAACCTTGTCGATCGATCGTATTAGCAATATTCCAGATGTAGTGATCACTAACATTTTGAATCGGTTGCCTTTGTTAGAAGTGGTGAGAACCTCTAGTTTAGCGCGAAATTGGAGGACTAAGTGGACTTTGCTCACCGATGACATAGTTGATGAGGATTTCTTTTATTATTTAACATATGAGTTTGATGGGAGGCTTGTTACTAGACTCTTAAATCGGCTTATCTGTAACACCCCCAAATTTGGTTTAGCGGAAGCATACGTGTTAAGGGGAATGTTACGAAATTGGAGAATACAACACAAGTAATAAAGAACGGAATACATACTCCGTTTGATTTCATAAAATAGTTTTAAAATATTATCTTACAACATTGTTTGGATAAAATGGGCACATCCCATAAGTTCAGTGGTCCCAATTTAAAAACATCGTTATGTGTAAAAACACTTCTTTAGATATTACTACGACCATTTACCGCCTCTTGCCTTGCATCCATGATCACAAATTAAGCACCTGAGAAAATATGCTAAAAAGGTCAGCTAAAAGCTGGTGAGTTCATAGATTTAAATTAAAACAGTAAGCTTGGACCATAATCGAAGTCATATAATCATTACAAAGAATATAATGATATATGGATGAAAGTCTATTACGTTAGCACTAAGTTCATGCAACCGATACTACGACAGTTTCTGTATGCTAAAAGATATCATACAATATATAGGCCCATTGCGAGTGTTTTGTCCCTCAACACTCGATTCCGACATGGTATACGTTTCGCCTTGACCTAAGCATGGCCAACCGAACGGAGGAGTCACCCTCAATAGATCTATTTATAACATTCGCGCTTCCCAATGGGGGACTGACGGTTCATGAAAAAGGGGCATTTCTAGGGACATAAGGGCTTAGGCTAAACCACGTAATAGTAATCATGCAATCGTTTAGGTCCATAAAACGGTTTTGCATATTTTCTCACCCCAAAATGTATAAACCAATTTATCAAGTAAAAGAGGGGCTATGAAAACTCACCATGGCAAATGTGCAATCCAAAAGTGGGATTTAGTGACTGTTGTGAAGCGGCACCGACACGCGACCTAGATAAGGAGGGAAATGTTTAGTTTATTATTTTAAGTATCCGTTAGGTCACTAGTTTTACAACACAAGCAACAAGAGAAGAGATAGAGAGGCGGATGAACAATAAACCAAACACACACACACGAGATAATGATTCGGTTATGCGTAGAGTGAGTGAAAGAGATAAATTGAACAACCAACCCTCAAGTGAGGGTTATTACATAGTATTTATAGGAGGGAAGCTAGGGTAACACTTCTAGTCCCTTCCTTTCTCCTATGGGCTTGGGCCTAAGCTCATGGGCCTTCTACATAAGCTTAAGGCTAATAACAAACATAAAGGCCATAATTAAGCTAACTATTACATATGAATCATTAACACTTGATTTAGGTTTAGGAGTGATTCCAACAATCTCCCCCTAAGTGTTGGTGATGAATGAATGTGAACGGTTAAGGTACTGAAGTAATAGTAGCTTTGACGTCTTCTGACATTCTTCTTTCTTGTGAGAAGACTTGCCTTGATTCGAACAATCTCCCCAGTGTAGAGAAATTGTCTTCTTTGAACAGTTCTGCTTTGACGTCATCTTTAACTTTGTTCTTTGATCATTGTTCTTTGTGATGGTAGTGATAGTATGTTGTTGTTGTCTGCATCAAGTCTGCCTCAAGTCTGCTTCGCTGCTCCAGTGTCTCCACATCATTCTTCAACATGCTCAAACGCTCTTTGACATTGGATTTCAGTACTGATGAAGTTCTTTAAGTCTTTAACTTTGTAGATTCTTTGGCTTGACGAAGAATCATTCTGACTTTTGTGTTGCTTTGAGATAGAACTTTCATTAGTGATGATGTTGGCATGAGCATGTGAAGAATCTGCACGATCGTTCCGCTCCAGAGATTCCATAAGAAGTAAACATGAAAACAGTTAGTAATAAGCGGATTCCGGCACTTACAAGTTTGAACTTCGAGAGTGTTAACAGCATAGTGTGAAAACACAACTCTAATTCTTACAAAGGCCGTTCCTGAACTGGAGTCCCATAAGTGAGATAACGCGATGTACCGAAGTACACCTACAGTTCAGATGAGTCGCTGAGGTACACCGAAGCATCACCTCACGACTGTAGACCGTTTGAGACACACTAAGCGTAATCCACGGGGAGTTACCGAAGTGACCTGCTGTCAGGGCTGTTTGATGTTGACCCTGGCAGGAGTTTCCATTCAATCACTGAGGATCACAGATGTGAACCTCTCATAAATGTTCTCGACAGATTGCTAAGATCTGTGAAGGACTCGATAACGTACCACTGATGTTCTTATTGTTGAACATCAAGTGATGAAATGTCAAGTGTACCTAAGAGATCTTTTGATGAATCTCGTGGCTCTATACTCAATAGTGCGTTTTGGTTTTCCTGAGCGGAAACTAGGGAGAGGGTCTCCTTCTTCAATACCAGCGATCTCTAAGAGAAAGCCAATAGTTTATGTAGGGTTCCCTGTGAGAATGAAACAAGTTTCTTTTGAGAGAAACTTGAGTGGCTAAGAAGGTATAGTGCATGCGTCACTGGGTCCATGACGACTTTTAATCTTCAATACCGGCGTCACTAAGTGACAACCAGTAGCATATGAATTGGACCCGGTGTCTGCCCTAAGTTGAATAATTTGGAGGGCTATTTCTTTTCACCCTTTTCTTTGCATTTCTTTTTAATTCTTCAACTCCTTCTTTCTTCGATTCTCATTTTCTCCTTTTTATAATCATACCTAAGGACTTCTAAGTACTAACTATTTGTGATGTCCTTGGGTAGATCCCTCCAGCTCTGGCGGATCATAGGACGGTTATTCCTAACCTTAATCTCCTTATAACTCCATTGCCATAAAACCATTTTTCATGAAAATCTCTCAAAGTGTTTGTGAATGAAAAACATGTTTGAACACTTCAAGAGTTTTAGATTTTCATAAATACTCCCCCTCCACATGTGCTTAAGAGTTTTTACAGAAATCTGCACAGTGAGGAAAGAGCACGCACTTTTGAATTGATCGACTCAAGATAGACAATTCCCCGAGGGACACGGTTACGTTGCATAGTTAAAGAGATACATTGTCAGCTTTTAGGTGACAACTAGCTCTAATAACTACCTTGAAGGTGTGGACAAACCTCGAAAGGTTTTCAAACCCGTCAAAGTTAATGTCTATCAAGAGCTTCTTGAATAGGTACAATTTACTTGGATAAGTCTTTGGAAGACAAATCTTTTCAATGTAAGACTGTTAGATCCCGTCAATTCATGGGTTGAAGTCTTTTCACACGAGGATTCAACTAGCAAAACACAACATATTTCTTATCACATATTTTCTCCCCCTCAAAAATGGCATATAAATGTTGTTTTTGAAGAAATGTTGAGAATAAATATGACCATTTCGAGTGTTGCGGGAAGATGACCACTGTGAACAATTTGTGAACAAAGTTTAAATTCAAATACTCCCCCTCAACAAGTGATATAAACGGTTGAGGTTTTGAAAAACATACGGGGAAGTACTTGTTCTTTTGAGTAAAACCTTTGAAAAATGAAAGGTTTGATAAGGTTTACTCAAAAGTAAGAAGCTTTCGCTCCTTATATAAGGATTGTGGCACTAAAGCGTACCACAGGGTCCTTTTTTGACAAGAACGGGTTGTACACTGTTATGTGTGCACAAGCCATAGTCATAATTAATCACACATCCAAAATTTTATGAAATAGAAGCAGTTCAAGGGGTACCAGGAAGTCCATCAATGTTTCCAGGAATGCGAACTGGGCGTTGATAGCCGGCGAGAGCAATCCTGGGACGACCGCCTACAAAGCTCTCCAGAGTTCTGAACTGGTCCCGTCGAGAGCAATCCTGGGACGACTGCCTACAAAGCTCTCCTGGGACGACCGCCTACAAAGCTCTCCAGAGTTCCTAACCTTCCGTCCCTAACCTTTCATCAAGCTGTTGCGATGTGTTTCACTAATGTAAACCACTCCGAACTGTTGGCTGATGAGTGTGTGTTGTGAAAGCTGGTTAATGTCGGGAAGATCTAGCTGAGGTGGAGTGAAGTTGACACGGGTCTGATATGATTCAACTGCAAGCTGGAGATCTTCTACACGTTCTTTGATGACTATGCTTCTGATGAAGATAAGCAAGGACTTGATGAATTCACGTTGTACTTCAGTTGAAAACTGTCTCATGCGACCCTGTACTTTGGCAATGTACATGTCTTCAATGTCGTTGATAGACAAATTCTCAAAGTCTGCTTCAGAGAATGCATATTCCCTTTCGTCTTGCCTTTTGACCATAATATTCTTAAGAAAAGTGTAGTCCCATTTGGACGAAAGATCAACATGTTTGATAGCCATGACTGCTTAGTAATGAACACTTCATGTTGAGACTTCTGAACCTGGCAGCTTCTGTAGTAGATTCGTCGGCATTCCGGCCAATGGTGAATCCCATGCAATGCATCACGGTCATATACCTCCACATTGTGGGAGAACATGTGGGTAGCCCTTTCCTCGATGGTTATGCAGTTAGAGTATATGGCTGCCGGGAATGGAAGTGTCAGAGATGTAGCGTATTTCCTTGAACCATCGCCACCGTGTAGAAGAAATTCCAAGTCTTTGTTGAAGAAATATCGGAATGGAATCCTAGGCTGATCTGGTTGGCCAATTGTTGGTAGAGGTTTTGACCAGTCGGTGTAATATGGAGGGTTGTCCCGTTTGGTGAAATCGATGTTTGCTTCTGGGTTGAGCCAATCCATGTTGTTAGACATAGCTCGTGCTATATTATCAAGGTGATACTCAACTTCAATAGCACTTTCCGAACTGTCTTTTAGAATTTGAAATGCTTCATTCTTGATTTGCTTCAACTCGGATTTCATCATCTTCTTCATACGGAATTTTTCTTGTAGTAGTTTCGCATGCTCCAATGTACTACATTCTGGAACCTCTTGACCTTCAGCTGGGTAAGGAGTGGAATCAACAAGCTTCGAGAACCAATCAAATTCAGTATCATCCTCGTCTAGCCATGATAAGACGTCAGTCATAGGCGCCTTCTTCTTCTTCTTCTTTGGCCTAGAGGAGGATTCTGGTTTCTTGGCTGTGTCAGGAGAGATGGGTTGTTGTTGGGGCTCAGAGACTTCTTCATCGTCACCACCCGTATACTCAAAGTGATCACCGGTTTTCTGAGTCTGGGGTGGTAACTCAGAATCTTGAGGTTTTTCAGTAGAACAACGAGGAGGAGATCTTTGTTGAGCTGGAGTCCGTTTGGGTGGAGGTTGCATAGAAGATGATTCACCAGACTTCTTCGGGCGTTTGGGCGCGTTGTCCTTATCCTTATCCTTGTCATCATCGTCTCTTGGACGTTTCGGCCTTTCAGCTTCTACTCTGCATGCTGATTTGAGTTGGTATTCCAACAACGCTTCAAGCAATTTACCTTCGTGAGAGGCAAGTGTTGCGGATCGTTTGGACATTTGAGCTACCATCCGGTCAACTAACTCAGCATCTAAGAAGATTATGGGATCAACTGGATTGATGTTCACGTGCATTGGTGTTGATTTCATAGTCTGCTTGGCCAGATGAAGTAGATTCTGATAGAGTTGTTTGGTGAACAACTCCTTTGTAACTTTAGGAACAAAGTCAATAAGGTAGTTGTGAGTGTAACCTTTGATCATTTCGTCCATTTTCCCTTGAAGATCATCTTTCATGAGCTTCTGAACATACTCCCTTTCAACTTTCATCTCGTCATTCTCGTCATGAAGATATTGTATTTGATCAGCGAAGAAATTCATTTTCTTGTAGAGCATGTCTTTCTTTCTGACCTGTTTGACAGCTTTAACGATTCGTGTCTTAGCATGAGAAATCCAAGATGCAATTGGCTTCTTCACTGATTTGGATGTTGATTTGGTTGATCTTTTTGATGGTGGAGGTGAGGAGTGAGAAGATGAATCTGATGATGATGAGATATGAGGAGACTCCGGGTCCTTCGGTGGTTCAGAAGTTTTCTCCTTTGAACGGACGGGACTGTCTAAAAGAAGGCGATCATAATCTTCCGTTTCATCAATCTTTGTATCATCAGCAGTTGTTTTCTCAGTCTTTTCCGTTTCTGGTTCTTCAATGTCATACTCAATTGAATCTTCCATGCGCTTTTGTTGTTGCTCCAAAGTGGTGGCACCAGTTCCCTTATCGGGTCGATTAACCGCATCAGGATCTGGTGTAGGTTGAACATCACCACTTGACCCTCCGGGGCCACCCATTTGATCTTTAGCAAATTCCTCCGCAACGTGTTGGAGTCTAACAAATTTGAACTTCCTCCTGTAATCAGTTTCCAGTGGCTCTTCTTCTGAGCTTTCCTCTTCGTGCTCAATCACTGGAGTCTTCCCTTTGCTTATATCTGATGGTGGACTGGGAGGTTTTGCTACTGAAGGAGGTGCTTCGGTTGCAGATTCAGAGTAGAAGACCTCTTCGTCTGATTGTGTATCTTCAGAGCTTTCGTCCACTAGCTTTCTTTGTGGTTCAAGCTTTGGAATGGGAATAGGAACAGCTTCCTTAGAAGGAACAGTCTTTTTACGAGGAGGATTCCTCTTGGGGAACTTCCTCTGACTCTCAGTGCTTATAGCACTTCCTGCACTTCCTCTTCTGGTTTTTCTTGCAGGCGTCCCATAATATTTTTCATCAAGAAAGCCAACTTTGTCTCTTTCACAGCTACCATATATCTTTTATAAGAGTAGAGCTGTTTGAGTTCATCTGAGAGAAGGAGATCTGGTAACACAGCACCTTGTTTCTTGGTAGTTGACTCCTTAAATCTGACTGTTAGAGTGGGTTCGGACAACATGTCAAGATTGTCGGGGTCATTGATTCTTTTGGGGATATCAGAATTGATTCCAAGAGCTCTTTGGATCAACAGTTTTGTGTATCTGATATAAGGAATCTTTGAGCCAAGCTTTTTGAGGAAGGTCATTATGTCATCCCATATCAGAGCTTCAATTTCGATGTGTTTCATGTTGATCAGAGCCCAAAAGATTTGCAGTTCCACGAGCTTGGGATGCTCATAGCCACTGTCACGACCAGAAACAGATTTTGTGATGATGATATAAAGGGTTCTCCAAGGCTGAGGAATGTTCTTAAGATCTACGTGAGAATGCTTATTAATAACCCCTGAAGCTTTGTCATACCCAATATCAATCAAGAATTGCAGAACCGTCTCTTCAGTAGGTGTGGCATTGAATTCGGTTGGCTCTATTCCAAGAGCTCTTCCTCAATGCATGTGTGATGGTAACTTGTTTGTGATTGAGTGTCACAGTTACCGCACTTTAACCTTTGACCCTCTGCATTGTATTCCAGGATTGATGTATGTAGATCTCCGGAACAGTGGCAGAGTTGGTGAGCATGTTCTGATAGGGATGATCCTTTAGAATATCCACTGCAATGAGACAAGAAGATTCCGAGCAGGTGAGAGTTTCAAAGTCAACTCTGAGATTGTTCTTTCCAATCTTCATTGGATAGCCATGCGGGAAGATATCAGCAATGGTGAGAACATTTGGTGCATCCACATTCATTTGAGCTTCCATGTCGTGATCTGAAACATATTTAGCCAAAAGAACCAACATATCGAAAGACATAATGTTAGTCAACAAAAGGTTTTATTGACTAATTATTGAATGTGCTATGTCTATGATTGTTACGAGTCCAAAGTCACTTGTTTGTCCAATAGTCTAATGACGCCGTGATAAGTTTCGTGAGTTAGTTAACTTTAAGTTTTAAAGTTTATGTTATCACAAAATTTTAACAACACATTACACATTTAAGTTTATTAGTGACATTATTGGATTCGTGACGTTATGATTCGTTTATTTACAAGTTTGCCCGTGTAAAAATTCATAATGAAGGTTTGATCAAGGCTTAGGCGTAGAAATGGTAGCTTATGCGTAAACAGGATAAGTATACGCGTAGACGCAAGCTTATGCGTAGGATCCTTACTTACGCGTAAGAAATATTACGCGTAGAAAAGGGGACCTTATGCGTAAAGCTTACGCGTAGGCGTATATAAAACGTTACGCGTAACTCGTAAGAGTAGACCTTATGCGTAGAGGTCACTGTTTACGCATATCCTTCACAGGATACGCGTAGTCCCTTTGTAGAACCTTACGCGTAAACGCTACGCGTAAGATTTCTCTTACGCATAACATGCTACGCGTAAGGTGATCCTTATGCGTAGTTATCTAACAACCTTGATTCTGATAATTTTACGTGTAGCAAACCTGAAATAAGATCATCATAACATTAATATTTACACATTCATTCATTCAAAACAGATTAAGGTATGAAAAACTCGTCAAATAGTTTACGCGTAAGATAACATATGCGTAGACTTAAACCCTAGAGCTCAAAGATTACGCATATGAAATCTAACCATAGGAATTGCACCAAAGTGTTTCTGGTAAGTCTTAGAGGCATAGTAAGTTGTTCTATCCAAGTTTTAACATCAAATTCAAGGCCAATCAAGAAAACCCATTTCGTATGAACTATAACCCTAATTTTCAATTTATGAATCATTAGTGTTTCTGGGTAGTTTCTGGGCTTAGATATGATTAATTTAACTTGAAAACAACATTGTACAACAATCTTTAACACCAAAAACATTCACATATGACAACGCCCAAACCCACGCATAAACCTTAGTTTTTGAAAGTCAATCAATTCGTGTTTCTGGGTGCATTTTGAGGATAAAAGTGATATCATAGATGTTATAAGAACGTTTTGACACTATTACTTAGACCCCAAACACACAATCATGATTGAGTGTTCATACGCTTATGCGTAGACCACTAAAATCAATATATCTCAAGATTTAACCGTTGGATTTATGAAAAATTCAAAACCATTGTTTAAAAACTTGTTATAAACACAGAGTAACTTACAGATTGATGATCAGAAACACAGATTTGAAGAACGAATTTTGTGCGTAGGATGAGTTAGTTGTGTGTAATAAATGTGAAGTGAAAGTTAGGTGGAGAGTATATTAGAAAAATACTTTAGTTTTTGACAGTTTTAGTCCCTCCACCTTTTCCATTTTCATTCAAAGCCTTTTAACTTCCATTTTGGTTACCAAATGAAGAATACTTGGAAATAACTTTGACGACACTCCCCCTCGACTTAAGAAATAATGAAAGGTTATAAATTTTAGTCCGAGGAGTGTCAGAAACCAGAAATGTGACCAGCATTATTTAAAGAATCAACCGGGATAGTATAACATGCAAGTACTCAATTAATTTGAAACAGTTAAGTATTTATTTTCTCCCCCTCAACAATTGATCAGAAAAATAATGAATTTTGAAAGATTATAGTGTTGATGGAAGAAATGTACTGGTCATGTTGAAAGAAAAATAGATAAAAGAATATTTTTGTTGTTTTATCAGGTTTTATATTTTTGTATTTTGTTTTTGAAAAAAAAATTATTTACAAAAGAGATTTTGGTGTTTGACTGGTTTTCAAGACTGTTTTAAGAGTTCATCCAATTCCTCTTGAGTCAAACACCGCATACCAATCCGGTGGACCAACTCATTAAACCTAGCGGGAGGCAAGGCTTTGGTGAGTAGATCTGCCGATTGGTATTCAGTACCCACGAAGTATAATTCAACTGTACCCTATTTCTCGTGATCCTTGATGAAATGATAGCGAAGATCGATGTGCTTTTATTTCGAGTGCTGAACTGAGTTGCACGAGATCGCAATGGCACTCCGATTGTCGCAGTACATCGGAATTCTGTCAAATACGTAACCATAGTCTTAGAGTTGTGTTCTCATCCAGATGACTTGAGCACAACATGCCGACATGGCTGCATATTCTGCTTCGATTGATGACAACGATGTACAATCATGCTTCTTCGATTGCCAAGACACCAGTTTATCACCAAGAAATTGTAGTGCTCCTGAAGTACTTTTTCGTGAATCTAAACATCCTGCGTGATCAGCATCTGAAAAAGCGATTAGTTCAAAACCAGAATCCTTCGGATACCAGGTCCCCAAGTTAATGGTTCGCTTGATGTATCGGAGGATTCTTTTAGCCTCAGAGAGGTGGGTTTTAGTTGGTCGTGACTGATAACGGGAGCATAGATAAATGGCAAAGACAATATTAGGTCTGCTAGCTGTTAGATACATGTGAGACCCAATGATACTACGGTATTTTGTAGGGTCGACAAGTTTCCCATGTAAATCAGCATCTAGCTTCTTGGTATGAGTCATCGGTGTGGCATAAGTGTCATAGGTTTTCATTCCAAATTTGTTTAACAATTCAAGGGCATATTTGGACTGACTCAAGAAAATACCACGGGGTGATTGATGAACTTGCAGTCCTAGAAAGAATGTAAGTTCACCCATCATGGACATTTCAAAAATTTTCTTCATTAGTTTTGCAAAAGCTGATAAGGTTTTAAAAGGTACCATTTTGAGGGGTCGTTTAAGTCCTTATTTGATCACTTTTGTATCCGTTATTGCTTAATATCGTTCCTTTTCACTTTTTAGGTCTCTTGAAGGCAAAATGCTGGAATGGCACTTATTTGGACGAAAAGGCGCGAATATATGAAGAAAATGGCCAAAGTCAAAATCGAGACACTCACAGTTGCTGAAAGTAGAAGGCGACGGCGTCAGGTGCTACATTGTGACGCCGTCCCAAAATTATTGTGACGGTCCAGAACCCAAAACTCGTATTTTCAAGAGACGGCGTCTAGTTGTGAAAGAGTAGGCCGTCGCTACTCAGACGGGCTAGATGCAATCCAGACGACGTCAGAAGCTGAAGAGGACGGCGTCACGGACTTAAGGTGACGCCGTCGCAAGGTTAACGTGGCCAAGACGAAACCCTAATGGCGGCGACACGACGGCGTCACTAAACATAAGGTGACGCCGACGCAATTGTAATCTTATATATAGAATCCGAATTTTTCAGTCTTTGTGTGGAGAGTCTTTAGAGTAAAAACCTAAAACCGAACCTAAGGTGTCTTGTACAGTATTTTAGGGTTTTAAACCCTATCTTACATCAAGATAAGTCTTTACTTCATTAATTCAATTATGTCTTTGATTATTTGTGTGTATGCTTGCATGTTCTCCATGTCCGAATAATTTATTTGTGTGTTTGCTTAGGAAGTATGAAACTTAATTATTGAATATTGATTGGTTGTTTCTTATCTTAGCTGATTAATGGTCTAGTAATGCGATAGGTCATTCGTTGTGTACTTCATGCTTGATTTATCTTTGTGAACCTTAGAATATAATTACCTGAGTAGTTGTAGGCTAAACCATCCAAAGAGCGCCTCAGAGTAGGAGTTTGTCATCCCTAGTGGGTTTGTAGACGAGACCCTTTGGTAAGTTCAAAGAGTTAGGGAGAAACGCATACCCTACAACTTTAGACACACAACGCAACTAGGAATAAGACGTGACACTCAACCATCAATAGGAGATAATTAAGGAGTAATACTGTTAGATATAAGTTTTCACATACACATCAAACCATAACAACAAGGTGGCGTATAAGTGTAATTCTAGAGAGAGAAAGTTAGAGGTTTAGGGAACTTAGTGAGAGAAAGTGAAAGATATTATTATGAGCTCCAACTCTCTACCTTGGGAGGTAGAGAGTATTTATAGTCTTACATAAATCGCCACACATCGGGCTGTGGATCAGGCATACAGTGGGTAAAGACCCGTCCGTCCTCCACGGTGTTACTTAACTAAATACTACTTAACTTAAAAGAACTACGACTACGAGCTTTCTAATGATTACATATACTTGAGGTGACCGACTCTTTAATACCTGGAATTTCTAATTCCTAACAATCTCCCCCTAAGGGAGGTCACCTCAATCATGTACCAAAATTACATTGAATACAAATAGATATTACATTAACAATTGATCTTGCATTCTTGATGTAGTCCTTTGCTCCTAAGCTCGTAGTCATTGATTCTTCACATTGCATGTTTGGTTACTTTAAGTGGAGGTCTTTTACTGATCCACGTGATAATAATTTTGAGCCATCTTTTGAGATCATCAGCTATCAACAATCTCTGACACATCCTTTGTGGTGTTGGTATTATGTGATGTTGTGACTTTAGGACCGACATGCTCACCTTCTGGATCATGATATCTTCTCATCAGAGTAGCGGAAGCATTTGTTGAATCATGATATTGGCAGCAGCGTAGCAGAAGCATGGAGTGAAAATATCAGAGTCATTGATGCACTAATCATGATTTCTTTTGAGATGAATGTGTTAAGTGAGCATGCGGCTATGGATTGACCGCTTCATTCTGATCAGCTGCAAACGTCGGGTGTACCTGCATACAACAGTTAGCAATAAATCGCACGAAAGTGTCTTTGATCACTTTCGTTGAATTGAGGTACACGGCCCACGGTTCCCCGTTGATCAGTACATGTACTGCCTGTGATCAGGTATAATTCCGAAGAATTTCCTTGACAGGGTTTCGCAGCTGCTCTAGCTGTTCTCAAACCGGAACATCTCAAAGAAGACAACACGGAGTGAGTGAACCAGCGAATATTAAGTCCACTGATTGATGAAAAGAGATTTGAAAAACAATCGTGTATTGCTCAATAGAAAATTGTTTTTGCAATACAACGAAGGTTTTATTGAAAATCAATTATCAATCATAAAAACACCTTTTGGTTTGAAAAATGAGTACACGGTCGATGTACTGAATAAAAGAGTTGTTAAGCACAAAGACCGGTTTTTCAAAGGTATCCGTCAATCCATAACCTGAACCAGGATTGATTCAAAAGATTGAATCGCCCCATAGTTTCTGTTCAGTTGTCACATGGTTGATCTATATAATAGATCTCACATGCCACCTACCAGGAGCTTGTTTGATGTTGGCTCTAGAAGGCTTTCCATCTTCATTGTGAATATGTATACACATCACTCAGATGTTCTGGCAATACCACAAGGATAATGCGTAGGACTCAAGATATAATCTCTCTTTCCACATTGTGTGAAACAGAGAGTCTTCATTGAAAGTGTCCTAATGAGATTTATTGATGATCTCGTGGCTCTAGACTCAATTTGTGCATATTTGGATCCTGTGCCGGAGACTAGGGAGAGGGTCTCCTTCTTCAATATCAACAATCTCTAAGAGAAAGTCGATAGATAATGTCGGTTCCCCGTGAGAATGAAACAAGTCCTTATAAGAGGAACTTGAGTGGTTTGGAAAGTTGAAGTGCAGTGCGTCACTGGGTCCATGACGTCTTGTCTTCAATACCGATGTAACCATCAGTAGCATATGAATTGAACCCGGTTTCTGCCCTAAGGTTGAATAAATGGAGGGCTATTTATTTTCACCCTTTCCTCATTCAATTCTTTTTAATTCTTCAACCCCATCAGTGCTTACCGAGACTTCATAGCTAGAACCTTGTTGGGTTTATTCCAGTACTAGCTCAGTCTTAGTCTGCACTCTTCCCATATCTCATTTTTCTCCTTTTATCATCATACCTAAGGACTTCTACACTAACTAGTGGATTGTCCCTGGGTAGATCCCTCCGGTTCTGGCGGATCATGGGAACACATACCTAACCTTATCATCCTTATATCACCGTACATAAAGTAAAGTTGGTCGGTCTATTTGGTATTGTTCATCTGCCATTGGAACCAATTGAAAACCATTTGAAAATCAATTCAGATACTTGTGATATATTATCAAAGCATTTTGTACCTGAATTGTTTTTGATATTTTTAGAACGAGAACTCCCCCTCAACATGTGCATCAAGTATTTGAAAAAGTTTTGCACACGGAGGCAAGAGAAAGAATTAACTTCTTTGATTACCATTTTCTAAAAGATATCAACATCACTTCCCACATCAAATCAAGTAGGTATAGCATTTCCGGGAAGGATGAGGTTTCCATGAATTTGCTCCCCCTCAATATGTGCCTCGAGGTTTGAAAAGAGTTTTGCACATACTAGAGGGAACCTGCACATTGGGATGAATGATCACGTTTCAAATCAAAGATTTAAGATAGATGCTCCCCCTCAACATGTGCATTGAAAATTTGAAATCGTTTGTCACATGTGGGAAGGACAGCATGTACATTCTTATAAAACCATTTACCGAATTATCAGTTTAAATCCAATTTAAATCACACATTCTCCCCCGATCACAATTATCAAAACATTTGAGATTTGTGATCTCTTATAGATTTAAATTGACTTTGAAAGCTTTTAAGGAGAATTGTGACTTGATTGTGAAAGCGTTTGAACTGATAAGGATCGGATTTTAAGACTTTAAACTCCATTGATAAAACATGCATGTATATCTTTTGAAAACAATTTAATGCCAAATAACTTTTTAATTTAATTGAAATCATTCTCCCCCTCAATCAATGACATAGGTTGTTGATTGAGAGATAGAGATTTTGACAAATAAGTCCTGATGATTATCAAAATTAGAGACCGAGTTATTTTTCAAAGCATTTAGTTTTCAGCAGATAAATGTTTATAGAATCAGAGCATGGAATTTGAAAACATGGTGAAACATGGCTCTGTTCTTTCTTTTAAAACCGGGTTATTGCCTGAAAATGACAATAAACCATTTCTCTTTCTCCCAAAAATATTTTTTGATTTTTTTGATTTTTTTTTTTTTTTTTTTTTTTTTTTTTAATAAAAATTCGAACAACATCTAAAGTCCCGTGTCATTCTTTGAATGACAACATCAAGACCGTAGATATTATCGAATCGAGAGAAACATGACAAAATGACAATATTTTTTGAATATTTTTTCGAATTTTTCAAATTTTTATGGATTTTGAAAGTTTTATAATTTTCTATTTGATTTTTTGAAGGTTTTATAATTTTGTATTTTGTTTTTCGAATAAATATTTACAAGAGATAAATTAGTTTAAGAGAATGATGAAATGAGTACCGAGATAAAGATATCGTTCAGCACATTGTAGAAGAAAGGAATCAACATCTCTTAAACTTTCGCCACCAAAGCATCCGAGGCTTCTAAGAAAATCGTCTGAACATGAGCCTTCTCAATTTGAATCTTTGGTAGCTTCCCCCCAAACTGACAAACATCGAATAAAGACCATTTCCCTAAGAATTAGAGTTGAATACAAAGCGGTCTCATTGATTGAAGCTCAGCACCCTGAAGAACACGAGAACACTGAAGTAACAAGTTGAAACATTGATCGTCTCAGTAGTTATCAAATCCGGATTAACTGATTACGACCGATCACATGAACCTGTTGTGCATCCCCGATGTACACCTTACTCTTCGAGATTGACCAGTTGTCTAGTTAGGGGAACAATATATCAACATCTTCATTTTACCAAGTGCATTCCAGTTATATAACATATAACCAATCAGCACATAATGTACACATGTACCCAACAAGAGTAGAGACGATGACATCCATGTAACA
Source organism: Chrysanthemum seticuspe (assembly GCA_019973895.1). NCBI lineage: Eukaryota > Viridiplantae > Streptophyta > Magnoliopsida > Asterales > Asteraceae > Chrysanthemum > Chrysanthemum seticuspe. The sequence goes on along the minus strand of BPTQ01000008.1, from coordinate 109,214,271 downwards.
TGTTGAGTCACTAATCATCTCTGTGGATGTCAACTCTGAAATAACTGAATTAGCTCGATCAAGGGAACATGTTGTGCATATAACCGGAAGCACTTTATCATAAACCGTATATAAGATGCCGATAGGCAGTATCATCTCACGTTCCAAATATTCTTCTCACATTTCTTCCAACTGAACACTGAAGTAACAAAAAACCAAAGGTCTCCATAGACCACTTCCCCCAAATAGTTGGAATAATATATCCTTCCCCCAAATAGTTTTGATACCTCAGAATCAGCAAAACATAATCAATCCATAAACTTGAAATCTTGTGAGAAGAACTCAAATAGCACAAGTGAATCCTGTGAGAATCAACTGCTACATAAACTCTCTCTGACTATCTTTATCAACCCATATGTAGACAATTTGAAGTGACCACTGTTGAAGAAAAACCCGATATACTAAACTTAAAACTGAAGTTGAATTCCCCGCATTTGTGTCTTAAGCTTGCACTTAAAGATGGAAGAACGGTGTCGAGAATCTATGCTTCAAGCAAATCTCTAAGTACTCACTACTCAAACAAAGTATGAGACATTAACACCTCTTGCGATTATCCACACCGTCATATGCGTGTGACACTGAGTAAAACAAAGTAACTCCTAATAGTGATAGTTAACCAGGTCTTCAACCATCCACCTCGACTGCTGGTAACTAGATAACCCAAGTCTTCAACTCAAATTCTTAAGCCCGAGCAAGTTATCAAATAAGAACACGCCTTTGTGAACGTCAACTTCAACCTCAAATAAGTTATAAATGAGTAACTTCGAAGTAATCAACTTGTGTCAAATGTCCAACACGTGAATAAACATACAATCGGATGTACATTGACCCACTGACTGAACCGGAGCAAATGATTCCTCAACATCAATGCATTCTTCCTTAAGGTATACATGTAGAAACTGATCTGGAAGATTTACCAATAATGTTTTTAAGCGGATGAGGAAGTCATTTTCCTTAATGTTCATGTGGTTGATTTACATAGTGCACATTTGGAGATGAACAATGAAACAATGATCCGTGAAGATTTGGCAAAGGAGTACCAAAGAGCGGATCACTATTCATGAGTGCAGCTGCAATGATAGTCATTAACAACGCCTTGTGAAGTAACTGGAGATAAGGTTTCTTGAGAATTCCAAGAAGTACTTCTTAGATGGTGAACCAGTTGAGTCAATAGAAACCAGAGCATGAGCTTCAGAAGCTGGATGATCAACATTCGTCGGAGGTTAAAAGTACTCATCAAACATATCTTTGAAAAACAATGAATCCCAATTATCCTTAGTAATTGAAGCATTAGGCGTTGGAGGAGTGTCATCAAGAATCAAGCAATGAATCATTGCTAAAGAATCTGAGCAAGTCTAATTGGGGATTAAATTTTGGCTTTTCAATCTTCCCCAATTAGTGCTCTCCCCTAAACTGACGAAGATTTTCAAGTGTTCTTCTCAGCCCGGATTAAGAAGAAGTCTTTAGATCATCAAATGCAATTCGTCTTTAGTCTTCTAATCATGTAGCTTTCAAATGTAGATTAGACTGTAGACTCGACCTTCTTCAAGATTATCCGAATGGGGAAATAGACAGTTAGCATCTTCTTCACACCAAAGGCATTCCCGTTAACTTGTAAATAGCAAATCCCCTTAATTAAAATCCCTCCCAATCAAACAAGAACAGAAAGATGTTCATCAAAGAAATCAGCCCAGCAACTAGAAGCACTTTGTCATTTAATCATATCAGCTCGTGTGAAGATGTCAACCAACGGCTCTTAGAAGAAACTACATGTGAAGATGATCCGATAAGAAGAATCTCGGTTCTTACATGGGTTAGGAGCCGTTTGACCATATATTCTCAAATATCAGTCAACCATGCAAAAAATTCACACTTCTTCTCCCCCTCAAGAATTGCGTACAGAGATGCCATTCTTGATTAACCAAGTGATTATCATCCAAATGTATTATATTCACACTTCTCCCCCACAAAATTAGCACATGATGTCGCCATCTTCATTATATTGAGCAAGAGGAATAAGAGTAATTATCAGTAGTCCGGTTCACTTGATGACTGAAGCGCATGGAAAAAGCATGAAGCATGTTGATGAAGAATGTCGATGAGAATGGTCATAAACATGAAGATTTCTCTTCTTAAGAAGATAAAGCGCACTGAAGCGTACACCTTTCTTTTCTTTGAGGAACGGGGCCTGAAGTGGTATCTGCAGACGCCATAATGATGAAGTACGAGGCCTGAACTGATTTGAACAGACGTCATTTTTAAGAGCCCAGTCATATGTTTAGAGCCGCCCGAATCCAAGTACCAAGGGACGATTTGTACGACCTGCTTTGGACAACAGACGAAGACAGAGAATTGGAAACATTAGATCCCCACGTGCTGATGGGTTCCTTTTGGTTAGCACAAACAGTCTTTGAATCAGCAGAAACCCTAGATGCAATGGCATTAACCCTAGGAGCTGAACTAGTAGAGGCATCAGACTTAGTCAAATGACATTTTGTGCTTAATGGGATTATTCTACCAGTTGGCTTCCAAACCTTAACAGGCACTATTCTCGGCATAGTGGATCTAGTTGAAGAGCAAGGTTTGCCATTCGTGAACATTCGACCTGTTGGCTTCCACTGAAATCCTACATTGGTAAAAACCTTCCCTGTAGGTTTCCAAGATTGTTTAATCTGTTTTGCTTTCCAAACTTTCTTAACTGGGGTATGATTCTTAGATCTCAGAAATAACACATCACATTTATCATGATTACCAGAAAATAAACATTTTTTACATGTTTTGCAGACAGCATAAGGCCTCGAATTAATTTCAGTAAGCTTAGAGCTAATACTAGAACTAACACGATTCTTTTTGTTCAAATCAAACTTCTTGTCCCTATGGTGTTCTTTTACTTCCTTATCATGATCACTTTTAGTTTGCGTAATCCTATCCTTCTTTGCATTGCTTCTAGGTTTTGACCTGCTAACTTTAGTGTCAATCTTAACATCTGTAGAAGTAACGATGGGAACATTACATGGCTTCACTACTTTCTGCATTCCTGGTCTAGAAGTGCTGGGATCTGAAATTCTAGGAGGCACATCAAAGGTTGCTTGCTTGAATTTCGACATGGAACAAGGCATATCAAGGGTCACATGCTTGGCTTTAGGCATAGAACAAGGCACAACTATTCTATCTCGCCTATTGTTAGATTTCGGACTTGTGACAATTACATACTCTAAGAGTTCCTAAGATCGTTTGGCATCCATGCAGGCATAGGCTATAGTACTATCAAAAGGTTTTTCTAATCTTTCATCTTCAACAATCTCATGGAGACCCTTCAAACTTTCCTTAAGGTATGAGAGATATGCTTTATGTGCAAGTTCATTATTCCTAATGGGCGGAGGAATATATAACATATCGATAGCATATTTATCACAATCAGAAACCTTAGGAACAGAGTATTTGCAATTGGGGATTGGCAACTTTCCTTTCACCTCACGCTTCAGATTCTCAATATCGTTAAGTAAAGAAGTTATCTTTTCAATTTGTTTATCATGATTAACTTTAAATGAATCACATAACTCTTTGTTTTGATCATTAACCTTTGAAATTTCAGCTTTAAAACAATCATTTTCCTTTTGCAAGTTATCAATTATGTTTTGAAGTTGGAAATTCTGAGAATCTAAAGGTGGAGGCATATGGGAACCAGTCACATCCTTCTTTTCACCTTTCAGTTGTGAAATTTGGACTTTCAATCTTTTGATCGTGTGGCAATGAGCTCGAATTTGTTCATCACGTTTGCTAATTTCAAAAACTGCATCAAACTCAGGAGCATCAGAGGATGTCTTGATATTTGAGGTTTTAACATTTTCTTTGATATGTTGATGTTTTAATTGCAAAGCAAGATGTTCAACTTCTAATTTAGAATAATGTTTGACCAAGTTATCATGATCATCCTGTTCTATTTTCTCATGCAATTTTGAATTTGTTGTTTCAAGCTCAATGACACGATCATGGGAGACTTTCAGAGCAACAGATAATTCATGAAATTGAGAAGCATTAATGGAACAATTTGTAGCCGTGAAAAACACATCTTGAGCAATACATTCAGAAATCAGATTCTCATTCAGTGTATGCAAGTTCTTCCTCTCAATCTCATTATATTTTAATTCTCTCTCATAATCACTAACCTCAACAATCATTGCATCAAATTCCTTTTCCATTTCTTTAATGTCTGAATTCATTCCTTTTTTAAGACTCTCAAAATGATCTTTTAGTTGTTTGAAGAAAGGCATGACTTCAGTTAAATAACATTCTTTAGTTTGCTCAAAACCCCTTTCTCCTTCAGTAATACCAGTGGGTGTGATCCTTTTCTTGCAAGTTTTCTCAAAATCAACAAATAGTTGAAAGATAACATATTGACTAATTAAGGTCTTGCTTTTAGTGGCAATTGTTCTAGGAACAAGATGCATTGGTGTATTCGGAGGATACACAGTCGCTCTAGGCATTTTCCTAAGGGGAGGGTTCGTTACAACAAGATTCTCTGCTTTTTGTTTATCTAAATCCTTTTTCCAGAACACTTGTTCAGGGGTTAATAGAGTCTGAGGCTTAAACTTGTTCAAGGAGATCCAATTTTCTTTAGTGTAATTATGGGGTTTAATCGTTATGTTATTCTTTTTACACTCAGGATCTTCTAACTTCTTATTCATTTTCTCCCTAGTGACTTTATCAGATTTCTTATCTTCCTCAGTGCACTCAACGCAACTAGGTTTCTGCCTAGGCTTAAGGATTTCATTACCATCATAAAGCACCTTATGAGCATTTCTAGCCTTTTTAATTACCTCTGGATTTGGTTCCTCAACAAGGGGAATGCTATGCTTATCGCTTAAGACTCGATGCTTAGTAATCATGTGAGCAGTTTGAATGGTATTCCCTTGTACGTACAACTTATTTTCAAGCTTGTTTTTCAAAGTTTTTAGATTGGAAAAATCATTCAAAAGTTTTGATTCCTTAGCCTTGAATTCTTGCTTAAGCATTTTAACATTTTCTTGAAGTTCGTGTTTTTGATTAGCAGTTTTGGAAAGCTTTTCTTGTAAGAAGTTTAACTCTTTTTTTAATACTTCTTCTCTAAAATTACTTTTTCTAATAATTGTACACATTTGGATATCCATCTCCTGCTCACGAGTGGTAAGTTTAAACTTAGCACGCTGTTCGTATATGGCAACTCGATCCTTATAGGTATTGAGTTCAGTGGTCAAGGAATCATCAGGCACAAATGCAGTGTACTCATGCAATTCATAATCATCATTTTGAGGAGAAGATGCATACCTAGGTACTGCAGAAACTTTCATGCAACTTTCCTCTGCATTAACGTGCACAGGTTGTGGCCGGTGCATCTCTATCTTGGGTACATCCGAAGCTTCCATGGAGCGTTCCTTTGCATTAGCTTGCACGGGTTGTGACTGGTGCACCTCTCTCTCTTGTGAACATGAGCATGAAGATTCTATTTTAGCATTGTCCGACTCATCATTATTTGTTTTCTCTAACATTCTGCATTCAGCAACATCCGATTCTTCCACAGATACATTACCCAACTTATCACAACAATCTCTCAACTGCACCTGATACTCATTCACTTTTTCATCCTTTTGTGCAGTTTCCTCAATGTACTTTTTCACATTATCCATGAGTTGGATAAATGTCTCAATGAATTCCTGAATTTCCATTCCAGTATGTTTTTTGAAGGAAATTCCAGTCAAGTGTTGATCGTAATCTGCTGAATATTTCCCACTGATGAATGGCTGAAATTGTTTGTAGATTACTTGAAGAGCTGCACTGGAACCATCTTTTTGAACTTCTTCATTGGTAAGTTGCAGCTTTAAATGCTCTAAGTTCAACAGCAAGCTTCTTGTCAGTGTAGGTAAGTCCTGGCGGAAAAGAGCACTACATGTTCGATCCCCAGCTATGGATAACAGCTGAATGAGGTGCAGATGAAGTAGCTGATAGGGCTCAATGCTGCATTCCATTTGCATGGCATTCTGTAGCTTGGACTCGTGCAATTCTCTCTCATTAGATTCTGAACACGGAGATCTCACATCCTCATTGCTTAATTCAATCATCTTTAATCGTTCAGTGTAGCATACATTATCATTGTTGTCCACAACATCATACAGTTTAAGCACTTCTGAAATCGCTGGGTCAGTAGAGTAAGACATGATGTGGAAGGATGCACGGGATTTTACATGTCTATGATTTAAACCGAGAAATAGAATCTTTCGCGGGATTTTACTAAAATCAAGACGAAACCGTTAAGCAATGACCAGTAGAGGGTGTTAAGATGACCGATGGAATGATACAATGAAAGACGATTGTGTGATAGGACTTTAGATTGTTCGTAGGAAAGGCTGAAATGTTGATTGGTTGAGATTTGGATTGGTTGATGCACGTTTTTACGGAGAATTATTAGGCCTAAAAACTTAAAAGCTCAATAACTTCCTTTCAGAGGGGATTTGGGCCTCGAAAAATTTGTTTCACGACATCATTGTGAAACTTCACAATATTCAGGCTGTTCCGGTCGTTTTGACAGGTATTTCGCTGAAAACGGAGTTACGGATCAAAAGTTATGGCCGTTTGAAGTTTTGACGTAAAAAGTCAACTTTGGTCAAACCTCTTCTTCGTAAAAATCAACCAAGTCGCTATAACCCTTGAACCAAGTCGCTAAGTCAGTTGAACCAAGTCTCTAAGCACCAAGTCGCTAAGTGCTAAGTCGCTATAGTTACAAGTCGCTATATAACAACTCGCTACCAACCAAGTCGCTAGCAAAATTTTGACAGCAATTCGCTAAGAACCAAGTCGCTAAATTGGCAAGTCGCTAAATAGCAACTCGCTAGGTACCAACTCGCTAACACCAAGTCGCTAACATAAACCAAGTCGCTACTCGTAGTGGGGAATCCACTAACAGTACGACAAGTCGCTACGCCTAAATCGCTACCAACTGAAACTGCAACTCGCTACCAAGAAACTTACTCCGAGACCCAAGTCGCTACCAAGAAATACTTCAAAAACACACTTTTCAATCCAAAACAAATCCAACCACGATGATTCAAGCCTTCAAAATCAAAACCTAAACACTTATGATGATTCTAAACACAAAAGTACTAACAAAATCCAAGCTTTAACACAAGAAATCAACCAAATGATGCACAAACCACTAAACTTTTTCAAACTCAAAAACCACCTAAAAACCACTAGAAATCCAAAGATGTGCAAGATATGATCTAACCATGGCTCTTGATACCAATAGTTAGATATAAGTTTTCACATACACATCAAACCATAACAACAAGGTGGCGTATAAGTGAAATTCTAGAGAGAGAAAGTTAGAGGTTTAGGGAACTTAGTGAGAGAAAGTGAAAGATATTATTATGAGCTCCAACTCTCTACCTTGGGAGGTAGAGAGTATTTATAGTCTTACATAAATCGCCACACATCGGGCTGTGGATCAGGCATACAGTGGGTAAAGACCCGTCCGTTCTCCACGGTGTTACTTAACTAAATACTACTTAACTTAAAAGAACTATGAGCTTTCTAACGATTACATATACTTGAGGTGACCGACTCTTTAATACCTGGAATTTCTAATTCCTAACAAATACAAACTAAGTAAACACATCTTTAAACTATCATACGAGCACACATTAATTAGACATAGACTCCCACAACCTTAGTTTAGATAATTAGATAATAGTAGAGTAATCGGTAGAAATACCAACCCCCCAAATCCAATACCCGAGATTCGTACCTTTCCATTTCATAAAACATAAAAAGATAAAAAATAATCTTCCTCAACCTTAACCTTAGCGTAGTAACTCCTTACTAGCATTCCTATTCCCCTAGAGAACGATATCAATACCCGTGGCTTACCCTAATTACTACACTACAACGATTAGGTTCACTGCCTAGGGTGTTATAAAACTTGCTCGAAGAAAAGGAAGTTTCCTTGACCCCGAACGACGCGTGTAGCGTTATCAAGTTTTTGGCGCCGCTGCCGGGGAATAGAATAGCTAGTTAGTAGTCCACCTCGTTTAGGTTCTTTGCTTGATTCCTATCAAGTAAATTTTTTCTCATTTTTTAGCTTTCTCTTAGTCTATCCCCCTTCTTCGTAACCTTTGTTCGTAACACCCATCACTTTTCATCATGGAAGGTGATAACCCACTACCATTCATCAACCTACCGCCAAATGACCCGCCAAGAGCCCGTACTCTTGGTGAATACTCGAGACCAAGCCACCTAGGCTATAGGAACACCATTGAGCTTCCCGACCAAGCCCAAACTACGGCCCTGCGATCCGACACCATCCGGTTGGTGCAAAACGGATGTGCATTCCATGGACTTCGTTCCGAAGATCCTAATAAGCATCTGAGGGATTTCCTCAAAATCGTCGATTCCATCGACCTTGATGCTACTACTCGGGAGACCACGCGCCTGCGTCTCTTCCAATTCTCTTTACGGGACCAAGCTAGTAATTGGCTTGAGCGACTTCCCGCCGGCTTTATCTCAAGTTGGGATGATCTTACTTCTCGCTTCCTTGCTCAATTTTTCCCACCGGGGAGAACCACTAAGCTTAGGAATGACATCTTGATGTTCCAACAACGTCAAGGTGAATCTCTCTACGAAGCATGGACCCGATTCAAGGACTTACTTCATAAAGTCCCTCATCACGGCATTGATCTTTGGCTCCAAGTCCAAATCTTTTATGATCATGTCAACTTCCCCACTAAGCGATCCATTGACCAAGCGGCCGGTGGAAAACTTAGTGATTTCACCGCAGAAGAATCATGGGAAATAATAGAGGACCTCGCCCTCTATGAAAACGAAAGTTGGGATGACCCCGTGAGCTGCCCAAAACCGTCAAGGCAATCTCCTTGCCTCCTTCCGACCGTAGGATGATCGAACTTGAAGATCAAGTTAAATTCCTCATGAGTTCCTACGAAAATCCTAAGTCTTCACACCATGTGAACAAAGCTTCTTCCTCGTGCGAGCCGTTTTGTGATCCTCATAATACGCGCACTAGCACCCGATCCCCCAAACACGCTTCTGTTGACTACGCATCCTCGCGTATTAATGGAGCGGGAGGAAGATTCCCTACAACACCCGGACCTAGGAATTTCAATGAAACCCGTGAAGCATGGAAAAACAAGCCCGACTTCTACTGGGGACAAACCAAAGAATTCACCTCTAATGATTTCTCATGGCCCCCACCTAACGGTCCTAACCAACAAAACGTCGAAGGGATGTTGCAAAATCTGGTTGCATCCCAAGAAACCCAAATGGCTAAGCTCTCGGACCGCTTTAACCATCAACAAGCCGAGATGGATAGGAAAATAGACAACCTTTTGAAAGCCATAGCTAGTGATAAGAAGGTTAGTATCTCAAATCCCGAGCCTTCAGGTATAGAGATTAAGGATCCAAGCAAGCTAACTAAGCATGTCCAATTCATCAATGCCATCGCCTTAGTTGAACCTAATGAAACAAATGACGAAGAGGACTATACACTTGTGGATGATGAAACACCCGAGGAAGTAGATGAAGTAGACATTGACTATTTCAACAAATTTCCTACGGAAGAAGAACTATCTCGCCACCCTCACTTAGTGTGTGACCTCCGTCACATGTATGTTAGGAAAAGTCCTCGAATTAAGTTTGGGAACCCTTGGAATCTTAACATACCATGTGTCATAGGACACCTTTTTGTGGCAAAAGCTTACATTGATCGCAAGTCCCCAATCAACATAATGACTAGCACCTACTACAATTGGATATTGAAGAAGCCTATTCCAACTAGGCAAGACCCCAATGATCCTAATGTTAGTTGCAATTTTCTTGGTAGAGTTAAGGGATTGCCCGTTTATGTAGGTAGTTTCACGTTTCCTACGGATTTCATAATTGTGGATGATATTAGCACGGCCATAGACCCTAGCTTGTCCCATGTTATTCTAGGAAAACCTTTCATAGAAAGCACCGGGATGACCTATGACCCCTCGTTAGGAGTAGTGCGATTCAAGAATGAGACCGATGACATAGCTTACCAAATGCCGTTTAAGATTGAGAAGTTTTCATCACTCTCTAATGATGAAAAGGAACTTAAACTGTCGGTCTATTATAGGAATGATGAAGATAGGGAGAAGGGTGTTGATTATGTTATGGCTAAGATTTTCGGATTCTATAAGGATTGCTTGAGCCTAGGACCGGAATATAGGACCGATTGGGGAGAGGATGAACTCTTAGAGAAGCGCATTTTAGGGCACTTCTACAACATGGAATCCCCCATTAGAAACCGTCAAGAGGGCGGTAATGAGAAAACGTAGGAGCACGACTATGAGTCTAGCTACAAGACTCTTAAATAAAGAAAAGCGCTTCGTGGGAGGCAACCCATGCTTAATTGTTTGCTTGTTAGTGTCTTATATCTTTTATTAATTGTTTATCCTCATGTTTAAATTTGTAAAAATGCTTTATTTTGTTTTTAACCTCGTCTTAATTGCATATAAAGGTATTTTACATAAAGGATAAGTGTAGGGAGGATTACACACGTTTTCAAAAGAAACGTAAACATGAGAATAACAATTAAGTAAAAGATATTTATATTTGTTTGTTCGAGTCAAATGCTTGTATCGAGTCATAATGGATGTTTTTGCAGAAATTTTTCCAGATTCTAAAGATGTAAATTTTCCAGAATTTTTTCCAGAAAATCGCAGACCAGTTTTTGTCAGGATAACCTGACGGCATCAGGATTGCAACCTGACGGCGTCAGGAAGGAGTAAAAACATCAGATTACTTTTTTCTCGTTTTCTGAGCCACTTATAAATTTTTGGAATTTTCCAGGTCTTAATTTTCTTAGAAATTCTGTAAACATCCATTCCTCAAGCATTATATCCTAGTTTAAATCGAGTCTTATATATATTATTACCGCCGATTTTACGCGAAGGTTTCGTTTGTTTTCTTCAAGTGTGCAGGTTTAGTTTGTCAAGAAGAAGTTACATAAGATTGGAAGGAGCTTTTCACGCAATAATTCTTCTTGGAAAAGAGTTTAACCACCACTTTACACGGATCCTACCGAGCTAATCAGGGGATTATTAGTTTCTTTCGTTTTTAATTACCTTCCATTATCATAACTTTGATACTTTCGGGGAACATTGGGGACAATGTTCAGTTTAAGTGTAGGGAGGGAAAATAAAACTGGAACTTTGAAACTATGCTTATCCTTGACTATTTGCTTTGTCCAATTGTGATTGTGTAATAAACCATGAGAAAATGTCGGTTAGGGTAATTTTGGCACCAAATTTAAAATTTTTTATGACATATAGGAGTGGCCCATTAGTCTTAACAAAAGCGTCTCATGGATAGGAAATTATATGACTAGCACAAAACCCTTTACCAACCAAATTCCACCAAAATGTGAGGATCGCCCTTAGATTAGTAGGAATTAAAGCATTCATCTTTAATGCTTAGAGTGTGAACCGGTAGTATATTAGATTCTAGAACTTGTTTTGTGATGCATTCCGAGATCGCAAATGAGGCTACACTTGTGTAGTTAGGAATAACTAAATGATAAGAGGCATTAGGATAACCCTTGTTTGATACCTGTAATATAATTACTTTTTCCACTTCGGTTGAGTAATTCCCCCACACCCTTTGCGTTGTACTCATCTTTAGTACACGATACCCCTAGTTAACCCCTCAGAGCCTATCCTTTTCGCGGTTCTCGTGATGTTTCGGTTTCTCCGGAATATCAATGAAGAGCATTGTTTACACCCCACCCCCAAATATACACCCAAATCGCCTTAGCCTACCCCTTATGCACTCACTTTTAGTGCAAATGTTTGTTATCACCCTAAACCCTTAGTTCAATTATCTAGTTGCTTGCATAAGTTGCTAAGTCGAGTCATATCTTTTGTATACAGTTTTGGGATGATTGGGATTCATGGGAAAAGTTAAAGTTTATGAAATGACGGGAAGGGAACGTTAAATTCAAATTCCCTTTGTTTGCATAATAATGTACCCCAAGTGTTTTGATCTTTTCAATTCGGGTCAAATTAGTGTTAGAGTAATAAAAACTCAAGTGTAGGGATGTGCCTATAAATCCCTATTATTTTGATGTTACCATAGAGGATGGTAGAGTAAAAGTGTATGAAAAAAAAAAAAAAAAAAAAAAAAAATCGAAAAAAAATAGAAAAAGATAAAAAGAAAAAAATAGAGTGAAAAAAAAAAAAAAAAAAACAACAACATACGGGCTACCATCCTACATCTATCTTCATATGCTTGTAACATAGAGATTTTTGACTTACCACCACTAAATAGCCTATCCCACCAAACCCTTATTTCCCTACTGTAAGCCTAACATTACAACCCTTTAAAGACCTCTTTGATAGTCTTTCCTAGGTGCTTACGCCAAAGCGATGGAGGTTTGATCTATTCTCAAGCCTATGGTAATCTATGTACTAGGACCGGTTAATGAGTGTTTATCTTCCATTTCCTATTTTGTTATATTTCATATATACACCCGAGAGAGATGTGAGTATCCAAACACCCCATGTGAGGTGCTAGTATGTAATTTCCGTGCTTGTTATGACTTTTGCGGGGCTTATATGTGTTGTGGACCGTTTTGAATTAATGCTTTATGACCCCTAACTTATAAATTAATTGGCTAAAAGTACATTTGCTTGAGGACAAGCAAATAACAAGTGTAGGGATATTTGATAAGGTTATAAAGGTACCATTTTGAGGGGTCGTTTAAGTCCTTATTTGATCACTTTTGTATCCGTTATTGCTTAATATCGTTCCTTTTCACTTTTTAGGTCTCTTGAAGGCAAAATGCTGGAATGGCACTTATTTGGACGAAAAGGCGCGAATATATGAAGAAAATGGCCAAAGTCAAAATCGAGACACTCACAGTTGCTGAAAGTAGAAGGCGACGGCGTCAGGTGCTACATTGTGACGCCGTCCCAAAGTTATTGTGACGGTCCAGAACCCAAAACTCGTATTTTCAAGAGACGGCGTCTAGTTGTGAAAGAGTAGGCCGTCGCTACTCAGACGGCCTAGATGCAATCCAGACGACGTCAGAAGCTGAAGAGGACGGCGTCACGGACTTAAGGTGACGCCGTCGCAAGGTTAACGTGGCCAAGACGAAACCCTAATGGCGGCGACACGACGGCGTCACTAAACATAAGGTGACGCCGTCGCAATTGTAATCTTATATATAGAATCCGAATTTTTCAGTCTTTGTGTGGAGAGTCTTTGGAGTAAAAACCTAAAACCGAACCTAAGGTGTCTTGTACAGTATTTTAGGGTTTTAAACCCTATCTTACATCAAGATAAGTCTTTACTTCATTAATTCAATTATGTCTTTGATTATTTGTGTGTATGCTTGCATGTTCTCCATGTCCGGCTAATTTATTTGTGTGTTTGCTTAGGAAGTATGAAACTTAATTATTGAATATTGATTGGTTGTTTCTTATCTTAGTTTATTAATGATCTAGTAATGCGATAGGTCATTCGTTGTGTACTTCATGCTTGATTCATCTTTGTGAACCTTAGAATATAATTACCTGAGTAGTTGTAGGCTAAACCATCCAAAGAGCGCCTTAGAGTAGGAGTTTATCATCCCTAGTGGGTTTGTAGACGAGACCCTTTGGTAAGTTCAAAGAGTTAGGGAGAAACGCATACCCTACAACTTTAGACACACAACGCAACTAGGAATAAGACGTGACACTCAACCATCAATAGGAGATAATTAAGGAGTAATACAAACTAAGTAAACACATCTTTAAACTATCATACGAGCACACATTAATTAGACATAGACTCCCACAACCTTAGTTTAGATAATTAGATAATAGTAGAGTAATCGGTAGAAATACCAACCCCCCAAATCCAATACCCGAGATTCGTACCTTTCCATTTCATAAAACATAAAAAGATAAAAAATAATCTTCCTCAACCTTAACCTTAGCGTAGTAACTCCTTACTAGCATTCCTATTCCCCTAGAGAACGATATCAATACCCGTGGCTTACCCTAATTACTACACTACAACGATTAGGTTCACTGCCTAGGGTGTTATAAAACTTGCTCGAAGAAAAGGAAGTTTCCTTGACCCCGAACGACGCGTGTAGCGTTATCAAAAGCGATTGAGTACTTTTTATGTGTAGAACCAAAAATGATGTCATCCACGTAAATTTGAACAATTAAGATATGTGCCCCGTGATGTTGTATAAAAAGAGTAGGGTCGACCGAACCTTTGTTGAAATTATTGGCAATGAGGAAAGATGATAGCTATCGTACCATGCCCGAGGAGCTTGTTTGAGACCATACAGAGCTTTGTTCAGTTTGTAGACATGGTTCGGGAACTCGGGATCAACGAATCCTTCTGGTTGGCTGACATAAACCGTTTCTTTCAGTTGTCCGTTGAGAAACGCAGTTTTGTCATCCATCTGAAAGACCGTCATATTCATATGAGCCGCGAACGCGAGAAATATCCGAACAGCCTCAAGACGAGCAACCGGAGCAAATGATTCTTCAAAGTCAATACCCTCTTCCTGACGATAACCCTTAGCAACTGGACGTGACTTGTTTCGGATTACGTTCCCTTCAGCATCCAATTTGTTTTTCCAAATCCATTTGAGACCAATGACGTAGACCCCTGTTGGTCGTTCAACCAGTTCCCATACTTCAAGACGTTTGAATTGGTTGAGTTCTTCTTGCATGGATTCAATCCAGTTGTCTTTTGTCATTGCGTCTTTAATGTTTTTAGGCTCAGATTGGCAGACAGTGAGTGCATAAATGCAATGTTCACCATCTGTGTGAAGACATTGTCTCGTAACGACTGGTTGATTCGGGTTGCCAATAATATTTGCCAGAGGATGGTCTTTTGTCCATCGATGTGTAGAGGGTTGATGTTGGTATACATTGTGCAGATTCTGAGGATTCAAATGGTTTGTTGATGATTCCGCGACATCAGGTGCAGCAGTGTCATTAGCAAACGGGTTAAAGAACGCATTTGGATCAAAATCTGCAGGTGGGGGTAGTTCATTAAGAACATCATCAGTCGGTTCATCATTGTTGGAAGCGGAATGTTCAACTGTTGTGGTGGAGTCAACTGGTGGTGCTTCTTCAACAGTAGTTGTTGTAGCAGGTGTATCAGGTATAAGAGTAGTATCAGGTTGAGCAGCGGAAAAAGCGGATACACCTGGAGCACGTTCATCAATATCGTCACTGAACAGTGGAGCAAATAACCTTTCCATTTGTTGACGAGTGAGCAGGGGGCTTTGTTCAGCTGATGATGGGGTTTGAGGGAAGTTTAAGCGGTTGTGACCGGGTTCTAAGCTGTTATACTCAGAAGCCATTTCCGTAAGTTCATCAAAATGAGCATGAATCGTTTCCATAACCTGTTTTGTACGACGATTCCAGATTCGGTAACCTTTAGAGTTCTCACAATATCCAATGAAGACTCCAATGTCAGCTTTGGCTTTGAGCTTTCCAAAATCATCACGATCATTATTCGGATAGCAAAGGGAGCCAAATACATGAAAGTGTTTGAGATTCGGTTTATGGTTGTAGAGAAGCTCAAACGGTGTTTTGTTATGGCGTTTAGTAAGTATAGAACGGTTTTGAGTATAGCATGCAGTAGATACAGCTTCTGCCCATAAGTAATCTGGAAGTTTAGCATTGATTAACATTGTTCTTGCAGCTTCCACTAACGTTTGGTTTCGTCTTTCAATAACTCCGTTTTGTTCTGGTGTACGTGCAATAGATGTCTGATGCTGAATTCCCACTTTCTCATAAAATTCACGAAGGGTTTGGTTAACAAATTCAGTTCCTTTGTCTGTTCTGATTTGTCTGACGGTGTTTCGGAGCTGAACCTGTATTTTTGTGAGAAAGGTAATGATCATCTTTGGAGCTTGGTCTTTGCTTCGAAGAAAGTAGACCCAAGTCCATCGTGAATAGTCATCAACAATTACTAAGATATAGCGTTTGCCATTGATCATTTGCACACGCATCGGGCCACACAAATCCATGTGAAGAAGATGAAGCACATGCTGAGAGCTGTGTTCCACCTTTGAAGGAAAATGAGCACGAGTGCTTTTCCCTTGTTCACAGGCTGAGCAAAGGTGATCTTTAGAATACCGGAATCGTGGGAGACCTTCAACTAGTTTGTGTCGAGCAAGATTGGTTATAGTTTGAAAGTTTAAGTGTGAGAGACGACGGTGCCATATCCAGGATTTTGTTGATGTTGCCTTTAAAAGTAAGCAGATGGGAGATGAAGCAACCATGTCTTGAATAGAGATAGTGTAAAGACTTGAGTTACGCGAGCCAGACATAAGGTCGTTTCCTTGTAGATCACGAATGAAACAAGATTTCTCCCTGAAAGCAACCTCCAAATCTCCATCACAGAACTGACCTACTGAAAACAGATTGTGACCGAGGCCTTCCACATAATAAATCCTGCTTATTTCGATGTTCCCATTGATATAGTCTCCGTAGCCCATGATAGCTGCGAAGTGATCATTCCCGAATCTGACAGTGCCAATGAACTTTGCAATAAAATTTGATAACAGTTTAAGGTTTCCTGTCATGTGTCGGGAACATCCGCTATCAACAATCCAGATAATGATCTGTATCACCTGCATTACATACATACGACACAGATGGAATAGAAGTAGATGTGGAACCCGAAATGTTAGAGGGTTCCGGAGCAGTTATAATAGACATACACACATCAATAACTTTAGGCATCCATTTAAATCCTAGTGTGTTATATATCCATTTCTGCCATCTCCAACTAGTATTTGCTTTAGTCTTAGTGAATGCACTAGGTGGTACGACATTCTTAGGAGGTGAAATTGGAGCTACAGGGACAGCTATGCGTTTTCTAGAATCTAAAGAGGGTGGTTTACCAAGCACAGACTTAGAAAGATTAGTGGGCCTTGAGGTATTCCTATTCTTAGGATTCCGTAAACGAGAGATAATAGCTTTAGCAACACATTTGTCATGACAATCAGAATTCATACTTTTATGACAAATTACACAAGGTGCATCAGACTGAATATCAAAAGTACTTAAAGGTTTAGCCTTCGTTACATCACTATTTCTATTACATTTGCCAGACGCAATATCTATAGTGGAAGCAACGTGAGTCTTATTCATTGTCCTAGGGTGTTCTTCTACTTTAGCATTCCTTATTGATCTTTTCTTAAGTCGCAACTTCCTATTCTTCGATGTAGTGCTCCTAGGCTGTGAATTACGGACGTTTGGAAAAGAGGCAACTATTCCTGTTTCAGTAGAAGGAAGCACGTTAGCAACTTGTGTTTTGGCAGAAGGCATTCTAGGTTCACGATTACTAAGTGTTACTGGTGCTATTCTCTTAATCACGGTAGTCGGAAGTTGTTCATACTTTCCTAACATTTCTCTTAACTTAAAGATAGTGTGAATCAAATCTTGATTTTCAGAACGAATGTTACCAGCAAAATGCATTACTTCTCTAGTGTGTGCAAGATAGTGATCAAGTTCGTTTGATGCTTCATGACGAGTCTTATTGAGTAAATCAAATATGACACCATAGTCCTGTTTAACTTTTACGAGTTCTTGTTCATATTTTGAGATTTGACTTTTCAAAGACACGTTTTGATCATCCAGTTGCTCAGATTTTGGATTAAAATTGTTTGATTGCAACTGGTGGATTTTGTTTTGCAAAGCAAGTTCACGATTTTGACAATCTTTTTGACACCATTGAAGACGACGTTTTGCATTTGAAAGCTCGTGTAAGAGACGTTCGTTTTCAACTTTTAAAGACTCGATCTTAAGCACATTATCAGTATTCTCAACAGTTACAACATTATCAACAGTATCAGCAGAGATATAATTAGATGCATATGACAAAGAATTCAATAACACAACATTATGGACATCAGCACAGATGACATCTTCCAAGAGTCAATCAACATCTTTTCTCAACATTTTCTTTTTATGTTTAGTATTAGAAATAGATGTTTCTATTTTCTCGAAAACGACCTTCATCAATCCAAGTTCCTTATGAAAGTCCCGTTCCCAAGACAATGCACAATTTTTCAAATTTTTAACATTTGGTAAAAGATTTTTCTGAAAGATGTCTCTTTGTTCTCGCGCCAGAGGCGATTGAAAATGTTGAACTTTGATTTCAGAATGATATTCTATCTCATGTTGTAAAGTTTTGAGGTCAGCCATGAAAATGTCAAAATATCTAAGAATTTTGCGATTTTCAGGTTTTGAGTTTACTTCACTGATAGAAGGTAAAGGACCATAAATTTGTGCATAATCTGGTTGGGGATTAACATTAGAAGACTCAGACATTTTTATGATAACCCTTGGTGTGTTAGAAGAATCCGTTGGTGTGACGAAAGTGACCGGTTTTGAATAATTAAAAGGTTTGTTGTAAACAACAGTTTCTAATTTTGATCGACTCTCGTCTTCTGCATCTAATTCCTCTTGACGATGATATTCAACAACACTCATAACATAATTATCAATTTTATATTCTGCACTGGAAACTTCAGGATTTGGTTTGAATGCTTTGGTTGAAAGCTTAGGTTTGTAATCAGCAAGATTCAGTCCATATCCATTTGGATTGGGTTTTAAAGTAAACTTTTCAATAGCAGTTACTGATTCACCATGTTTGTAAACAACAGTTTTAAACTCTTTAAGTTTGTTTTGCAAGCCTATAATTTCTTCAAGATGATCATCTATTCGTTTCGTTGAATGCTTTTTGTATGCAGAGAACTGTTTTTGACACATTAACAACTCAGCCTTAGCTTTTTGATTTTCCAAGGTGAGAGCGTTAATTTACTTTTTATGTTCATGTTTCAGTTGTTCTATTTCAGACAACAAAGCATTCTTCAAAGCGGCTAGATCACGCATCTGTCTCTCTAAATATTTTTCGTTTTGATGAGATTTAGTAAGTCCTGATTTACTGCACGACATTCTTCCACTATGGTTTGTTGGTCTTGAAATAAACGAGCAAAATCTGGATGAGGCAAAAGTTCGGCGTGTTCAACGTGAGTCACAACATGATCATTACTTAGATCCTCAAGTATAACCACGAAGTCAATTTGATTATCAATGGAAACCATAAGGTCATCTTGATCGTCAAATGTAACTACGGGGTCTAATTGAAAATCGTCGGAATGAGATGTGGATGAATCATTTTGAACATTCTTAGCCTTGCCGGATTCAGATGTTGGCGGAGATATTAGATCAGAGATAAATATGGTTTGTTCGTGTACCTGAGACAAGCCATCAGTGTCATACACTGGGCATGTGTCACTCATGTGTAACTCATGCATATTAGCCATCAACATAACAGCTGCATTGGCCTGCAAGTCCTCCATATCATCATCTGAGTCTGCATCTGCCATAAAACTTTGTTCTTTGTCTGTGAGAGTTCCACCAGCTTCATCCTTAAGAGCCAAAAGAAGAGCCTCTTTGTGATAAGCACTGCCCCTAGTCCTCGGCTTTGGGCATGCATTAGCCAGGTGTCCCTTCTCATTGCAGTTGTAGCATCGAAGACCATTCAACCCATTCTGAGCATTTCCCTGTTCAACCACTTGAGCTCTGTTGTTATTCCTACCCATAGCATTAAACCTTTGACCACTGCCCATCTGACGACCATAACCACGATTCTGAACTTCAACTCGTCCATTGTTCACAACAGTCTGATTTCGTGTGTTAGATGAGGAACGAATACGATTGTTGGATTTGTTGGTATAACGGCTAAAAGCATTAGCAATCATAACAAATCCTTGTTGCAATGCTTCGAATGGATCGGATTCCTCATTATCTTCACTGACAAATGCTTGAGCATTGTTGTTGTTGTATGGAACCAATTGATTATGTTGAGATTGTTGTGATTGATCATTTGGTGTGATAGTGGCAGTTGGTTGAGTTGCTGGTTGAGGAGGATAACTGTTTTGAGCATACAAGGCAAGTTGTTGATTTTCCGGATGTGAAGGTGAAGCAATTTGAGCACGGAGAATCCTTTCCCTATCAACTTCCTTTTCATGAGGCTTCAAATAATCGTACAACAATCCGTATGTAGAATGATGCATGTTCTTCGCTTGACGGAGAAAAATGACATACTTCTCCCATTCAGGACCAAGCCTACTCAGGAACTTAGTATTAACTGCAATTCTTGGCATGATGATGTTGTGTTTATCGAAATCATTGATGATGTCTGAGAATCGATGATGATAAGACTCTAGTATCTCTCCAGGTTCAATCAAGAAGTGTTCATAAGCCAAATAAATTTTGGATTCCATATCCTCCTGATTGAGTGCAGATCCTTCCATAAGTAGATGAATGTGTTCCCACATTGCCTTTGCAGTCTTTTGAGCATCAACACTTCGAAGAATTGGGTTTGGTAATCCTAAAAGAATATATTGCATTGCAAGCTCATCAACTTCATAGTGTAGAAGTTCTTCTGGATTCAGGTCTGCAACATTAGCAATGTTTAATTGTTCATCCCTTGGTGGATTAGCATTTGGATATCCGGGTACAATGACAGTAGGCATCTGAAATGGACCTTCCAAGATAACCTTCTTTAAGAACTTTCCATGTGGCTTCTTCAGATCACAAAACCTGAAGAACCTAATTACCCATTGATCGTAGTTTCCTGAAGTGAGCATTGGAGGTCTATCAAGTGATCCAGCCTCATGAATTGATTGTTGGCTGCTTAAAGCTTCACACATCTTTGCAAACCAAGTGGGTTCCTTCATAGTGTTCCTTGATGGATGTTGATTGAAATCGTTTGTGTAGGGTTGAACTTGGAGACTTGGTGGTGTTTGAACCATTTGTGGTGGAGGAATTGCTCCAAGTTGTGGAGTATGTTGTTGATAAATTGCTTGTTGTTGATTCAATTGTTGATGTTGTGGACTTAGTTGTTGTTGTCGTTGAGAATAAGTGTAAGGGAAATAGTTAGAGTATGGTGGTTGTGACATGTTTAAAACTTGTGTTGGTAAAAATAGATCTTTGTAGTCGAATGAACCTTTGTTGATGAAGTATCCTTAGGCGTAGAAATCACAATAAACCAAGTAGCACTTATGCGTAAAAACACCAAAGTTACGCGTAACAGCAAGAGTTACGCGTAGGTTTAGCTTACGCGTAAGCAGAGAAAAAAGCACTAAAGTTATGCGTAAACAGTAAGTTAGGCGTAGAAAACTTAGGCGTAGGATAACCTTAGGCGTAAGACGAGGCTTAGGCGTAAGATGAATCTTATGCGTAGGATGTTCTACGCGTAAGCTTTATGCTTATGCGTAATTTTAGGGTTTTATCCCAAGTGATCTTTTACACTATCAAAGTGCAAAAGATATCCAAAGTCGACGTATTTTCAGGCTTATCCAAGCAAGAAAACACGGAGTAAACCACGAAACTGAAGATCAAACCAAGGATAAAGTTACGCGTAAAACTAGGGTTTTGATACGCGTAGCTTTACTCGTAAAAATGATTTTGCCCAAAGATGTTTCTAAACCAGATTTTTGTGATGAGATAGCTTTAATATCACCAAAATAACACAAAAGTGTGAAACTTGATGAACCAAAACGTCTAAACAGGTTACGCGTAGAACGAAACCCTCGAACAAAAACTAGCTTAAAAACGTAGATCCACGCGTAAAGTTTGAAACTTTTTGCCAAAAACAAGTATTTTAACACCTTAAAACATTGAAAGAACAAGAATCTTGGATTAAAAAGTGTAAAAAACGTGTTTTTAAGCGAACCAAAGTATCAATACCGAAGCGATGTTCTACGCGTAGGACCAAAACGTTCACCCAACTATTAGGCGATTGATACCACTGTTAGGTCACTAGTTTTACAACACAAGCAACAAGAGAAGAGATAGAGAGGCGGATGAACAATAAACCAAACACACAGACACGAGATAATGATTCGGTTATGCGTAGAGTGAGTGAAAGAGATAAATTGAACAACCAACCCTTAAGTGAGGGTTATTACATAGTATTTATAGGAGGGAAGCTAGGGCAACACTCCTAGTCCCTTCCTTTCTCCTATGGGCTTGGGCCTAAGCTCATGGGCCTTCTACATAAGCTTAAGGCTAATAACCAACATAAAGGCCATAATTAAGCTAACTATTACATATGAATCATTAACACTTGATTTAGGTTTAGGAGTGATTCCAACAGTATCACTTACTTAAAATAGATCAATTGTTTTTTATCTGTGGTGAACCGTTCAGTCAAACAGACTTAAAACAGCTTAAACACAAATGCAATTAAGATCAGAGGAATATAGTGGATTCCTAGGTCGTTAAGTCCCACGGAGGATGAATTGGTGTTTAAAACAACTTCAGATGATAGAATGATCACTAAGGATAGTGATCATTAAGGTTTTCGATGGATAATTACCTAAAGAAAAGATTAACAAATAAAAGCGACTTAAATGCAAATTAAAAGAAATAAAAGTTAAAATCTATTAAATAAACTGATCGGTGCTAAACAGTCAAGTCTAAAAGACTAAAAGCTGCTCAAACACTAATGCAATTAAGATCAGAGGAGTAAAGTGTTTCCCCGGGTCGTTATGTCCCAGCGAGTTGTGCAATGGATCAATCAACGTCTAGTGATCGAGAAATTTGAATGATAAAGGGAATTTGAGATTATTATGACTACAGAAATATCAAACAAACTAAAAACGCCTTAAATGCAAATTAAAGAAAATTAAAAAGATAAAACCTATTAAATAAACGCTATCACTATATTTAAAGTGATGAACGTTTAAAACCTAAAACGTACGTTTAAATTAAAATCTACGCGACGTACAAAATAAAAAGTGAAACTAATTCAATATTAACCCTAAAAATATGAAAATGATGTTTTTACAAACCTAATGATATAAGAAAATATTTAGAAAAAGAAAATTATTTTTAAAACTAATTATCTAATTAAAAACTATTTTTAACTAATAATTAATTACCTAAAATACAAGAAAATAGGAAAATGAGCTAGAAAAATAAGATTAAGACTTGGAAAAGTCTAAAATATCAAAATAGACTTTTCAAAACTATTTTTGTATTTTTGTGACTATTTTTCTATTTTCTATGGATTTTAAACTATTAAAAACTAATTAAATTACTAAAAATTACCAAATGAACTATGAAAAATATGGAAAATTACTTTTTTCACTTTTTATATTTATCTAAGCCTAAGAAAAATGAAAACTTATTTTTTTGAACCTTTTTCTAATTTTTTGTATTAAATGCTATTTAAAAAGTATTAAAAACTAATTAAAAATAGGAAAAATAGCAAAACAGCTTATAAAAATCTGAAAAATTCAGGGAAACTCTAAAATAATATTAAGAAGCTATGAAAATTAGAAAAACAGGTGCTTGTGTTCAAGATTATGGAACTGATGTGAGATTGCTTATTGAAATAAGCACTAAATAAGCCAAATGATCTAAACAGGCAACCAACTGTTAACAGAAGTTATAATAAGCTATATTAACCAAAATCCAACTAAAATCAACAAGTTACAATCACTGATATACAAGTTACCAAGATTTGATGATTTTGATTAAAGAACTAAAAACAGTTTTAGGTGTCCACTTGCAGACCCAAAATAAGCAACCAAATAAGCTACAAAGCAAAATCCAAATATTGATATCTCAACTAGACCTAAGTGGCTGCTTGTAACCAAAAGACCAGCTTCTAACAAGCTATAATCAATCCTGTGCAAGCTGCACAAAAGCTGAGAAAATTCTCAGCTAATACTGAGTTTGGTGCAGGGCAGATGGCCTTGACTTTGAGCTTAAGCTCAAGCTTATCCAAAAAGCTTAAAGCAAAAACAGATATGAGGGTTTAAAGACAACCAAGCCAACTGCTTATATTCCAAAAATCAAACCTTGAAAAGCTTCAATGAGCCCTGAGCAACTGCTGCATTATTTGCTTAAATCCAACTTTGTGACATTTTTGACTTTTTGAAAACAGAAACACATTTGACTTTAGTGAACTTTAGACCCAATTTGATGATTGATGATGAAGTTAAATGATGTTATAAACCTAATGCAATCAATGTTTAATGATTCTAAACTCAAAACAATGGTTTGCACTTCTAAAAATCACAACAGTGATCAGTTGAGACAGTTTTAGAAGATTTTTGACTTTAATTTGACAAAATGATACAAGTTTAATACTGAATTAACACTTTTACATAAAAAACGACATAAGAAAATAAATAAAAACTAGCAGACCCTTTACACCTGCTCCAATTGCTTCTCTTTTATAACCCAAACTCATTTTCTCTCACTTCTGAATGTTTCCCATCAATCCTGACCATTGGATGCCCTAGAATCAATCTCAACCGTTTAAACACTTTTTTTGGCGCCAAAATCCTTTTCTGCCAATTGGGGGTGATATGGTTGGTGAAAGGGCATTAAATGATCCTTGGATGTTAGTTTAGGTGGAGGGGACATGGGAGAGTGGAATGGAGGCTGGGTTGGTGGTGTTGGTGGCTGGGCATGGTGGGAACAGACAAGGTAGAGGGAAAGGTGGGAAAGAGATGGATTGACTGGTTTGACTGGATAGATATTATAAAGGGGGGGTTCAATATTCAGTTTGACAGGGGGTCACAAGGTGTGAAAGGGTCCAAGAGGTCACAAGGGTTTTAATAACACATAAGGACCTTTCATGTAATTTCTGAATTTGAGGGACCTAAACTGCCAATCTTGCAAAGTTGCTTCAAGGGACCATAATTGACAATCTCAATAAGTATAAGGACCAATGTTGCCAATTTGCCATTTTCCGGGGGCCATTTCTGCCAATTTTGAAAGTTGAAGGACTAAACTTGTAATTTCTCAAACTTTTTGATATTTTCCACCAAAGGACTAAATTTGACAACTTTTGATTTTAAAAGGACCTTTGGTGATTTATACTTTTGAAATTCGGGCTCAGGGACTATTTTTGACAATTCTTGAAACTTGGGGGACTGAAACTGCAATTTTTGCAAAATTGATATGTTTTTCATCTGATTTTGATATTTTTGAATTTGAAACACATAAAACACTGATTTGTGATATTTTGATCATTTAGATGTGTTTCTGAGTGTTTTCAGATGAATTTGCAGTTTATTTTGTACAAAACTGATGAGTATTTACACACTCATCATAAACGCTATCACTATTTTTACAGGTCGATGAACGTTTATGATTTAAAACAAAATAACTTAAATAAACTATTTTAACTAAAACGTAAACTCAAAATATTTAAAAACGTTACTTAAAACTAAAACGAGCGTTATTTACGAAAATGGCGCTGGAGCGCAAGATAAAACGTAAATTTTAAGAAATAAAAGGCCTACGAATGTAAAACTAATTTTCTTACAAAATATATGATAAAAGAAAATTTTAGAAAAAAGATTTATATTTTTTTGACTTTTATATTTTTTATTATGATTTAATTACTATAAAACACTAATTAAATGTTTAAAAATACTAAAACTAATTAGAAAAATCTGAAACTTTTATATAAAATACTTTATACATATACAAAGACAAGAAAAATAAGAAACATGAAAAATCTGTTACAAATAAGCTACAAATAAGCAATTAGCTACGTATAAGCTTAAACTGCCAAACCTATATAAGACATTGGTTTTGCAAAGAAATAACGAAAGAAGTCCCAAGGGCAATTGGCATCCAGGTACCCACTATCACCCTTGTAAGGGAGAGGTCTCAGGTTCGACCCCTGCCTCTCCCTTTTTGCCAAACATTTTATTTTTTGAAATTTCTTTTACAGACTTATTATACACAGGAAAATAAGCAACTTTTATAACTATGGCTTTTTCTAAATATCACTAATAAGCTCTGTCTTAGCTTATTAATCTCAACAGTGAGCTTAGAAATGAAATAAGCTAAGGAGTTTAAACAAAAATGGCTTTTAAGCTCAAAAATAAGCAAAGTGTAAAATGGAAATAAGCTAAATAATGGTAATAAGCTAATATAAAAACTGATTAAGCTAAAAGATTGACAAATAAGCTCTGAGATAAGCTCAAATAAGCACTAGTAAACCTGTATGCACAGGACACTGTGTTATTCACTAGGTACCTTTAAGCTTAAATTTAAGCACCTAAATAAGCTAATAAATGAAAAGGAACATTGCAATTAACTAGTTGACCAAGTGATCTCTCTAAAAAGCTATTTTACAAGATTTGGCTTACACTAATAAGCTTGTGAGAAGCTTGAGAAAATATTGAAAACACCACTGAGTTATATACTCAGTGAATGCTGAGTTTTGGACAAAAATGAAAACCACTTGCAGCCTATTCTAAAAAGCTAGAATTTGAAAAACTAAAATTGAAACTTCAATATGGCTAGGTTAGCTACATAAAAAGCCAAAAATCACAAGCTGAATCTCAAACAAGAGCTTTTGACAAGCTTGTGAAGATGGGTATAAAACTGTGCACAGAGCAGTTATTTGACTTTTTGAAAATGAAACAAAGGTTGACTTATTCCAACTTTGATCTGATTTTATGGATTTATTGTGTTATAAAAAACTAATATGAGATGAACTAGAGCTAAACTAACAGCTTTTAAACATGTATGATGATTTTGGCTACTCAAATCTCCAACAGTGGACTGTGAAGGGCATTTACATGAGATTTTTACTTTTATGATAATGAGGACTGGTTTTCCTTGCTTGACTGACCTATATGAACCTAAACTAACTTATAACCAACAAGCACTAAGTCTGTAACAAATTTTAATGCAGTAAACTGCACAAGCCCAAACACTCCTTAAGAAGCTGTGTTAGACCTTTTTCAAAGCCAAACTCAGATTAAGAAGATGCAATGGATTGCAGACCTTATACAAACATATATTAAGACTAAATAAATATAAAACAACAATATTAGCAACAGAAAACTTTAAATTCAGACTTATGCTAATATGACTATTGAAAATGAGATTTTTATTATCTATGAATTAAAAAGAACAAGACACTAATTTAAAGGCTTAAATTCACTGAATCATGCCTAATGAACATGGAAAATCAAGTATTAGAGCTTATAACTACCTTGCATAGTGAAATGAGAAATTAGCTTGAAAGGGCTTACAAATGATTCCAAGTGAAAAATGAAACCCAAGGACTGAGAATCAATCCTAATGCTTCCCAAGAAGCTCTAAACCAACATTCATCCAAAATCAGCTCTGCATCAACAAGCTCTTATATTCAAACCAAGATTAGCTTCAACAGTTGACTTTTGTTGACTTTTCTTTGTTTTTCCAAATTATAACACTAGAATATATTACAAACTTATGAAAAGCTTTCACAAGCTTCTCTGAGCTTATTGGAAGGATAAAAGAGCATTTATAATTTATAATATGTATCACTGACTTCATACGAATTATCAAGAGACATGAAAACTTGAAATCTTAATAAACTTGGAATAAGTACAATACAAAAGTGTTATTTGACTTGAAACAAACTTAAAATTACAGTGAGACTTGAGATTTTAGCTAAAACAAATATTTAGAGAACTTTTACACTACTAATGGTCTAAAAACAGTCGACCCCTCTTCTCACTGCCTTCTTTCTTCTTTATAGATATCCAAAAAGCTTTTTCTCTTTCCTCTGATCATTTCCCACCATTGGATAGGCCAAAATGATCACATCCTTTGATTTTCACTTTTTGGCGCCAAAAAAGTCTTGGGTGGGTTTTCTGCATTAATGGGGTTTGGGAGGATATGGAGGTGGAGGGGGGATGTTAACCAGCTGGGGGGATAAGGTTGGTGAGGTGGAAAGGTGGGGAGAGGTGGAAAAACCACCTGGTTTCAGGTAAGCAGGGGTGAAGGAGACACTGCTACAGTGAAGGCGGGTTTTGAATTGTTTGACCGTTTGACCGGGTGTTGGGTTTGGGCTATGGATTGGGCCAGCACTGGTTTTGGATTAGGTGTTTAGTAAATAGGTCCATTTGGTTTAGTAGTTAATAATCATAAGGACCAAAACTGTAATTAAGCCAAACATTAGGGACTGAAGTTGTAGCTTTTCCAAAATTCTCACAAGTACTAAACCTGCCAAGTTTAAATAGTATAAGGACCAAAGTTGTATTTTATTTTATTTTTTTAAACTTTAAGGACCTAATATGTAATTTTTGGATTTTTAGGGACTAAAGGTGTAAATTCCCAAAAGTTTATCATAAGGACCATTTTTGTCATTTATAAATAGTACAAGGTTTATTTTTGATCAATTTCACTTTTTAAAACCTTAAGGACTATTTTTGACACTTTTCCAAAGTTCAGGGACTAAAGTTGTCATTTTGTGATTTTTAAACTTTAAAGGGTTTGTTTTGACAACTTTTGAATCTTATGGACCTAAAATGATATTTTGCAAGTTTTTGAATTACCAGGGACTGTTTTTGACAACTTTTGTAACTTGGGGGACTAAAACTGCCAATTATGCAAACTTGATACGTTTTTCACCAGATTTTGATGTTTTTGCATTTAAAACATATAAAACACTTGTTTGTGATATTTTTATCATTTTGAAGCATTTCTGAGTGTTTTCAGATGTTTTTGGCATTCTAACAGTATAAAAATGATGAGTATTTAGACACTCATCAGTTTTTATAATTGTATTAAAACTAAACTTTAGTTTGTAAAAATGATTAAATGGTTTTACTAGTAAGTATATGAGTGTATATATACTTCTTCATGTTGACACTATAATGGTTTTAAAATCCGAAGTTTGATTTGAAAAATAAATACAATATTCCACTAGTAAGTATATAAATGTATATATACTTATTTAAGTTGACACAAAATGGTATTGTCAAAATTATATATAATTGATTTATTTTCTAATTGTATTTAGAAAATACTTGAGTTAAATTTGAAGTCTTCCAAATTTAATGAATGATAAAATAATATAGTGGTCTCTATTTATTTATCAAAACTTGTTCTTAATATATATAGTTCTAAACGAGAAATTTACTTGACATACATTTGTTTACACATTGACGTTAAATTTTACGTAGGCCTTATTAAGTGAACATGTTTTAAAGCACTTGTTGTTTATGTCAAACCTTTACACATTTTTCGTTGGATTAAGACTTTTGACGTTAAGACAATATGTACGAAATGGAAAGAAGAATATGCGGGAATGAGTTTGGTTCATAGTTTGACTTCCGATTTACATCTCGGGTTTTTATTTGATAAAACGTCTATTTACTTAAACAAGCATCCAAAAATCGCAGGTGGGCTGTGGCCCAGTGTCATGGGTACACGGATGGGGTTTGGCCCAATGGAGGTTTAAGTATTTTTGGGGTAAAATGGGTTGTGGCCCATCAATCCTTGTTAGTAGCTCTTGCTGCTAATTTTGTCAAAGGGAATACTTGCACCAAGATTTTGTGGAAATGATTAACGCAGGAAAGAAGAGAAAATGTAGTCAAGGATATATTTGAGATGTAGGGGGTTTCGAGCAAAATGCCATCATCTCGGAGTTAAACTCAAGCCAAGTGCATCACGACTAATGTGCTCGAAACACATCTCGACTACCCGACTTGACTATAACATCACGAATGACAACTAGGCCAACAAAAGGACAACATTAGACTAGTTTCACATCAAGATGAGCACCTTAGTCGTGATGTAAATCCATTAAGTTTTTGGTAAAGAGTTTCAAATCCATTAAGTTTTTCTCAAAAGATTGCTAGGGACTAGCAATAGTTTAGTGTGGGGGATTGATGAGTGTGTAAATACTCATCATTTTTAGTCAAATCTGAACTGCAAAACGTTTAAAAATGCTCAGAAATGCATCAAAACACTGAAAATATTCCAAAAGTGCATTTTATATGTTTCAGATGCAAAATGTTCAAAATCAGATGAAAAACGAGCAAAGTTTGCATAATTGGCAGTTTCAGTCCCCCGACTTTCAGAAAATGGCAAAATCAGTCCCTAGGCATTTATTTCAAAAGAAAAGTCACCAAAGGTCCTTTTGGAAACATAAATTATCATATTTAGTCCTTTGGTGAAAAATCTAAAAGTTTTGAGAAATTACAGTTTTAGTCCCTGGATTTTAGAAATGGTCATGTTTAGTCCTTGGAATTTTCAAAAGTGTCAAAACTAGACCTTGGTCTATTAAAGATTGGCAAAAGTAGTCCTTGGATTACTCTTCATAATTTACAGAATTGGTCCCTTGGTTTTGTGGAATTGCAAATTGGTCCTTGTGTTTAATAAACAACCAAACCGGACCCTAGTTATAAACCCAAGCCCAAACATAATCCCTTGGCCCAATCCATTTACCCGTTACCAATCCTTTGACCCGGTCTAATAAACCAACCCAAACCCAATGTTTAAAATAATACCCCGCCCCCCTATTTCCCTGTCATCCCCGACAAAGATGTCTGCAACCCCCCACCTCCAGCCACCAACATCCACCCTACTCCACACCTTGTCTCCCCCCTCCTCACCTAACAACCCATCACATTTAATGCACCTTGTCCCTGTCCCAACTGGCTTGTACCAGTTTTGGCGCCAAAACCATCAAACGGCCAAGATTGTTCTAAATCCATCCAAGGGTTGAGATTAATGTTGGGAAATGATCAGAGTGGTGAGAGAAGCAGCTTGGAGCATAAATAAAGGAAGAAGGAAGGCAAGGAAGGAGTAGTTAGTTTATTTTACAAAAGTGTATGTCGTTTTAATATTATTATGCCTTAATTAGCTTCTCAATTGTATTTTCAAGTTATTTTGTACTCAACTTAGCAGTTCCAGTGTATTAAAACTTTTATCAAGCTTCAATTCAAGCTTTAGTTCAAGTTTCATATTTCTTGTCCACTGTTGCAAAATTGGGTTTCAAGTTCTTATGTTTCAATCTCTAGCAGCTTATTTATAAGCTCACATAAGTCTATGCAAGCTTATTATAGCTCTGTGTAATTATAGTTAAGTTTTAAGCTATTTTGGAAATTGGTCAACACAAGTCAAACTTGGAGCAAAATGGGTATGTGATGGATCATGGGTGGAGCAGAGCTGGATTTGGGTTGAATCAAAGTTAGGTTAGGGGTTGGATTAGGCTAGTGTTCATTTGTTCACAGGATTCAAGCCATAGTGGCTTTGGACCAATTGTAAGTGCAACTTCCAAGTTCATAAGCATAATCTGTCTTTGTAGTTTTAACTAGTTTCATTCTGTGTATTTAGTTGTCTTTAGGCTATTTGAACTGAGATTGATCATTAAAACATGTTGTAGCATTGATTAGCTCATTTAATTCTCATAACAGTCAAGAAAAGGTGTGTTTGGCATTGGTAGTTAAGCTGTCTCAGAGGTGAATTCAGTGTTAGCTTATTGTTTGTTCAAGTTTATTTAGCATAAGTGAACTCATATCTGTCTTAGTTTGTGCCTGCAAACCACCAAAAGTCAAACATTAGTAAAATCTGTCTCACTGTTAATCTGTTGGATTTTTGGATTTGAAATATCTGGATTTGTGTTTAAAAGTCTTAAACATTGTTTACATTGTGTTCATTACATCATATAACATCAACACCAGTCCTCTAATTGGTTTCAAAGTTCACTTTAGTCAATTTTCTCATCTGTTTCAAAAAGTCAAAATGGGGTCAAAAACAGATTTATGCAGAACTTGCAGCATCTGCACAGGGTTCATTAAAGCTTTTTAGGGTCTGATTTTTGGTATATAAGCAGTCTACTAGGTGGTCTTTAAGACCTCATATCTGTTTTTAGCTTAAGCTCTCTGGATAAGCTAGTTCATAGGCTCAAAGTTGGTACCTGTTTCTTGTTTTACTGTCCAAATCAGTGAGCTCATGATCTTGTGAAACTGCTTATCAGAGGATAGGAGTAGTTGGTTTTAGCTTATATTAGCTTATTTGAGTATAATCTAGGTTCTGTAGAAGTTTGGTTGCTTATTGTGCTTGTTTGCTTATTTCTAAGTGCTTATCTCAAATCAAGTTACATTGCAGCCCTGAATTTTTACACATAAGCACCACATTTCTTATTTTTCATAGAACCAGAATAGCATTTTAGCATTTTCCTGAATTTTTCATTAATTTTGGTTACTGTTTGCTATTTTTCTTGATTTAAAATAGTTTTTAATCACTTTTAATTAGCTTTAATTGCAATTAATTAAGAAAAAGTTCAAAAAAATAATTTTTCAATTTTCTCAGTTTAAGAAAAATATAAAAAGCATAAAAAAGATTTTTCCTTATTTTTCCCTTTTTATTTGGTATTTTTCACCATTTAAATTAGATTAAAATAGTTTTAAATTAGTAGAAAATAGAAAAATAATCAGAAAAATATAAAAATGGTTTTGAAAATTCTATTTTGATATTTTAGATTTTTCCAAGTCTTAATTTTATTTATCTAGCTTAATTTCCTATTTTCTTGTATTTTAGGTAATTATTTAATAGTTAAAAATAGTTTTTAATTAGATAATTAGTTATAAAAATAATTTTCTTTTTCTAATAATTTTCTTTTATCATTAGGTTTGTAAAAACATCATTTTCATATTTTTAGGGTTAATATTGACTTAGTTTCACGTTTTTATTTGTACGTCGCGTAGTTTTTAATTTCAGTTTTGTAAAAACATAAAAACAAAAACATCATTTTAATTATAGTGATAGCGTTTATTTAATAGTTTTTAACTTTTTAATTTCCTTTAATTTGCATTTAAGCCATTGTAATTTGTTTGCTATTTCTGTAGTTATAATAAATTCAAATCTCTTTTCCATTCAAATTCCTCGATCACTACACGTTTGATAATCCATTGCATAGCTCGCTGGGACATAACGACCCGGGGAGACCCTACACTCCTCAGATCTTCATTGCCTTCGTGCTTGAGCAGTTTTAAGCTGATTACGGTCTGCCATTCACAAGTGGCAGGCTTGAGTGATTTAGCTTGACTGTTTGGCACGCATCAAATTTTTGGCGCCGCTGCCGGGGAGCTGTGCTGATCTATCTTCCGTTTAGCAAATTAGTTGTTTGGATACTCACTCATTTGTTTATATCATCCATATCTATCTATATATATATCCATATTTTCTTATAAATCCAAAAACCCAAAAACAGCCAAAAACGTATAAAACACAAAAATATTTTTTCTTTTGTTTCTATATATGTATCAAAAATAAAAATACAAAAAGATTCGTCATTTTCTTTAATAAGTAACAACTTAAAAGATTACCACCGCAAACCAAGGCAGTGCACTACCTAACTGGGGGTGCGACCATAATAAGTTCCCGAACTAAAGATTTAAAACTTGCCTTTGTGTCCTTGTGATTGGTGTACCTTTTTCAAAGAAGCCATTCATCTTGTGATTATTGGTTAAGTTCACTGTTGTTTTGCCTCGATTTTGTGTTAATTGATTTTGTTGTGATATCTACGTTTCAGAACCAGAAAACCCATAAAGATTCTTCTCACCCAATTTTTATAAAACGTCTTCATAATTCTCATTCTCATCTGAAAGATTTTCATAATTCCATTTCTCTCCTTAACTCTGAGATTCCTTAGAGTTAACTCTAGTGTATGCGCACTCGCTCTTCTAGATCTGTGAGCCCATTTCGTGAGCTTGTCAAGATTCCAAGAAGGTGTGTCCGTAGACTTTCTGCTCCATCAGTCGGATCTGAGATCCGGACTGCTCACACTACTTCCGTTATCATGGCGGAAGAACGCCCTATGTGTGAGCTTCTCCAGGCACCCATCGACGGGTATGGAGATGCTATTGTTGTTCCAGCCATCGTGGCTGAAAATTTTGAACTCAAGACCGGGTTACTGAATCTTGTAACCTCAAATCAATTCTACGGTTTTGAGCGGGATGATCCTCATGCTCATATTCGATGGTTTAACAAGATTGCATCTACCATCAAGTATAAGAATGTCCCCACTGATGCTGTTAAGCTTCTTCTGTTCCCATTTTCTCTTGAGGGGCAAGCCCGGATTTGGCTTGAAAAACAACCCCCTCAGTCTATTGAGACATGGGAAGATCTGGTGAAGAAATTTGTGAATGAATTCTATCCACCTTCCAAAACCACGAGTCTCAAAAATGAAATCATCAAATTCACTCAGAAGTTTGATGAACCCTTCAGTGAATCGTGGGATCGTTTCAAGGAATTGCTTCGCAAATGTCCTCACCACGGTTTCTCCGAGTTGATGCAACTCGATACTTTCTACAATGGAGTGAGTCAATCTGATCAAGATTCTCTCAATTCCTCCGCGGGAGGAAACTTCTTGAGCAAAACTGTCAAAGAAGCTTTAGCGATCATCGAAAACAAGTCTAAAGTCCGCACTGCACGAAGCAAGCCGGTTGTTTCCCAAGTCAGTGTTGGACCTTCTTCTTCATCGCCCGTGAGTCAGTCTAGCACCGATGCTAAGATTGATAAACTCACGGAAGCTATCCAAGCTTTGGTTCTCTCCAACCAGAAGAAAGTCTCTTTTCCACAAACTTCACCTCCTGCTGAAGTTAAGAAAGTGGAAGTCTGTGTTACCTGTGGTGGCCCCCATGCTTATTACAACTGTATGGCCACCGATGGTAACCCCTTTGAAGCCAATGCTGTGGGCGGGATGTCTAATCAAGGAGGCAATCAATATCGTGCTCCTGTAGACCCGAACCACCGTCCTAACCACTACCCTGGACCTCCCGGTTTCAATCAAAACCGTAATCAGAATCAAAACAGACCAAACCAAGGTTTTCAAAACCAAGGTAATTTCAGTCAAAACAACGGTTTTCAAAATCAGAATCAAAATTTCCAACACCAAGGAAATTACAATAGAAACCCAGGTCAGGGAAATTTCAACCAAGGGTATTTTCATGGCAATAATCCAGGGAATTTTCAAAATCATGGCCCTAATCCTAACAATAGAGGCCAGAATTTTCCTGTGCAAAATCAAGCCATTGTTCCAACTGGACCATCATCTGATGAGTTGTTGAAACAATTCATGAAATCCCAAGAAGAAATGAATCGGTTGTTGGTTAGCCAGATTGCTGACATCAAGAAGTCTTTAAATGATCGACCCTCGGGCTCAGGTACTCTACCTAGCAACACGATCGCTAATCCGAGGGGCGATGCAAAGGCGATCAAAACCAGAAGTGGTGCTTCTTATGTTGGACCCGCTATTCCTACTACCTCTTCTTCCTCTCTCCCAAAGGTAGTGGAAAGCGAACCTGAGGCGACAAAGGACAAGGAACTTCCTACTAATAACGGAAGTACCAGCAATGTCCATCCTCAGGTTGTCCCCAAAACCAAACCTGGAGTTGTTTTTGAACCTCCAGTTGGTGACCCTAAATCCAAAACTTCTATTCCTTATCCCTCACGTTTACATGAGCAAAAGCTCCGCGAGAAAGCTAGTCATCAAATGGAAAAATTCTTTTAAATTTTCCAAGAACTTCACTTTGACATAAGCTTCGCGGATGCCATCATGTTGATGCCCAAGTTTGCATCTACTCTGAAACACATGTTGAGCAACAAGGAAAAGCTGTTTGAAATGGCTAAGACTCCTTTGAACGAGAATTGCTCAGCAGTCTTGTTAAAGAAGCTTCCCGAGAAGCTAGGAGATCCCGGAAAATTTCTTCTTCCTTGTGTTTTTCCTGGGATGATTGAATGCTTTGCCCTTGCCGATCTTGGTGCAAGCATCAATCTGATGCCGTATTCAGTGTGGAAGAAACTTTCTCTTCCGGAACTTATTCCTACCTGCATGACTCTTGAGCTTGCAGATCGTTCTATCTCGCGTCCTCTTGGCATTGCCGAGGATGCATTCGTGAAAGTAGGAAAGTTCCATTTTCCAGCTGACTTCGTTGTTGTTGATTTCAATGCCGATCCTAGGGTTCCCCTCATTGTTGGGCGGGGATTCCTGAGAACGGGTCGTGCTCTTATTGATGTATTTGAGCAAGAGATCACTTTGCATGTGGGTAATGAAGCTGTTACCTTTAACCTCGATCAAACTTCGAGGTACTCCTCAAATTATGATACTGAATCAGTTAATCGAGTCGATTTAATTGATATTGCTTCAGAGGAGTACTCTCAAGAGTTTCTTGGTTATCTTCATAATTCTGTGAGTAGGAATTCCAATTCCACCACATCTTCTCAACCTATCATTGCCGACTCTTCCCCCTCTCTCACTCCGTTTGAGGGAGGTGACTTCCTTCTGGAAGAGATCGATGACTTTCTTTCTACTGATGAATCAATTCCGCCTGGAATTGATGGTGTGTATGATTCGGAGGGGGATATTCTTTATCTTGAGCAGTTTCTTAATGAAGATCCATTATCTTCACTCCCTCCGAAAGAAATCACGATTGAGGAAATCAAATCAGTGCAATCATCTACTGAAGAATTTCCCGAGGTTGAACTTAAGGACCTACCTCCTCATCTCGAGTATGCATTCTTGGAGGGTGATGATAAATTACCCGTCATAATTTCTAAAGACTTGACCGAGGAGGAGAAAACTGCTCTCATAAAGGTCTTGAAGTCACACAAGCAAGCAATTGCTTGGAAACTCTCCGATATTAAGGGTATCAACCCTGAGTTTTGTACTCACAAAATCTTAATGGAGGATGACTTCAAGCCAGCAGTCCAACATCAGAGAAGGGTGAATCCTAAGATTCACGAGGTTATCAAACAAGAGGTTCTCAAACTTCTTGATGCCGGTTTGATTTACCCGATCTCCGATAGTCCTTGGGTTAGCCCGATTCATTGCGTTCCAAAAAAGGGTGGCATAACTGTTGTCACGAATGAAGAAAACGAGTTAATTCCAACTCGATTGGTTACGGGATGGCGTGTGTGTATTGACTATCGAAAGTTAAACGAAGCCACCCGTAAAGACCATTTTCCTCTACCCTTCATGGACCAGATGCTTGAGAGATTAGCAGGGAACGAGTACTATTGTTTCCTTGATGGTTTCTCGGGTTACTTTCAGATCCCCATTGATCCGCTGGATCAAGAGAAAACCACATTCACCTGCCCATACGGGACGTTTGCCTACAGACGTATGCCTTTTGGCCTATGCAATGCTCCTGGCACGTTCCAACGATGTATGATGGCCATTTTCCACGACATGATCGGGGAAACTATGGAGGTGTTTATGGATGACTTCTCGGTCATTGGGGACTCGTTTCAGACATGTCTCTCCTATTTAGACAAAATGCTTCAAAGGTGTGAAGACACCAATCTATGTCTAAACTGGGAGAAGAGCCACTTTATGGTCAAAGAAGGCATAGTCCTTGGCCATAAGATTTCCAAGAATGGGATTGAGGTAGATAGAGCAAAAGTTGATGTTATTGCTAAACTACCTCATCCTACTACCGTCAAAGGTATTAGGAGTTTTCTAGGTCATGCCGGGTTTTATCGTAGATTTATTCAAGATTTCTCTAAAATCGCTCGGCCTATGACCCATCTTCTCGAAAAAGATGCTCCTTTTATCTTTTCTCCTGAGTGCATCGAAGCTTTTGAAACACTTAAGAAAAAGCTTACGGAAGCACCCATTCTAGTTGCCCCCGACTGGGATTTACCCTTCGAGCTCATGTGCGATGCAAGTGATTTTGCAATCGGTGCATTCTTGGGGCAACGCAAAACCAAGCATTTTCAGCCGATCCACTACGCAAGCAAAACTATGACTGAAGCTCAGACCCATTACACCACTACGGAAAAAGAATTATTAGCTGTGGTGTATGCGTTTGAGAAGTTTCGGCCATATCTTATCTTGACCAAATGCGTGGTGTATACGGATCACTCGGCTCTCAAATATCTCTTTGCAAAACAAGATGCAAAGCCGAGATTGCTCCGTTGGGTTCTCCTCCTACAAGAATTTGATATCATTATTCGTGATAAAAAAGGAGCTGAGAACCTGGCTGCTGATCATCTGTCCCGATTAGAGAACCCTCACCAAAATGTGTTCGAGAAAAAGGAAATTAATGAAACATTTCCTCTCGAAACACTCAATGTGGTTTCTTTTCGTGGAGATTCTTCTACCCCATGGTTTGCTGACTTTGCAAATTACCATGCGGGTAACTTTGTGGTGAAAGGGATGTCGTCCCAACAGAAAAATAAATTCTTTAAGGATGTGAAACATTACTTCTGGGACGACCCCTACTTGTTTAAAATTTGTGCGGATCAAGTCATCCGGCGATGTGTGTATGGTCAGGAAGCCATTGACATTCTCAAGGCTTGCCATTCTGGACCTACTGGGGGACATCATAGCCCCAACTACACCGCCAAGAAGGTGTTTGATTCCGGATTCTATTGGCCCACAATCTACAAGGATGCCCATGAATTCGTCAAAACCTGTGACGCTTGTCAACGTCACGGAAATATCTCACAAAGGAATGAAATGCCGCAAAACGCCATTCAAGTGTGTGAGATTTTTGACATATGGGGCATTGACTTTATGGGGCCATTTCCTTCTTCCCGTGGTAACAAATACATACTCGTGGCCGTTGACTACTTGTCAAAATGGGTTGAAGCTAAGGCTTTACCCACCAACGATGCCCGAGTTGTGGTGAAATTCTTGAAATCTCTATTTGCTAGGTTTGGAACTCCACGAGCCATAATCAGTGATCGTGGTACGCATTTCTGCAATGACCAATTTGACAGAGTCATGCAAAAGTATGGTGTAACTCACCGTTTATCTACTGCGTACCACCCACAAACAAGTGGGCAAGTGGAAGTTTCCAACCGGGGGATAAAAAGAATTCTTGAGAGGACGGTTGGTGAAAACCGTGCCTCTTGGTCGGATAAGCTAGATGACGCACTCTGGGCCTTCCGTACAGCTTACAAAACACCCATCGGGTGCACTCCATACAAGCTGGTGTACGGGAAGGCGTATCATCTACCGGTTGAGCTCGAGCACAAGGCATACTGGGCCTTGAAGCATGCCAACTTTGATATTCAGACAGCTGGTGATCATCGGAAAGTTCAAATGAATGAATTAAATGAACTCCGTGATCAAGCTTACGAGAACTCTTTGATCTATAAACAAAAGACAAAGAAGATTCATGACTCAAAAATCAAGAACAGCGTTTTCAGCGTTGGTGATCGAGTCCTTCTTTTCAATTCAAGATTGAAGATTTTCTCAGGAAAGCTCAAGTCCCGTTGGTCTGGTCCATTTACTATCGCTAAGGTTTATCCTTATGGTACCATTGAGTTATCTCAACCCGATGGTCCTAACTTTAAAGTGAATGGTCATCGAGTGAAGCATTACTTTGGAGAGGACATACCCCCTGTGGTTGTCCCGGATCTTCAAACTTTCCCCATGAACCAATGAATGCGGGGATCGAGTCAAGCTAGCGACTCGGTAATCAAAAACAATAGCATGCCATATGGGTTGTCACCCATATTTCTGAGCTGTCTTAAGTTTGTTACGGTTAGTCATTCACAAGTGGCTAGCTTGTGTGACAAAACTTGACAGTTCAGCTTCTTATTTCTACTTTCTACCACCCTAGTGTGGGGGGGATTGCCCCACATGTTTTGTATATAAGTCTTTCAAAAAAATAAAAAATAAAAAAAATAAAAAATAAAAAATAAAAAATCTTCTTTCTAAATAATGGCCGTAGTATTTCCCTTTCACGTTCTTTGTTTCGGCATAACCGCCGGTACTTTGAATATTGAGGGCAATATTCATCTCTAGTGTGGGGGGGATTCTCACGAATTTTACCATGTAATTATACCGCTCAATCCCCCCGTTTTTTGCCAAAATTTTTTTTGGAGTAAGTGTTCTACACTTTCTCAATTGGTTATCAGTCCGCCATGTCTAATAAACAAAAGGATTGGCTAATCCAGGAGCAAACGGCTCTTGGTAAAGATATCTCAAATCCGTTGACGGCTTGCAATTTGCCCAAAATTGTATGGTATTCAGCTCACCATATCCTAAAAAGTGAAGAGTTGGCTAGCCCGCAAGGTTATGGCTTGTGGTAAAGGCAGTGGAAAAACCATAATTGGTAATCAGCTCACCAAAGATAATATTGATAATTTATCTAAGAGTTGGCTAGTCCATAAGCAAACGGCTTCTGGTAAAGACAAATCAAATCCGTTGGAAGCTGGTGGTTTGCTCAAAATCACATGGTTATCGGTGTACCATGGTTCTTACTTGAACTGAAACATTTGGCTACTCCAGAAGTAATGGCTTTTGGTAAAGAGTTTCAAATCCATTAAGTTTTTCTCAAAAGATTGCTAGGGACTAGCAATAGTTTAGTGTGGGGGATTGATGAGTGTGTAAATACTCATCATTTTTAGTCAAATCTGAACTGCAAAACGTTTAAAAATGCTCAGAAATGCATCAAAACACTGAAAATATTCCAAAAGTGCATTTTATATGTTTCAGATGCAAAATGTTCAAAATCAGATGAAAAACGAGCAAAGTTTGCATAATTGGCAGTTTCAGTCCCCCGACTTTCAGAAAATGGCAAAATCAGTCCCTAGGCATTTATTTTAAAAGAAAAGTCACCAAAGGTCCTTTTGGAAACATAAATTATCATATTTAGACCTTTGGTGAAAAATCTAAAAGTTTTGAGAAATTACAGTTTTAGTCCCTGGATTTTAGAAATGGTCATGTTTAGTCCTTGGAATTTTCAAAAGTGTCAAAACTAGACCTTGGTCTATTAAAGATTGGCAAAACTAGTCCTTGGATTACTCTTCATAATTTACAGAATTGGTCCCTTGGTTTTGTGGAATTGCAAATTGGTCCTTGTGTTTAATAAACAACCAAACCGGACCCTAGTTATAAACCCAAGCCCAAACATAATCCCTTGGCCCAATCCATTTACCCGTTACCAATCCTTTGACCCGGTCTAATAAACCAACCCAAACCCAATGTTTAAAATAATACCCCGCCCCCCTATTTCCCTGTCATCCCCGACAAAGATGTCTGCAACCCCCCACCTCCAGCCACCAACATCCACCCTACTCCACACCTTGTCTCCCCCCTCCTCACCTAACAACCCATCACATTTAATGCACCTTGTCCCTGTCCCAACTGGCTTGTACCAGTTTTGGCGCCAAAACCATCAAACGGCCAAGATTGTTCTAAATCCATCCAAGGGTTGAGATTAATGTTGGGAAATGATCAGAGTGGTGAGAGAAGCAGCTTGGAGCATAAATAAAGGAAGAAGGAAGGCAAGGAAGGAGTAGTTAGTTTATTTTACAAAAGTGTATGTCGTTTTAATATTATTATGCCTTAATTAGCTTCTCAATTGTATTTTCAAGTTATTTTGTACTCAACTTAGCAGTTCCAGTGTATTAAAACTTTTATCAAGCTTCAATTCAAGCTTTAGTTCAAGTTTCATATTTCTTGTCCACTGTTGCAAAATTGGGTTTCAAGTTCTTATGTTTCAATCTCTAGCAGCTTATTTATAAGCTCACATAAGTCTATGCAAGCTTATTATAGCTCTGTGTAAGCTTATAGTTAAGTTTTAAGCTATTTTGGAAATTGGTCAACACAAGTCAAACTTGGAGCAAAATGGGTATGTGATGGATCATGGGTGGAGCAGAGCTGGATTTGGGTTGAATCAAAGTTAGGTTAGGGGTTGGATTAGGCTAGTGTTCATTTGTTCACAGGATTCAAGCCATAGTGGCTTTGGACCAATTGTAAGTGCAACTTCCAAGTTCATAAGCATAATCTGTCTTTGTAGTTTTAACTAGTTTCATTCTGTGTATTTAGTTGTCTTTAGGCTATTTGAACTGAGATTGATCATTAAAACATGTTGTAGCATTGATTAGCTCATTTAATTCTCATAACAGTCAAGAAAAGGTGTGTTTGGCATTGGTAGTTAAGCTGTCTCAGAGGTGAATTCAGTGTTAGCTTATTGTTTGTTCAAGTTTATTTAGCATAAGTGAACTCATATCTGTCTTAGTTTGTGCCTGCAAACCACCAAAAGTCAAACATTAGTAAAATCTGTCTCACTGTTAATCTGTTGGATTTTTGGATTTGAAATCTCTGGATTTGTGTTTAAAAGTCTTAAACATTGTTTACATTGTGTTCATTACATCATATAACATCAACACCAGTCCTCTAATTGGTTTCAAAGTTCACTTTAGTCAATTTTCTCATATGTTTCAAAAAGTCAAAATGGGGTCAAAAACAGGTTTATGCAGAACTTGCAGCATCTGCACAGGGTTCATTAAAGCTTTTTAGGGTCTGATTTTTGGTATATAAGCAGTCTACTAGGTTTAAGACCTCATATCTGTTTTTAGCTTAAGCTCTCTGGATAAGCTATTTCATAGGCTCAAAGTTGGTACCTGTTTCTTGTTTTACTGTCCAAATCAGTGAGCTCATGATCTTGTGAAACTGCTTATCAGAGGATAGGAGTAGTTGGTTTTAGCTTATATTAGCTTATTTGAGTATAATCTAGGTTCTGTAGAAGTTTGGTTGCTTATTGTGCTTGTTTGCTTATTTCTAAATGCTTATCTCAAATCAAGTTACATTGCAGCCCTGAATTTTTACACATAAGCACCACATTTCTTATTTTTCATAGAACCAGAATAGCATTTTAGCATTTTCCTGAATTTTTCATTAATTTTGGTTACTGTTTGCTATTTTTCTTGATTTAAAATAGTTTTTAATCACTTTTAATTAGCTTTAATTGCAATTAATTAAGAAAAAGTTCAAAAAAACAATTTTTCAATTTTCTCAGTTTAAGAAAAATATAAAAAGCATAAAAAAGATTTTTCCTTATTTTTCCCTTTTTATTTGGTATTTTTCACCATTTAAATTAGATTAAAATAGTTTTAAATTAGTAGAAAATAGAAAAATAATCAGAAAAATATAAAAATGGTTTTGAAAATTCTATTTTGATATTTTAGATTTTTCCAAGTCTTAATTTTATTTATCTAGCTTAATTTCCTATTTTCTTGTATTTTAGGTAATTATTTAATAGTTAAAAATAGTTTTTAATTAGATAATTAGTTATAAAAATAATTTTCTTTTTCTAATAATTTTCTTTTATCATTAGGTTTGTAAAAACATCATTTTCATATTTTTAGGGTTAATATTGACTTAGTTTCACGTTTTTATTTGTACGTCGCGTAGTTTTTAATTTCAGTTTTGTAAAAACATAAAAACAAAAACATCATTTTAACTATAGTGATAGCGTTTATTTAATAGTTTTTAACTTTTTAATTTCCTTTAATTTGCATTTAAGCCATTGTAATTTGTTTTCTATTTCTGTAGTTATAATAAATTCAAATCTCTTTTCCATTCAAATTCCTCGATCACTACACGTTTGATAATCCATTGCATAGCTCGCTGGGACATAACGACCCGGGGAGACCCTACACTCCTCAGATCTTCATTGCATTCGTGCTTGAGCAGTTTTAAGCTGATTACGGTCTGCCATTCACAAGTGGCAGGCTTGAGTGATTTAGCTTGACTGTTTGGCACGCATCAAGCATACTAAGTATT
The DNA here is from genome assembly GCA_019973895.1 of Chrysanthemum seticuspe. Taxonomy (NCBI): domain Eukaryota; kingdom Viridiplantae; phylum Streptophyta; class Magnoliopsida; order Asterales; family Asteraceae; genus Chrysanthemum; species Chrysanthemum seticuspe. Next base: position 109,170,843 of record BPTQ01000008.1, on the reverse strand, counting down.
GTTTGACATAGGTCAAATACCAGTCTTCATGTTTGATACTCAGAATAGCTTTCTAGATCGAGGTGCATCTTTGCCAGACACTAGGTGAGTATAACCCCTGGCCTTAATGAGGTTTACACATAATGGTATTACAAATCCCTTCATGGCGTGGGTCTCAACGTTGGTCCTTGGGGTTAAGATTCCCTTCAGTCTTTTACGGTCTCCATTTCACCTTTAGGTATGTTGTAAGAGTTTTATTTAGTCGATCCTTCCTTTGAGTTCCACTACTTGAGCCTCAAAACTGTAAATGGAAAGGGTGAACTAGATCTTTCGTTTCCCTCAATGATTTGTCTTTTAAAAGGTTTAGTTTGCTAGATGTTGCTTAGAGTATATGCGGTTATGACCGTTTTGCCCTTGGTGAGGATGAATGTTGTGATTGAACCTACGTTGCGACTCCAATTATTGGTGTCGTCACGTGGTCAACTTCCCTTTTTTTCTTTTTTTTTTCATACATTCCGTAGGACCTTGTGGTCGGTGTACACTGTACTTCCTTAATGTAGTAAGGATAGCATTTATAGGTTTTCCTAGTGTGATCGTGTTAGGTCCAAATTCTAATTTGTGCACTGCGTTGTGCTTCTCATGGATCTTTGGGTGTTGAGTATTCTATACCATTATTTTTCTTTTTGGATCAGGATAGCTTCCAGCTCTGGTGTAAAGCGTCTCCCTTAAATGGTAGAGTCTCTGTCATACTCAGGTATGTCTAAAACAGGTGTATCACATGATTTTTCCTTGCGCAGTGTGTGTAGGTGCTTGTTGGGTTGACCTAGGGTGTATGATGATCTATTCCTTTCTTGGTTCAGTGTCGGTGATAGGATACTAAGTATGAATCGGCATATCCGAGGCGTCAGTCTCTGCGTCCAGCGTTCTACAGGGTGCTAATTCATTGTCGTAGGTTCAAACGTTTCACATTCGTTTCCTTAGTAGAAGATTTCTTCTCTCAGGTGGCACGGTTTATTCTATTCCTGTGTAATGTATAGCATTTTAAGGTGGGGTGTCGACGTGAGATATAGACATGAACTTTTCTATTTCGTGATAGTGAGTTAAGCACTTCCTTTAACATGACCGGGTAAGAATTTCAAGAATTTAACCATGCCCGTGCACGTTACCCCTCCCGAATTATACATAGGTGATCAGGCTATGTATAATTGGGGACCGGTGACGTGTTGTTCGGTATAGTCTTAATCTTGGTGTATTTATTCTTTGGTCAGCGGAAATGTCGCAAAGTTTAGGTGCGAAGTTTTGGTGTGATGGTTTATAAGATTTGCTAGGCCGACCAATTCTGTCAACATGACTTATGGCTCGTTTGACCAAGATGTGTGAAGCAATGGCAACCTGGTTAGGGATGGAATGTTGAATTTGTGATTCTTGGCAAGGTAACAGTTTGAGTTGGTCTTAACGGTATTGATAATAATACCTTCGCAATCTTTGAAATGTGGATCTTTCTAAGTCATCTCGTTGGGTGATACCAATCTGTCAGAGAGACTGGTCGCATATCCAAGATGACTTTCTCTTATCTTCATAGAAATCCTTTCATCGTGATAAGATAGTTGAAATCCTTAATGATACGGTGAAAGTGGTCATGGAGAAGACATATATTAAGATAATACGATAAGGACAACGGATACATTACAAGGAAAGGTTTAGTACATTAAGGTTACATAGAGGAGTACTTAAAGTAGATTCTTAAGACTACGACTTGGAAGTTTAAACTAAGATTTATTACAACCGGCATCCCTAGCTAACTTAGTTTCTTCCTTAGTGTCTGTTGGGAGCCTGAATAATTCTTCACACTTTCTTCAGGAAACTGTTTTGACAGTTGTTGCCTTCATGCTGATTCTTCCTATCCGGGCACTTGCTTTTGATGTGACCTTTCATTCCACACCCATGGCATACCACTGCCTCCCTATAGGGTTGCTTACAATCTCCCATCTTATGCCCAATTCCTTTACAAATTCCACAAGGTGTAGGGCACTTTCCATAGTGGTAATATGGGCATATATTGCACTTGGGTTTTGTTCCAGCATACATTACTTCCCGTTTGGTTTTAGCAGTCCTAACTTCAGCCGTCCATTGATGCTTGATCGATTGTTGCATTTGATCTCCCTCACCATCATATTCCCAGTCCCTCTTGCTACTACAGTACTCCTTTGCTTTGCCTTGGGGCAGTAACTCTGTCAATCCAGAAGTCGCACCAGTAGCTTCTTGAGTGACAGTAGGTGCGAATGCAACAACGTTCCTCCGAATTTCAGGAGAACATCCCCAAAAGTATGCTTCGAGTTTCCTTTCCTCAGGTCTTATCATATCAGGACATAGTTGGGCCAGTTCGCGAAAGCGGTTGGTGTACCCTTCAAGGTCATTCCCTATCATAGTTAGTCCACAGAGTTCTTGTTCCATCATTCGTAGTTCATTCCTTGAGCAGTATTCTGCAATCATCATTTTCTTCAGGGTGTCCCACTGAAGTGAGTAAGCAGCGTCTATTCCCACTAATTGGACATAAGTATCCCACCATGTGAGGGCTTGGTGTCGAAAGGTGCAAGTAGCATACTTGACCTTACATTTGTCTGCGCAACTATGTTCGCGGAAAATTGTCTCTATCCTTTCTAGCCATTTTGCCAAACCTATGGCTCCTTCAGTCCCCTCAAATGCTGGTGGTTTACAGTTCCTGAATTCTTTGTAAGAGAAATTTCGTGTTGTAGACGTCTTACCAACAACTTTTTCCCTATTCCCCTGGATGAGGTTTTTAATGTTGTGATTGATTTGGTAGTTAGCAATTCTTGCAGCAACTCATTCGGTAACAAATTTCTCAATGGTGGTTGTGTTCATGTTCGGCTTTACTGGAAACATTTTCCTTCAACCACAAGAAATGACAACAATGAGTTTTCTATGAGTGTGAGGACCATGGTGGAGATCCATAAGGTTACAACGTGTACTACTTCACAATCAAGTATTTTCTAGGTTGTATTGACTGGATATCACGTAGACTTAGTCTATTATGATGACGTTAAGAAAACGGAGATTGGTTGAAGTGAGTTTAACATAAGGTTATAATTCACAAGACGTTGTTTATTATGCATAGTCGTTCATCACCATAAGCTCGATTACATTCTAAGAAGATTCCTGGCTCATAGGGCCGATACATAACATGCGTTCATTGACTCGCTCTAGTTTGTCATACAACAAAACTACTACAAGCGTTTTTATTGAAACCACTCATCACAACGTCTAACATAATGCAAAGTGAAATTTAAGCACTTCCCGGTGTTGTCCCGGGTTGACTTTGTTGAGTTGCCTTCCATTCTTCTAACTCTCTGAGCTGGGCCTCCATTCTGGCAAATTTGTTGTTGGCCTCATTTGTCCTACTCTCCATAGTATGTCTTTGAAATTCTACGACACCTTCCAGATACCCCGACTCAGTTAGTGCTACTGTAGTAGCGGTCTCCAACCGTGTCAACCGACTCTCAATCTCTGTGAGACGTCCCTGGGTGTCTCCCGGAGTTTGCAGAGCACACCTATCAATGTGGTCTTCAAGGCGGGCAATTACTTCGTTCAACTTCTCACGAGTTCCTTCTAATACTGTTCCAACATCGTTGTAGCATTCCTTGAGTTTTTTGCCAAGCGCTTGTAGTTCTTCCACCACTTCTTCAATCCCTTCAATCCTTTCTTCAGGTAATACTCCCAGATGGTCCGACATCTCTTCTATTTGTTCCTCATGACGTGTTATGCGTGCCATAACTGTGTCGAGAGTTGGTGGTCTAGCAGTGGCTGCTTCCGAAGTTTCCCCAACTTCGAACACACTAGGAGGTGGTGTACCAGAAGATGATGGTGATGATGCAGAGAGACATATTCTCTTGCTAGCAGGTATCTCCTAACTGAGAAGTGGATCTCTTTGGTGCCTTGGTGAGAGTGTAGAAGTAGTGGAACTGGTAGGTATAGTACTGATAGTAGTGATGATTTGGAAGTGAACAGGTGGAGTGTGGGTAGTACCCTCCTGGTGAACTTGATACACTACCCTGTACGGGTTTCCAGTGTCAGGAGTGAGTTGAGAAGGGGCTGGGATGCGTTCAACAGGTGACAAACCTTCTGTTGTGTCATCGCATCCAGCTCCAGAGTGAGGGGAAGGCATGGTCTGTGACAAGACGGTGCATATGTGTAAGTATATGTAAAAATATACTTATAATAGATATGGCGTAGTGAATTAATAAATAGGCAATATAACATGCAGTCATATCTAAATGTACTTTAAGTAAAATGGCAAGTAAGGCAAGCGGCAACTGGCGGTCGTAGAGTGATGTTTTTGTAAAATGTAGTTATAGTTTAGGGTTTATATGTACCTAGTTCTCTATAACTTAGGCTCTGATGCCAATCTGTAACACCCCCAAATTTGGTTTAGCGGAAGCAAAGGTTTTAAGGGGAATGTTACGAAATTGGAGATCACAACACAAGTAATAAAGAACGGAATACATACTCCGTTTGATTTCATAAAATAGTTTTAAAATATTATGTTACAACATTGTTTGGATAAAATGGGCACATCCCATAAGTTCAGTGGTCCCAATTTAAAAACATCGTTATGTGTAAAAACACTTCTTTAGATATTACTACGACCATTTACCGCCTCTTGCCTTGCATCCATGATCACAAATTAAGCACCTGAGAAAATATGCTAAAAAGGTCAGCTAAAAGCTGGTGAGTTCATAGGTTTAAATTAAAACAGTATGCTTGGAGCATAATCGAAGTCATATAATCATTACAAAGAATATAATGATATATGGATGAAAGTCTATTACGTTAGCACTAAGTTCATGCAACCGGTACTACGACGGTTTCTGTATGCTAAAAGATATCATACAATATATAGGCCCATTGCGAGTGTTTTGTCCCTCAAGACTCGATTCCGACATGGTATACGTTTCGCCTTGACCTAAGCATGGCCAACCGAACGGAGGAGTCACCCTCAATAGATCTATTTAAAACATTCGTGCTTCCTAATGGGGAACTGACGGTTCATGAAAAAGGGGCATTTCTAGGGACATAAGGGCTTAGGCTAAACCACGTAATAGTAATCATGCAATAGTTTAGTTCCATAAAAAGGTTTTGCATATTTTCTCACCCCAAAATGTATAAAATAATTTATCAAGTAAAAGAGGGGCTATGAAAACTCACCTTGGAAAATGTGCAATCCAAAAGTGGGATTTAGTGACTGTTGCGAAGCGGCACCGACACGCGACCTAGATAAGGAGGGCAATGTTTAGTTTATTGTTTTAAGTATCACTTACTTAAAATAGTTCAATTGTTTTTATAATTGTATTAAAACTAAACTTTAGTTTGTAAAAATGATTAAATGGTTTTACTAGTAAGTATATGAGTGTATATATACTTCTTCATGTTGACACTATAATGGTTTTAAAATCCGAAGTTTGATTTGAAAAATAAATACAATATTCCACTAGTAAGTATATAAATGTATATATACTTATTTAAGTTGACACAAAATGGTATTGTCAAAATTATATATAATTGATTTATTTTCTAATTGTATTTAGAAAATACTTGAGTTAAATTTGAAGTCTTCCAAATTTAATGAATGATAAAATAATATAGTGGTCTCTATTTATTTATCAAAACTTGTTCTTAATATATATAGTTCTAAACGAGAAATTTACTTGACATACATTTGTTTACACATTGATGTTAAATTTGACGTAGGCCTTATTAAGTGAACATGTTTTAAAGCACTTGTTGTTTATGTCAAACCTTTATACATTTTTCGTTGGATTAAGACTTTTGACGTTAAGACAATATGTACGAAATGGAAAGAAGAATATGCGGGAATGAGTTTGGTTCATAGTTTGACTTCCGATTTACATCTCGGGTTTTTATTTGATAAAACGTCTATTTACTTAAACAAGCATCCAAAAATCGCAAGTGGGCTGTGGCCCAGTGTCATGGGTACACGGATGGGGTTTGGCCCAATGGAGGTTTAAGTATTTTTGGGGTAAAATGGGTTGTGGCCCATCAATCCTTGTTAGTAGCTCTTGCTGCTAATTTTGTCAAAGGGAATACTTGCACCAAGATTTTGTTGAAATGATTAACGCATGAAAGAAGAGAAAATGTAGTCAAGGATATATTTGAGATGTAGGGGGTTTCGAGCAAAATGCCATCATCTCGGAGTTAAACTCAAGCCAAGTGCATCACGACTAATGTGCTCGAAACACATCTCGACTACCCGACTTGACTATAACATCACGAATGACAACTAGGCCAACAAAAGGACAACATTAGACTAGTTTCACATCAAGATGAGCACCTATCTAAACCATGATATCAACAATTTTATGAAACCAAATTTCCTAGCTATTTTGTTTACATGCTCGAAAGAAAAACCAAACAAAGTACCAGACCAAGTTAAATTCCAACACCCAAATTATTTACTAAAGATTACAAGTTACCAAGATTTATACACTACTTTGAGTACTACTCAAAGACATCATGACTAACATAAATTTCCAGATTTAACGTAAATAATCACAAGGACCAACTTATCACAAGGTTCATGACTCAAACTCAAGGGTTACTAAAATGAAGTTTTTCCGTCAACAATCTAATGACACACCAAGTGGACTAATGTTTAGGTGATGGTTTTAAGCAGGAACAAAATTTTGACTATGTTTACCTCTTCACAGTTTTTACTTCGACAAAGACAAGTGACCAAATTAAATCCCAAATAACTAAATTCATTCACCGATATACCAACAGATTATCAAACATTCAGTAACACTTAACCTTAAAATCAAATTATCCATTTTACTAACAACCAAATTCATAAACTTGATGAATCGAAATTTGACATAATCGACAAAATGAAACAAATCAATAACGACAAGTATTCTTACAATGATTCAAGATATTGACAACAAAATTAATTAGAATGCGAATAGCCCAATCCTCCCTCTGGTTCGAACTCGGTTTCAAGTTAACCCACACTCCTCCTATTTGGTACTTCTCTTGATGTTTAGATCTTGAGACCAATTTTGAGTATAGTTTTTGGATGTGTGGAGCCTTTGAAACTGGTCAACCATAAAAGGGGAGATGGTTAAGAAATTTTTCGACATGCTTTTGGTTATGGAAGATGAAGAAGTGCCATTCTTAGCAAAGAATTGTCTCTTTCTTGGCCCTTTATCAACCACGCTTGTTGACCTTGGGAAGGAGGGGAAGACCCCTAGAGTTCTTAGCTTCACAGTCCCATCAGTGTAGGTGAAGAAGAGATGGATAAAGTGATTCTTGTGTGTACTCTTGTTGGGTCTCGTTGACTTCAAGGGGGGTAAGAGAAAAGTGATGGAGATAGTTTCTTATGTGTCCAATGGTTGTTGGTTATAGATGGGTAGTATGTGGAAGAGAGTAGAGGTATAGGTTTTACTTTCACCTCAATCCCATGTGATGAGTCGACCTAAACGAGAGGTAGGAGGAGGGTTTGGTCGGCCTTAGGGTTGGTGAAGAAGACAAAAAGTTTCCTTCTTGATGATGTATTGGAAACCAAGAGAGAAAAGAGGGTACTGTGAGTTCCAAATTTTATTGTTTTGTTTTGATCTATGTTATCTTCTAAGAAAGAGATGGATGGGATATTTTTGTTGAAGATGATGCGTAGGTGGACAAGGAAGGCGACAAAATAAAAGGGAATGGGAAAGCAGATATAATTTTCTTTGGTTATTAGATAACTATTATTAATGTGCTTTAATTGGTACAGTGTATCCCGTGTTCCGCTGAGTTAAACTGTATTTGTAGCATTAAGGTTCGATAATTTTTGTAATGTAATATTTTATGAATAAGTTTCTGAATTAGTATTATCTTGGTAATATTTTCCATTCCGGGGATTTACCATTTGTTTTATTTGCCCTTATCATAGTGTCGGCACGCGTGCAGTGTCGGTCACTGGGGAAAACGAGATAACCTCTCGTCTTACAATTTTAATCATAAGACAATAACATAATATTCATATAATGAAATGAATGCAAAAGTGATGCAATAGGCTACTGTATGCGAGTTATCTACTCAAATGATCAGGCAAAGCTTATGCATGCTTAATGACTTATGCTTAATAATAATAAATTACCATTTATTATTTAAATATGAGTGAAAATTTACCGTGTGTCACATATGGGTCCAATAATAAAGTTTGTCTTCACTGTAGAGCCAAGATCAATGCTTGGAAGAGACGACTTTCATTATGAAGAGATTCGTGATTAGCTCTTGTTTTTGGCTGGGCATGGAATTGAAGAGCTGATTATTACAAAACTGGTATGGTGAACGAGTTACGTTCCCAACCCAAATTTACTCTCGTAGCGAGTTGAAACATCTGGTACTTCATGTTTGTGCTATGGCTACTTTGGAATATTTTCATGTCTTTCCAAATCTACTGAGCTTAAAACTGATTCATGTCAATTTTCTAAGAGGTACAGTTTGGGACTTTATTGCTGGTTGTCCCTCACTTGAGTCTCTTAAAATGAATCGTCCTAGTACAAACGAGATGAGACTATGGGATATTGCAAAAGTTAGGAATTTGAAGAAGTTAGATTTTTCATTCGGTCGTTATAATGTTGTGACGACAATCATAACATCCGATATCTTTCACCTGACAAGACTTCAAAATATTGAGACACTACATTGGATTTTGATGATTGCACGGTAAGAACAATTTGAGTTTTACACTTATAATTTTACAATGTTAAATAAATGTGTAACAGTAATGACATTTAATCTTTAAAACTTGTTGTAGTTGATACGGGAAGCTAATTCTAGGATGAATGTGCCCTTTGTATCCCTGATTAACCTTAAGCTGTCCCATGTCGATTTTGAGAATATTGTTATGTTATCGTTCATCATTGAAATGATTAGTGGATCTCCAAATTTGAAAATGTTGGATACCAGAGTAAGTGTAATGCTGTAATGCATATGTAGCAAATAAACATTCCTAAATTTCCATGTTTGTGTATCTCAACACTATTTGATTTTTCAGGCTGTAAACACGCTTAGTGTTCTACCTTTGGAAAAAATTTCCAATGTTGTAGACAGAAACACATTCAGCCATGGCCAGCTACAGACTGTGGTGTTTCGAGCTTTTCCTAGAACAGAGCATGAATTAACTTTAATAAAGTTTATACTTGCGTATTCTCGGTCGCTAAAGACAATCAATATCAGGCTCAGCGATAGGAGTCATGATGGGAATGAAAATATCAGGAAGAACTGGGAGTTGGCTAGGATGCTGTTGAAACTCCACCAAGCTTCCCCCACAGCCGTGGTAGATTTCTTTGAGTGGTTGTAGTTTATGTATGGGTTGAATACCCTATGACAATTAATGTTGCAAAATATGTTTGTATTTTGGTACAGTATTTGTTTATATGGTTTTCTTAAAATTAGATTGTTCATATGTTGTTGTTTGAGCGTATTGTAGGTGATGCAAGTTTAACATTCGAAAGTCAAACTTGCATTTAGCATTTCAATTTGATTGTAGAAGTAAAACTGCATTTCCAGTTTACTTTAGTTAGTCAATACTTGAAAATGGTGAATGGCTATTTTGTACGTAGTATTTGCATTTTGACTATGTAAAGTCAAAATTGCAAAACCATTACTCAATATTTGACTTTGTAAGGTCAAAATTGCAAAACCATTACTCAATATTTGACTTTGTAAAGTCAAAATTGCAAAACCATTACTCAATATTTGTTTTGAAGTTTATTGATAATTTGATATGTTTTAGAAGTTTGACTTAACAAAGTCAAACTTCTAATGGTTTTATGTTGTTTAATCTTCAACTAAGTTGTAGTATACGTAACTTGGCAACTTGAGGGACCAATTGTGTATTTTAAAGTGGTTATTGGGCGCGAGTTTTAAGTATGACAACGACAACCAAGACAAATTCAGAGGCCGAGTGTGAAAAAAAAGTCACTATTAGACCCCTTGACCTTCTCTTACCGAAGACGCTATTTACTTGTGCACACCAACCGATAAACCCATCCACCACTTTTAACACACACAAACAATTTCCAATGGAATATTTCCCTATTTTTAATGAACTCATGGAGATTGCTGGTTCATCCAAGTTGAATGATCGTATGGCTATGTGGTTTAAAGAAGAGGCTGCACAAGAAGGGCTTTTGAAAAAGCTAGTTCTTCAGTGCATTGATCATCTAAAGAGGGGAATCATGAAGCGTAGGGAGCTGATCGAAGAGAACGAAGCTCTGGGACCTCGGGGAATAGCGCTTGACTGTTCGGATGCGCTGAGGAAAATCCCCCGAGGCACACACACCAACTTGTTCAATTCATACAGATTGTTGGTCAAACTGATGAAGCTATTCGTTTCAACGAAGGTTTTGTTAAGAAAATGGCTGAGCATAATGCCTGAATTTTGGGTATTTCAAGGGGGTACATAAATGGGGTCTTTTGGGTGCTAGTTTTAGAAATATTGGTTGGTAAAAAAGGGTATGTAAATTGGATATTTTGTTTGGTCGTTGGTCTTGGTTTGATGTAGTTGTTTTTGATCTTGTAACCGACTATATTAAGGATGAAATATCATCTATGTTTTATGTATTTAATCTGTTCTTGTATTGTGTGATATTGGGTGTATTTTAGACTTATTAGTATCAGCAAAACCAAACATCCCCTTGTATCAGCAAAACCAAACATCCCCTTTTATCAGCAAAAGTTATATCAGCAAAACCAAACACCCCATTGTATCAGCAAAAGCAAAGGCAGTGGTTTAAAAATATGTGTTGAAAATGCAAATGCTTTAGCACTAAATCATAATGTATTGACAACGGTGTATTGTTTAGAAATGCAAAACGAATTGTAACATCTTGACAATGCTGATCATAATGCATTGACAATGCTGATAATAATACATTGACAATGGTGTATTGACAATGCTTTAGCACTAATGGACTGAACACGCCCAATGTCTCAAATTGTAACATCTTGAATTTTGACTTAGCCAAGTCAAAAAAAATTTATGAAAGGCAACAAATTGTAACTTATCTTTATGGTATGACTTGGGTAAGTTAAACCTATTATGAAATGCAAAACGATTTCAAGCAGTTACAATGCACAACCAAACACAATTACTTACATAAGAACCAAATTTTTTATTCATCGATTTCATGTTCTCAACAACTAAACAAATTTATGAACGGCAACAAATTGTAACTTACTATTGTGGTATGACTTGGGTAAGTCAAACCTATTAAGAAATTCAAAACGATTTCAAGCAGTTACAATGCACAACCAAACACAATTACTTACATAAGAACCAAATTTTTTATTCATCGATTTCATGTTTTCAATAACTACAAAGTTTTCTATCATCTATACATACACTTAGCTAGACCCACAACTCTCCCTATCATCCTTTTCCTTCATTTCCTTCCTTTCCTTAAGATATTTAAACAAAATTTCCAGATTTGTAATCCTTTCTCCCAAATCGTTAACCTTTGATAGCACGATGTCAGCCTCTTCCTTCTCCTTCTTAACACCCAAATCCTTTTCATTTGGGCAGTCTTCTTTCCTCAACGAACTCAACAAAGCCTTCCCCTTATCGTTTTATGCCATTATAGTTTTTTTTTTTGCTTTGGGTAGAATGTGTGTTGCTTGTATTTTAGGGTTCAATGTTGTGTGTTGCCGGTACTAATATTGTTGAAGGTTGGGTTAGATTTTAACTATGTTGGGTCAAAATTGTGAATGGTCTATTATACCCTCGAAGTAAAGCCAGAAAATTAAAGTTGACTATGGCAATCATGGTCGAGGGACGAGTTTGGCATATAAAGCCCAAGTTTTGGACCTCCGGCGATGATTACGCCCAACTTTGTCCCATCGCGATGCGTATGAACAAGTTTAGGGACCAACGGTGTATTTTAGTCTAAAAAGTATGTCACTCCTCCATCATTTATTCCTCTTATAGAAAATTTATAAGATCATCACCTTTTAGAAAAGGACGGACCAATCTTCCATTTTAGAGATGCCTTGTGAGTTGTGATTAACACGTACTGAACGAACCACAGAGAATGGATAATAAAACAAAGGATGCAAAATACCTTAAGCTTCTAAAACTTCACGAAAGAAAGATTCATTTAGACATTTACCAAATAGTTTGTGTCAACAGAGAAATACAAAATTAAATACAACCACATTTCATTACCAAAAAACTGACATATAAATCCGGTAAAGCCTTGTAACCCAAAAAAAACATAAACAAAATCATATAATTACATCTTACCGAGCAATGAGCACAAATGCAGAAATTAGCAATCGAAGCCCAAAGATCACACATGCAATGGGTGATGAAGAATTATAATCGAGTACCTCATAATCTATATATATAAACAACAAATTTCATTGTTTAAGAATCTCATTCGGTTGGAAAAAAAGGTATAATAAGAGAGATTATAAAAAGAAACTTAGATAGAGGAAAATATGTTGATAAATGATGAATAAATAAGGAGACATGAAATTAAATTTCAAATTGGTTCACTGATCTAAGCTTTCACGCATTGAAGGGTTGTTGGTGGCTGTGGTTCCCAAGTACAAGGAATGATAGTATACATAATAAAATACGTATACCTGTATACATGTATACTACGCAATTAAAAAATATAAATAAATACACATGACATCAGCTTTTTTTCAATTATCCAATAAAGTCACTCAATTGAAGTATTTTGTTTCAATTAGCCAATCAAATTGCTCAACATGACATCAGCACAAACCCTCTTTTAATAGATAGTATAAATAGATTTTGAAAGCTGAAAAATAATGTTAAAAGCAGTTCAAATTATATAAGTAGGAACGTTCAATTTTACCACGTAGAAATGAATGGTGAAGTCAGGATATTGAAATATGAGTGCAAAAATATATTATCATAATTTTGTATTTTCTTTTTATTTTTTTATTTTCTTTAACAATGAACTGTCGATTGTTTTTATCATAATTTACATGATATAATTTAACAAAACAAAGAGATGACTTGTTGGGCTTAGTTTTGTTGAGGACAACTTCATGTTTGGGTTGTTTGGTTTGCATTATATAAGGCCCGTTTGGTTTGAGGGGTTATAGTGGGGTTTGGGTTAAAAGCTTCAAATCAAATGCTTGTTTGTAATTTTAAAATTTGGGTTCGGCTACAAAGTCTAAATATTAGGGCATGCATAAAAAGGGGTGGTCTCAAAGGGTTTATGACATATGTGGGGCCACTAGTATTCTCCTCCTCATTTTTTCTTTATTATCCCTTTAATATTAATATAAATAATTTTTATTTTATATTTTAATATATAATATATTTTTAAATATTATTTTTTCTCTCTTACCTTAAATCCAAATTCAAATCCTAAACCAAATTCAAATCCAAATCCAAATCATAATCATAAACCCATCTACAAACCAAACGGGCCCTAAAATTTTTTGGGCTCCCCACTTTTCCCTCCAAGTCCCTCCGCTCCTGTCATTAGCTAATAAAAAGTTAAAATTGAAATAATCTGATCAAACATATCTAAATCTCATCTAACAAAAAATTGTTTATAAAAACACATGTGTCGATTTTGTAATTAAAAGAAAAAACTAAGAAAAAAAGAGATACTTAATAAAACTGTAGTTGTTAAATTTTAAGTTACGTTGACTTAGGTAAACTTATTTTTTATTTTTTAATAACTTTATAAGTTTAATAAATACCCCTATACTTTGTATTTTTTTTTTTAAAACGACATATATGTTGTTATTTATAAATATCATTATCATTATATATTAAATTAATGTTTATATACGCGATATATATATATATATATATCAAATTGAAAGAACAAGTTACTGTGATTTGTAAATTAATACATAAGATTGAATATATACAAACAACTCATGTTATTCCTCTTTATAAGATTAAGTAAGGATGTGCGGAAATTTTATTTATTGATTTTTTTTATTATCCACGCTCAATAATGACTCATGTTATTCCCTTTTATAAAATTTTCCCGCGTGTTCATGGGCTTAAAATTAAATACGGCTAAAATAATTATTAAGAGGAATATAAATATCAAAATGGAGGCATAAGCTCACGGGTTACTCTGAGATGAAAACATATGATATTGTTCATAGGCAATGACATATGTAATCACTCTTTAAAGTTTAATTAAAGATATCCGTAAAAGCTTTTTTTTAAGGGTCATACTTACTATTAAACACACATAATGTTAAAACATGATATCAATAGTTAAATTTAAACAATATCAGCCTCACCAATATGCTAGTAAAACAAAGTCAAAACCTTCGTCCAACAAAAATCTATATAAAATATTAATCGATATTAACACATAATGAAACAATTATGCAAAAAACCCGCGTGTTCACGGGTATTATAACTATTTAAGTATAAAAGATTTCACATAATATTATAGAAAAAATTTATTTAACAACTTCGCGTATGCACTCGAACAGGCTTTACTATGACAAAATAGAAATTTACATGATAAAAATTTACATTCTAACTAACTGTAGTATTAAAATCTGATAATATTTTTTTGAACGGCAACTTTTATTAGAACCATCTAGCAAGGAGCTAGAACAATTACAAAGAAATCAAAAATGGGTGTCGAAGCCAGTTGTCCCAACTAAACTTACTTCTACATCTAGCATGACTACAAGAAAAAGAACGAGAAACAATATCATCAAACAAAACATTTTTCCGTGGATATTGAGCCGCAAAAAGTAATTGGTTCCTGAAGTTCCATAAGCACCACCAAGACGTATAGAAAACTCCTTCCAAGAGCTCTTTAACCTTAGATCCCATCCGAATAGATTTAAACCAATTAAGCCATTCCGAGAATGAACCGACAGGCATCCATGCCAATTGCCACCAACGACACACGAGCTGACTAATATCGATGGCCATATCACAGCCAAAAAACAAATGCGATGAATCTTCTTCCACATTATTACACAACGGACACATCATGGAAGAAATCTGAACACCTCTTCTAGCAAGATTCATACGAGTCGGAAGTCGATCAAGATGAAGTTTCCAAGCAAACACATTTACCTTGATAGGGACAGAATTAACCCATCTCGTAGCAACAGGGTCTTTAGGAAGGAAAAACTCATCCAGCAGGTTGCGAGCATCTTGAACCCTGAAGGTTCCTTCCCCATTCAAATCCCATCTCCAACGATACTCGCAACTAGATAAGATAACCGGCCCAACTAAAGACTGAATTTGATCAAGCTGTTGAGACTCAGCCCCTCCCCGAACAGGACGCCGAAATGACAGAGAAAAAGGAACTTGCAACTTCTCAGCCACAGTGCAATCTTTGTTAATTTCCAGAGCGTAAATGCGCGGGAAAAAAGCACTAAATGTGGTATCGCCAAGCCAAATGGCGTTCCAAAAACTCGTGTGCAAACCAGAACCCACACGAATTTTGCAATGAGAAAGCAAATATATACCTTGATTTTTAAGAGCATTTACTTCCCGAACAATGACGTTCCAAGTAGAAGAATGACGAGAAGAATGCACCTGAAGTTGAGATCCATGTATAGAAGAAATGAACCGAGACCACTGCGATTTATCCTTAGAGATGAACCTCCACACCCATTTGAATAGAAGAGCCATATTTAGCGCATAAACTTGACACTCCTAACCCACCATATTTTTTGGATGCAAGCACCTTAGACCATTTAACCCAAGTAATCTTCTTTTCATCACATTGCACTCCATTAAAAAAAATCCCTACGGATAGCTTCCATCGAATTAAGAATGAACTTAGGCACCTTATCTAACGACATGCTATAAATAGGAGTAGAGCCTAATACCGATTTGAGCAACGTAAGCCGACCCCCGATAGAAAGAATGTTAAGTTTTCACTTCCAAAGACGAGATTTTAGTCTACCAATAGCATCGTCCCAAGCTTTAATTTTCAACATGTTACCTCCCACCATGACTCCGAGGTATTTAAAAGGAGTTGTCATAACCGAACAACCTAGGTTCGCAGCCGCAGCAGAAACAATAGAATTTGAAACAACCACACCTAATAATTGACTTTTTTTAGGTTAATCTTCAAACTGGACGCTAAGGCAAACACTGAAGCACTTGCATGATACCCTTTAAATTAAACTTAGACCATTCTCCAATAAACACCGCATCGTCCGCGTAAAAAAGATGAGAGATCATAAGAGAAGAGTCTACCTTAATCCCTTTAAAAATACCCGCATCGATAGCTCTAGTGAAAGATAAATGGAGAGATTCCATTATAAGAATAAAGAGGTAGGGAGCCAAAGGATCTCCTTGCTTCAATCCACAATGGAATTGGAATTCCGTAGTCGGACTTCCGTTAATTAATATAGAAGCCATTCCCGAAACTAAGCTACCAGTTATCCAGGAACGCCATTTATACTCCAAAACCAAAAGCTTCTAGAACACCGTCTAAGTAATCCCACCGTATAGAATCATAAGCTTTAGCAAAATTAACCTTGAACACCATAGCTTGCTGTTTTTTAAACTTACACCACGAAAGTAACTCGTTTATTATAAAATCTGATAATATACAAATTGTATACACAAATAATTAAAATTTAGATTTATTAGAACTTATATCAAAATATATTAAATAAGATTTATGCCAAAGGCTCATGCGTGTACGAAAGGATATAACTAGTTATTAAATAAACAACTAAATTATGTCAGACGAGTTCTTTTTAAGTATAAGGCTGTAGAAAAATCAAAAGTGAAGAAACGATGTTTTCGATAAGCAAAAGCTATTTCGATAAACTTATCCAAAGACCCCGTTCATTCCCGTTGTTTGGATAGGCTTATTTTTCATGCTTATTAGCCTATTTACCCTATTTTACCTGGCTATGCTTATTTTAGAGTGCCTCTTAAATAGCACATATATTATACAAATTATAAACTAATTGAAGCAGATCTAAGGGATTTTCGAAGGTTTTGCATAAACCACCCAAATTTGTGCCACCAGGTATAAATTTCTATCAAATTTTGATTTTCCCTGAAATAAATCTCCCGAAAATTTGTGTTCCATGTCGTTGATTAGCTCACTGTATAATCGTAAAAAAAGCATTTTTTGTCGTGATCCGAGCTGAAAATTGACCTCCAATTTGTGGTTCACTCATCAACAAGACTTATATATTTTGGGGTTTAAGTAACGTTGGTGTGAATTTAGTCAAGTGACATCATTTTGGTAACATTGTTTATTTTTGCGGTTCTTTTAGTGTATATGTAGGCGTAAATGAGTTAAAGTCGAGTGTGAGTCTATCAAAGTTTAAGTTTATGGCTCATTTCATTGTGAAAAATTGATACAAGTTTTGAGTTTTTAGCTCAAGTTTGGCTCGTGACTCATGACATATTTTACCATGTACTCTAGCTCAATAGCTACTTTTAGCTTGTTTATATATGCGCATACATAAATATGTCATATATACGTACGCTAATATTAATTTAAGCTCGTTTAAGGTCAGCAAACTTAATCGAGCTCGGTGTATAAAGTTCAAATTCAAGTTTTTTTATCAAGTAAGCTTTATACGATGCTCGAGTTTGGGTTAAACCTCGTTTACTCTCGGCTCTTATAAATTTAATATTTACTTTTCCCACCCAACATCCAAAAATATAGTTTTAAGTAGCTCACACTAATGAAGTGTTGTCTGACTGTTGAGGACATAAGCGAATGTGTGGCATATAACTCAGTTTTATTTTGCTTTGTGTCTCATTTTCCCATTGTACTTCTAATTTTTATTTATTTTAATTATGAACACTACAAAAGTTAAATGATGCATCTCTTATACGGTTGAAAGTAAACATTTAACTCCGTCAATGTCATAAGGGACAAGCAAATAAGGTTTGTTCAAATATTACTTACGAAATACTGAAACACACATTTTAAGCTTCTAATTACTTCAACAATAATTATACATCATCTGTTGCACAAGGCATACATTAAGCACATTTTGAATTGTTCCTTAGCTACAAAGAACACACATACACTAAAAATACGTAAATTAAATAACCACATAGGTGGAATTTTAAAAAGAACATGTCTCCATGAGCCTAACAAATTCATCAAAGTCAATGAGCCCATCCCCATTGACATCAAATCCTTTTATCATACTCCGGCATTCCTTTAACATTGCGTTTTCTTGTTTTCCTAACTTGCATAACATGTCACGCAACTCATTCTCATCTATGAAACCGTCCGAGTTCTCATCAAACACGTCAAAAGCCACCTTAACTTCTTCCAAAGTTGGTTCCTCATCATCAAACACCGATAAAATGTCAATATTGCTATCCTGATCACTACAACGTTGTTGGAGCCCTAGTTGCCCCATGATCACGTTTATCTCTCCAAGGGTCATGAACTCTTTCTTTACGGTCTCATTTAGGTCAAGTGATGTGGAAATGGATCCTAACTTGTTCCATGTTATTGAAACATGGGTCAATAGCGATTGAACCGAAGCTTGAAGGGATTTTACCAAAACTTCACAACTATTCATTTTACAAAAAGCAATTTCGAAGTGTAAAAGGATGGAAGATGAAAATTTTATCAATGGTGTCACCATTCTTGATCAAATGAGTTTCCTACGTTTATTGTACAAAACACGGATGGGGTGCAAATGTTGGATGTTTGATGGCATGGGATGTAAGGTTTATATATTGTCTAAGAATGTGCTATAGCATTGTATTTTGTCCAGTTTACAAGAACATTTCTTAGAAAGATTGCAGGAAAATGCTGACAACGACATTTAGAATCTTGAAATTGGTAGTCTTAAGACTTGTTAAAAGGTTGTTTTAATTAGGATGGTGAGTTAACACAGCGTTGACTGGTTGACTTGGGCGACATCACCATAAACACTCTGAATTTTCCATGAAGTTGAGTGAAACCTAAACAACAAAAGCATGCACACATTACTTTAGCTCGTGAATTGGTTTACGAAGTATAATAAAATCACTATAAACATAACCGTTTTATGATTTTTACTTTAGCTCGTGAATTACTTTACTCATTTTATTCTTTTTTTTTTTTTTTTTTTTTTTATGATTTTTTGTTTATGTTTTTTGTCTTTTACTGCTTTTGATTTGTCAAACTTTATATTTATACATTTTACATTTTTTTTACTTTTACCCACTTTTTAACAAGACAAGACATTTTTTTTATGATTTTCTGCTCCGTATGTTTTGTATTTTACTACTTTTGACTTGTCAAACTTTATATTTTCTGTTTCGTTATTTCCGTTTCGTAGTTTTATAATAAAAGCAAAAAAAAAAAAAAAAGTTAAAGGGAAGGGAAGTATTACAATCATTTTAGAAGGATGTACCAATAACCATTTTCATAAACTAGTTATAATATCCGTGCACGCACGGGATTTTGACAAAAAAAATTATTCTGTATTAATACAGAATATTGTGAATTTAAAGGTAATGCATATAATTATATAATTATAAGTTTCGTGCACTCACAGAGTTTACATATAAATCAAATTTATTTTAACATTTTAGTTCAGTATATACACATATAAGAATTTGCCCATGAAAATTATGATATAAGTACAACTAATACTTATGCACGAGTTTTTCATTATGCATTAATATCCATTAGAATTTGAAAAAAATATTTGTAAAAATTTATGTTAGGTAACTCAAGATTTAATTTTATTTAGCTGACAAAGATGTTGATGTTGTTATTTAAATTTCACTACTGATATTATGTTGTACACATGATGCACGTTTAATATCACATAATGAGCGTTGATAAAGTTAAAGTATACTCCTTAAAGTTTTTTTAAAATGTTTTTCTATATATCCTTATATAAATAAATAAGAATTACATGAATTATTGTTATAAGTACAATTGCGCATATTTATTTTTATATTAAAGTAACCAGTGCTTACAATTTGATAATGATATTCCCTTTTTCAGTAATTTAGTCATATTTAAAATGTAAACTCATGTCCACATAGATTAAACTTTTAAAAATAAAATAAATAAGTCCTTATTGAACGTATATAGTTTAAAATTGATACTTATAATTTTATGCAAATTTATATGTTGTTATTTTTTTATAATCCAAAGTTATTTGTTTATAAATTTTATGCAAATTTATATGTTGTTATTTTAAAACAACATACACATTGTATTTTTTAAGATATAAAGTATAAAGGGTATAAAGTATAAGGGGGTATTTGTTTATAATCCAAAATTATTAAAAAATATGGAGGCTTATAATATTAAACTTAACTTTATATAATTTTTAGAAATTCAACCACTAAAGTTTTATTAATTACCTTCTCTTTTTTTAAGTTTTTATTTTCACAAATTTGACACCTATATTTTTATGTGTTTTTTTTATCAACCAAATTTCTCCACCAAATTTATTAAAGTTTGACCAAAATCAATTTAATTTTGACTTTTATTAACCAATCACATCACACAATTTTGCTTACGTGGCGAAATTGAGTTCTCCTATTTGCCCAATTGATTTTTCAATAAAAATGAATTGACAAAATCACTCCGAAATGATGTAATTCATTTATTATATAACTAGTTATAATACCTGTTTTGACAAAAAAAATTATTCTGTATTAATATTGAATATTGTGTCTTTAAAGGTAATTGCATATAATTATATGGTTATAAGTTTCGTGCACGCACGAAGTTTTCACATAAAATTTTTTGTTAGGTAACTCAATATTTAATTTTATTTAGCTGACAAAGTTGTTGATATTGTTATTTTAATTTCACTACTGATATTATGTTGTACACAGATGCAAGTTTAATAGCACATAAATGATTGTTGATAAAGTTAAAGTATACTTATTTTATAATGAGCGTTGATATTATGTTGATGTTTTATAAAAATGTTTTTCTAGATAGCCTTATATAAATAAATGAGAATTACATGAATCATTGTTATAAGTACAATCGCGTATATTGATTTTTATATTAAAATAAACCGTGCTTACAATTTGATAGTTATATTCTCGTTTTCAGTAATTTGGCCGTATTTAAAATGTAAACTTGTGTCCACGTAGGTTATTTTAAAAATGAAATAAATGAGTGTTTATTGAACGTATATAGTAAAATAATTGATATTATAATCTTATGTAAATTTATATGTTTTTATTTTAAAACAACATATACATTGTATTTTTTAAGATATAAAGTTTAAAGGGTATAAAGTATAAGGGGGTATTTGTTTATAATCCAAAGTTATTAAAAAACATTGAGGTTTATAATATTACACTTAACTTTATATAATTTTTAAAAAATCAACCACTAAAGTTTTATTAATTACCTCTTCTTTTATTAAGTTTTTGTTTTCACAAATTTGACACCTATATTTTTATGTGTTTTTTTATCAACCAAATTTCTCCACCAAATTTATTAAAGTTTGACCAAAATCAATTTAATTTTGACTTTTATTAACCAATCGCATCACATGATTTTGCTTACTTGGCGAAATTGAGCTCTCCTATTGGCCCAATTTTTTTTCAATGAGAAGGGTTTTTCCAAAAACAATCCGAAATAATGTAATTCTTTTATTATATAAAAGATATATAAAAGATTAAACATACTTTGATAACGAGCATGTGTGAATATTTGTCCTTCTTAAAAGAATAAAAAACAAAAAATAAAAATAAAAATAAACCTAATAAATTATAGGTTACTACAAAAGAGTCACTTTATTTTGCTTATCTATAAATTCATGTTTACCAAGGGAGAAATTTACATCGTCCATCTAGTTTAATCTAATGGTAAGAATTAACTTAAGATTTAAAGATAAACATAAGTCCATGATTTTTTTCTTATCTTTTTGTGTTTTTTTTATTCACATTTTTTTTTTGTCTTTTATTTTGTTAATTTTTTCTTTTTAACGTTTTTTCTTTGTATAAGTTCACTTTTTTTTTAATTCACGTTTTTTTAAATTCGTGTTTTTTTCTTCGCTTTCATATGTTTTCTTCCGTTCTCATACGTTTTCATCTATTTCGTCCGTTTTCTTACGTTTTCGCCCGTTTTCATACGTTTTCGTCCGTTTTCGTTCATTTTCATACGTTTTTGTCCGTTTTCATCATTTTCTTTCGTTTTCGTCCATTTTCATACGTGTTTTTACTCTTTCATATGTTTCGTCCGTTTTCATACATATTCGTCCGTTTTCTTACGTTTTCGTTCATTTTCTTAAGTTTTCATACGTTTATGACTATCACAAGTGATATTATGTGATATTCAGAATATCACTTGTGATTATCTGAATATCACTTTGTTATATTCTGAATATCACAAAGTGATATTCAGAAAATTACAAGTGATATTTTGTTACCATCACTTTGTGATTTTCTGAATATCACTTTGTGATATTTAGAATATCACTTGTGATTTGCTGAATATCACACGTGATATTCTGAATATCACTTGTGATTTTCTGGATATTACTGTGTGATATTCTGAATATCACGTGTGATTTTCATGTTACAAAACATTAGTTGAAAGTCACTTGTGATATTCAAAAAATCACTTGTGATATTCAGAATATCACATGTGATATTCTGAATATCACAGAATATCACTTGTAATATTCTGAATATCACAGAATATCACTTGTAATATTAATAATATCACTTGCGATATTCACAATATCATTTGTGATATTCAGAATGTCACTTGTGATATTCAGAATACCACTTGTGATATTCAGAAATGTATGAAAACGTCTAAAAACGGCCAAAAACATTTAAAAACGGACGAAAACGTATGAAAACGGACGAATATGTATGAAAACATAGAAATACGTATGAAAACGGACAAAAACGTATGAACAATGGACGAAAACGTATGAATACGGGCAAAAATGAAAACGGACGAAAACGTATGAATACGCACAAAATGTATGAAAACGGACAAAAACGTATGAAAACAGGCGAAAATGTATGAAGAGAGACGAAAACGTATGAAAGCGAAGAAAAAACGCGAATTAAAAAAAACATAAATAACGTGAATTAAAAAAAAAAGAACGTGAATTTAAAAAAAACGCGGATATAAACAAAAAAACGTGAATTAAAAAAAAAAAAAAAAAAAAAAAAAAAAAAATTGACATAGGTTTATTTTTAAATCTTAGGTTATCTCACAATTAAATCAAACTAAATAAATGATGGAAATTTGTCCCTTAGTAAGCACAAAAATAAAAATAAACATTTGAAAATTTTCTATTACAAAGACATAAGGTTTCCGACTTTTCCGTCAACTACTAAACTTACGATCAGAAAATACTATGAAAAAATATCAACTATTTAAAAAAACTTCTAAAGAATTCTTATTATTGTTATCTAAAAGAAGACTTCATATTTTTGGAGTGGAATATTATGGAACTAGTGTTTGCCTTATACTTGAAGGTTCACAAAATTGTTGGAGGCAACACGTTAGATTGAAATGATCAAGTCAACAAAATGTTGACTTCAGAAGTCCACACAACGTCTCTTAGATCATAAAATTGCTTTTATGATAGACTGAAAGCGAAATGCGATGTTCATATAAGCCGTAATTTTATTCCTCTTCTTATTTAGAAACGGAGAGACCATTTAGTCCTTTACAAAGACAAATAAATACGGAGTAAGTAAATAAGTAAATAAAATTCTTTGTGAAATATTTGACAATACTTGGTTAAACTTGTGATATTTTAAATATCGGTAAGTGTTTTGTTCATGCTTAATGTGAATTTTGATTGTGCGTGCTTATTGTATAGACACCTATATATTAGTTAACACTACGATGTCTATAACAATAGATTGGAGTAGAATCCGGGTAACTCGCAGATACAATTCTTGTGGTTTGGTTAAATTACAGGCGTAGTTTTTAATTTTTATAACAAATGCAGTTGCAGTTTTTTTTTTAAAAATTTTTGATGTGCAATAATCATTTTTAGCAGAAATAGCGTCTGCATCTATTCTCCTGCTAGAGATGATAATCGCATAGTAAACTCTGTCTGCGATTTTAAAAAAGGGTTTGCTACACTCACACTCAAAACTCACTCGCTAACGTGTCAGCGGATGATTGGTTTTATGTGGGATCCACACCCCACAAAAAACCAATCACCCGCTGACACATCAGCGAGTGAGAGTTTTGAGTAAGAGTTTTATGTGGATCTAAACTTTCTCTTTTAAAAATTGTTAGAATTGCAAATGAATTTAACCAAACCGCTACTCCTAAGACACTTTTTGAAATTTACTCTAAAAAAGAATAATCCATACTTTTTCCTTTTGGTTTGGGCGATTGGCACTCTAGTGCCAGCTAAATAACTCCTAGGGCTCATATTTTAATTCAAGATTTCGCACATAGCTTTTGCTAATTCAATTTTC
This sequence comes from Chrysanthemum seticuspe, assembly GCA_019973895.1. NCBI lineage: Eukaryota > Viridiplantae > Streptophyta > Magnoliopsida > Asterales > Asteraceae > Chrysanthemum > Chrysanthemum seticuspe. The sequence goes on along the minus strand of BPTQ01000008.1, from coordinate 109,146,431 downwards.
ATAGAAAACAAAGAAAGAAAAAAGCAAACAAAAGGTCCTATCGAGATTTGAACTCGGGTTACTGGATTCAGAGTCCAATGTCCTAACCACTAGACCATAGGACCAACTTGTTAGTGTAATCGTTTTTCACCTTTTATTGAATAGAGGTGAAATGTAACTTTTTTTTAAACGAGTGAAATATACAAAGATTTATATCATATATATACCAAACTTTATTTCGATACCAAATGACTAATCTCCACTCTCAATATCCATTAGATACAATTGATGAAATTAAATATAACATTTTAAAAAGGGAAAATGACAAAAAAATGTATCGAACTTGACACTTGTTGTCATTGTGTGTAGCCAACTATTTTTTTTTTCATTGTAACACAAACCTTTTGAATTTTTGTCATTGTATGTAGCCAGTTAGGTGAATTTGTGTTATTGTATGTACCCAGTTAGGCTTAGCGTTACATCGTTAGTCCTTTTATATTAACGGTCGTTAGTAAGTAACTTAAAATTTCGTTCTCTTACGTTTTTATTCGTTTTCATCCGTTATTATACGTTTTCTTCCCTTTTTACACGATTTCGTCCGTTTTTACACGATTTCGTCCGTTTTTACACGTTTTCTTCCGTTTTCGTCCGTTTTTACACGTTTTCTTCCGTTTTTACACGATTTCGTCCGTTTTTACACGTTTTCGCTCGTTTTCTTCCGTTTTCGTCCGTTTTTACACGTTTTCTTCCGTTTTTACACGATTTTGTCCGTTTTACACGTTTTCGCTCGTTTTTACACGTTTTCTTCCGTTTTTACACGTTTTCGTCCGTTTTTACACCATTTTACACGTTTTCTTCCGTTTTTACACGTTTTCTTCTGTTTTTACACGATTTCGTCCTTTTTTACACGTTTTCGCTCGTTTTTACATGTTTTCTTCCGTTTTTACACGATTTCGTCCGTTTTACACGTTTTCGCTCGTTTTTTACATGTTTTCTTCCGTTTTTACACGTTTTCTTCTGTTTTCGTCCGTTTTTACACGTTTTCTTCCGTTTTCGTCCGTTTTTACACGTTTCTACATGTTTTCTTCCGTTTTCGTCCGTTTTTACACGTTTTTACACGTTTTTTTCCGTTTTTACACGATTTTGTCCGTTTTTACACGTTTTCGCTCGTTTTTACACGTTTTCTTCCGTTTTTTCACGTTTTCTTCTGTTTTTACACGTTTTCGCTCGTTTTTAAACGTGTAAAAAAGGAATAAAACATGTAAAAATGGAAGAAAACGTGTAAAAACGGAAGAAAACGTGTAAAAACGGAAGAAAACATGTAAAAACGTGTAAAAACGAGCGAAAACGTGTAAAAACGGACGAAATCGAGTAAAAACGGAAGAAAACGTGTAAAAACGGAAGAAAAACATGTAAAAACGTGTAAAAACGAGCGAAAACGTGTAAAACGGACGAAATCGTGTAAAAACGGAAGAAAACGTGTAAAAACGGAAGAAAACGTGTAAAAAATGTAAAGACTGACGAAAACGTGTAAAAACGAAATAATACGTGTAAAAACGGAAGAAAACGTGTAAAAACGAGCGAAAACGTGTAAAAACGGAAGAAAACGTGTAAAAACGGAGGAAAACGTGTAAAAACGGAAGAAAACGAGTAAAAACGTGTAAAGACGGACGAAAACGTGTAAAAACGGAAGAAAACGTGTAAAAACGGAAGAAAACGTGTGAAAACGGAAGAAAACGTGTAAAAACGGAAGAAAGCGTGTAAAAACGGACGAAAACGGAAGAAAACGTGTAAAAACGTGTAAAGACGGACGAAAACGTGTAAAAACGGACGAAATCGTGTAAAAACGGAAGAAAACGTGTAAAAACAGAAGAAAACGTGTAAAGACGGACGAAAACGTGTAAAAACGGACGAAATCGTGTAAAAACGGAAGAAAACGTGTAAAAACGGACGAAAACGGAAGAAAACGTGTAAAAACGTGTAAAAACGGACGAAAACGTGTAAAAACGGACGAAATCGTGTAAAAAGGGAAGAAAACGTATAATAACGGATGAAAACGAATAAAAACGTAAGAGAACGAAATTTTAAGTTACTTACTAACGACCGTTAATATAAAAGGACTAACGATGTAACGCTAAGCCTAACTGGGTACATACAATAACACAAATTCACCTAACTGGCTACATACAATGACAAAAATTCAAAAGGTTTGTGTTACAATGAAAAAAAAAATAGTTGGCTACACACAATGACAAAAAGTGTCAAGTTCAATACATTTTTTTGTCATTTTCCCTTTTAAAAAACCTCAGTTTCATTATTTTTTTTAAATATTAACATCTTTTAAACCGTTAATTGTTAAGCGAAATATATATATATATATATATATATATATATATATATATATATATATATATATATATATATATATATATATATATATATATATATATATATATATATATATATATACAATCACGTCGAGCATTTAATTATCTTTCTATAAACGGACACTTTGATAAAATAAAAAAAATTAATTTTTTTCACGTTTTTTTGTTTGTTTTTCTTTCCGTTGTTGAAGCTTGCATAAAGAAATCACATGTGATTAAACACTAATTTGAATATACTAATAAAATTACATGTGATATTAGTGTAAAATCATATATGATTTTATTACATTAATATGTGATTTAATACTAATATCACATGTGATTTTAATAGAATACTCAAATTAAATCACATGTGATTTCTCATACAAGTTTCAACAACGAAGAAAAAAGACGAAAAAAGTAAAAAATTGAAAAAAAAAACGTGAAAAAAAAATTAAAAAAAAGTTTGTCGAATTGTATATCAAATGACCCGTCTATAGAAAGATGATTAAATGTTGGTCATGGAGGCATAATTTGTTTTGTTTAACGATTAACGGTTCATAGGATATTTAAATTATAAAAAATAGGTGAAATATTAAAATGATTTTAATCTTAGCAATTGATTTTTTTTATATGGTTTGCAAACATGAGTCCCTTGATATGTGAGAATGTTTGATATGTAAAATAACTCTCCTCATATACAAATCATGTGTTGGCGTAACTTTTATTATAGACTACATGACGCTTGGAATGATCTAAAAAATAGAGTAAATTGCAAAATCGTTTTTGTGGTTTGATTAAATTGCAGACATAATCCTTATTTTTTCAGAAATGCACTCGTCATCCGAGAACTTATGAATGCATTTTTGGTCTCTGACTAAAATGAAATGACTAAACTACTATTGACATCTTTCCCATTCAGTTGTCAATTGAAATTTTAATTATTTTTAGAGTAAACTGCAAAATACATCCATGTGGTTTACAGTTTTTGAGACCTTACATCCCTGTCATAAACTATTGGCTAGTTACATCCTTCGTTAGCCAAACGTTAGCCATTATACATCCCTGGTCACTAACTCTGTTAGTTTTCTTCGTTAAGTGCTAACTGGAGGGCTGTTTTGGTCTTTTTACTCATACGAGGGATGTATTTTGCAGCCTACTCTTTTACATATAAGAGGGATGTATTTTGCAAAATACTTTTATACTTTCCTTTTTTTTTTTTTTTTTTTTTTAATTCTTATTATTATTATTATTATTATTATCATTATTATTATAATTATTATTATTAGAGTTAACTATTTATATAAAAAAACCATTTTGTCGAAAATATTATAAAAAATTCCAAAAATTTTATAAAAATTCCGAAAATTTTATAAAAAAAAAATCAAAAATTTTATAAAAAATTCCGAAAATTTTATAAAAAAAATTCCAATAATTTTATAAAAAATTACGAAAAACTTTGTTTTTTAAACCTTTTTCTTTTTACGGAATTTTTTTATAAAAAATTTTCGACAAAAAAATATATTTTATTGAATACTTTTGTGCAAAATTTTATAAAAAAATTTGCGCAAAACTATTCAAAAAAAAATATTTTATGGAATACTTTTGCGCAAAATTTTATAAAAAATTCCGTCAAAAAGTATTCAAAACAGAAAAAAGAAATTTTTTTGTCGAAATTTTTTTATAAAAAAATACCGTCAAAAAGTATTCAAAAAAGGAAAAAGAAATTTTTTTGTCGAAAATTTTTTATAAAAAATTCCGTAAAAAAGGAAAAAGTTAAAAAAACAAATTTTTAACGGAATTTAAAAACAAAAAATTTTAAAAGAAAGTTATTTACGGAATTTGTTTTTTATAAAAATTTTATCGGAATATTTTATAAAATTTTCGGAATTATTAATAAATTTTTTTATAAAATTTTCGGAATTTTTATAAATTTTTTTATAAAATTTTCGGAATTTTTTATAAAATTTTTGGAATTTTTTTTATAAAATTTTCGGAATTTTTTATAAATTTTTTTTATAAAATTTTCGGAATTTTTAATAAAATTTTTGAAATTTTTTTTTATAAAATTTTTGGAATTTTTTATAATATTTTCGACAAAATATTTTTTTATATAAATAGTTAACTCTAATAATAATAATAATAATAATAATAATAATAATAATAATAATAATAATAATAATAAAAAAGTGATGTTTCATAAAGTGATGTTTTTTTTGTAAATCCTAGATTCTTCTAATTAAGTGATGTTTCATAAAATAAAAAAAATAAAAAAATAAATAAAAATAATAATAATAATAATAATAATAATAATAATAATAATAATAATTAAAAAAAAAGGAAAGTATAAAAGTATTTTGCAAAATACATCCCTCTTATATGTAAAAGAGTAGGCTGCAAAATACATCCCTCGTATGAGTAAAAATACCAAAACAGCCCTCCAGTTAGCACTTAACGAAGAAAACTAAAAGAGTTAGTGACCAGGGATGTATAATGGCAAACGTTTGGCTAACGAATGATGTAACTAGCCAATAGTTTATGACAGGGATGTAAGGTCTCAAAAACTGTAAACCACAGGGATGTATTTTGCAGTTTACTCTTATTTTTATAAAGCTAAATTCATCCCAACCCACCCTTTTTAGTTTTTACACATACATGTCACACAAAATGAAAACACGTCCTACCATAACAATTTTAATCATTTGCTACTAAAAATTTCTAACTTACACCCATCACCATCAAGTAATATTATTATTCAACCTTTCTTTTCTAAAACACTCACACAATCATTGATCGCCACCATTGTCGACCCACTAACGCATGATCTGCAGACCACAATTGGCTAACCACGGCCGTCAGATTCGGACGACCACCACGCCGAGTAGATCCGGCCAACCAGCGCCCTGAGATTCACTTAAGTGGGTTTGGATTAGTGTATAGGTATATACTAGTTATATTACCCGTACACACGCATGTTTTATATATTATGTTTTTTTAAAAATCGATTACTAATTTATTTCTTTACATTAGACACAAATATTTTTAAAATCACTCCCGCTTTTTACTAAGTTTTTTTTTTTATACTTTTGACACTTAAGCTTTTATGTTTATTTATTTTTCTTAACTATATATAAGAACGTTTTTTTTAACTATTGTCAAATCCGGAATATTTGAGTTTTTTAAGTAAATATTTTAAAATAAAAATAATAATAAATAAAATATTACCAAATAAGGTATTAATTGATTTTTTTGAAATGAAATTTTTTTACTAGGAGTTTTGTTTTATTGTATAAGAGATTTGAGTTTTTAATCTTGAATGCTTATCTTTTTGTAACGATGATTGAAAAAGGAACTGGGTAACAAAACCTATGTAATTAGTTGCAATAAAACCTATGTAATTTAATATTTGTTCTTCTACTCATGTGTTTGTGTGATATTACTAAATTTTAATTGTTGATACAAAAGTTGGACGTTCCTGATTTGGAGCTCCGGTTCTCGTACCAATTGAGAATTGCTGCTTGAGACCTGCGCACTAAGAGACAAGAAACACCGTTAGGCTTACCGTGGGATTGTCTCCCACGATTATCCTCCGGCGTGAGAGTGAGTAATCGGTTTAGGGTTTAAGGAGTTTTAGGGTTATGAGATCGTACCTTAAACGAGGGATATGATTCCCCTTATATACGCACGGAATCCTTGTTGGTTCCGTGTTTCCCAACCTTCGGCGTATCCCGCCAAAGTCGGTTGGGAATGATTATCTTCTTATTTTAGAAGATATCATATATCTAATCCATAAATAGATTTGGGCTTGGGCTTTCGTGAGCCCAAACCGTTATTGAAAATGGCCCAGGTCGTACCGGGCTTGTTAGTATTGGGTTGTGGTCGGGTTTATGACCCGATACCAGACTATACGTCATCATGTCCCCCCAGTCTAGTATGCGCAGTGCGTAACTGCGTATGCTAGACTAATGACCGTAGTCCAAAAAACAAAGAACGGACGAAACGTATCCAAGAAGCCATACACCTACCCGTAGGTGCAATGCATCGAGACATCTAAATGAATAGGTAATGCCTCGTTAATCGGGGGAAAGTTACTGCCCCGTTGTCACATCAAGCCATCTCGACCACACAATGAAGACTAGTGGAATCCACGTGTCGCCAATCGTGTGGAAGAGAAGAAGTATATAACTTGGCGATTCATTTTCACCGAATTCCTCACAGTAAAAACACCAACCGCCATTTCTAAAGCATTTCAAGAGTCGTTATCCCAAAAGTAACCAACCACAGAGGTAATCGCGCGTGCGATATAGCAAAAAAGTATATCATCATGGTTAAACAGTTGTCTGACTTTACCTCCGACCTTAATTTGATCGATCTGATGGAATTTTCCTCAGATTATTTTATACCCCGGGACGTGCATCCAGCGGTTCCGGATGCGCGAGCCACGATTGCGGATTTCCCCGAAGGGAAAGTGGGTGTATACACACGGTTATTCGAATTTGCGAATCAACGTTTGCCCCTATCACGCTTTCTGTGCGATGTGTTAAACTATTATACGTTACACATATCGCAGCTGCATTGTATTGGCGCGGCTAAAATTACCAATTTCGAGGTAAATTGCCGTCTGTTGGGGATTAACCCTACCATCCACTTATCCCGCGCTTTTTATCACACCACATGGGCGCATGGGTGGGTTTCCTTTTCAAAACGCGCGGGTAGATTACAGTGCTACACAGATAAGTTAGATGCGCTTAGGAATTGGAGGGAATACTTCTTCTGGGTAGATGATACATGTTTTCCTTGGAATTATGATTTTTATACCAAGGGAACGCTACAGAGGGATGAGTACCCAGTGCCTGGGTCGTATAACATCGAGGATGCGGAACTGATAAATGCAAACCGCATCCCCATCAGTGCATATCCTGAGGGATTTTTGGTGCACATGGGAATCAGCCGTAATTATTATGGCCCAGAAGATGAGATCCCTATATTCTTAGACGCCAATGGCCAGGGTGGGTACTTGTTCCTCCGTACTTCAGTGTGTAAATATTGTAAGAACAATCTTCCGTACATGTTGCGCATAATATAACTGGTGTGTATATGTGTTTTTGTCTTGCGCAGAGATGGATCTGTTTACAGTTGTACAGCTAGCGAAGCCCGCAGCCGTGAGGACAGGAGTACGACCGTTGAGGGATGACGAGGAGCCAATATTAGCTGCGACTGCAGGGCGTGTCATGGAACTGGCCGCAGGGGATACAGGGACCAGTTCCTCCGTTGCGGTGGAGGCAACGCCTTTGCAAAGCCGTCCCAATCCTGAGGTGACTCCGGTGGTGGCGCAATCATCGCTCGTAGCTGTAGCTCATCCTGAAGAGGAAGAAGAAGAAGAAGCGGCGCTTAGTCGCAAAAGGACCCGACGAGATCATGGTGCGGGCCCGTCAAGGAAGAAGCGTCCCGTGATTCAAACTGTGGAGTTGTCCTCCACTGATGAAGCGTCGTCGCACCCATCTGCCGATGATGCGGAGCCAAAGTAAGTAAAACCATACATGTATAACCTTCTGTTAGTTGGTGAATGTGCTATTTGTGATTCTAACATTGCGCTGGTGATCATTCGCAGGATGGAGCAGGTCATAGAATCACCTCCCAAGGCGAGTCCAACACAGTCAGCGCATTCTGAGCCGCCGAACCAGGGGAATGAAAACCAAGCTGATGCAGATGTGCCCCTGGATCAATTAGTTGAAGAATTGGTTCAAGTCTCCGCCCATCAGGCTTCGTTAATTGTGAAGCTGAAAGATCAAGTATCTGGTGGAGAGGACCAAAGCTCGAAGAAGGATCAAACAATAGCGCTGTTGGAGGCGCAGTTGGCAAGCACCCAAGCGCAACTGGATAGCGCTCGTGCAGAGGCTAGTGAGCTCAGCGCATATGCGCAAAAACAGGCTGAGGACAAGATGGCACTAATGTGTCAAATAAGTCAAGATCGCGCTGAGGCTGCCAGGTACAAGTCTGCGTGCTGCTGGGCATTGAAACATCTAGAACAGGGTAAGGATAAAATGTTTGCGCAGTTGGGGGAGCTAGGGGATACCGTGAGCTGGTCCTTGGAAGTGCAGGAAGCAAAGTTGCGTAAACTAAGCATCGAGTATGACGAGGAGCTGTACCCGCAGCTTATGTCTATGATAGCAGAGCGCAAGTGGCTCATAGGCCACGGTCTCCGCCTAGCTGCCCTTACTACCCTGGAATCGCCAGAGGTGGTGAATGCCTTCGGGGAGGTAGTGCAGTGTGCTCTGAAGCGCGGTAAGTCAGAAGCAATGGAACAGCTCCACGAGGCAAAATTGTTGGAGGCGCCGTTAGATAAGGTACCTGAGTATGATGCTGAGTCATATGATCACTTGGTCGCTGCTATGCAAAAAATGAAAGACTTGGAGCTTCCCATGATTTCGGAGCTTGAGCGCGATCAAGATTATCCCATCAATGTGATTATGACTGGCTTAACCTTGGCGCGCCATCGTGCTGAGGATGTTGAAGCACAGCCCGACTACTATTTGAAGCCTCATGAGTCACAGCTCCAAGTACCTGTCTTTGCGCGTCCTAGGGATAGCCAGAATCCGTTTGCGTTGGAGAAAGAGGTACCTCTAAAGGAAGTCCTGGAAGCGCATGCAACCCGTCTTGCGAAAAAAGAAGGTGTTGCAGGTAAGGCTATCTTGTGTGGAGTTGGTGCAGCGCACCTGCCCAGATCTGACGGGGTGCCAGTCAGTGTGGCTACTGTGTCACGCCAGGATGCAGATGTAGTGAAGGGTATTAGCGAAGTCAAAGATGCAACGGGGCATGTTGGTACTTCTTCCCTTAAGCGTAGCAGCAGCTGGTAGCTGTTATGTTGACTATCTTTTGTACTTAACTCGTGGTTATGAATAAAAATTTCTTTGTTGCTTGTTGCTTGTGGACATTTGTAATGTATACATATCTGTCTGATTATGCGTAAAAGATGTATTTGTTGCAGTGTACGCCAGTGTAAATATAAGAAATCCATAATCATGTATGAAAATCAGAGTATACTTTGGAAAATAATTCTAAGTATTTAATCATAATCGTGTATGTTATGATTCACAGCGTACTGTAAATATTGTTTTAAGGAAGCAAGTGTCTTGGCTCCAAAGTTGTTAAACATGCACGTGTGCCTTGTTGCGCACCCATCGTGGGCTGCACACATATCTTATTCCAACGTCTTGAGAACAAGGTGTTTAACAAGGATGCGTGATCCGGTGTTGATGGGTTTGCAACCCTCTTACTCAACAAGTTAGTTAGTAGGTTAACTTATCCTTTTACCATCGTGGGTTTGTTCGTAGTGCATGCACGCCATCGTGGGCAAAATAAAAAAAATTGTTAAGGCATACAGTATATGGAGATAACAACTTAAAATGTGTCGCGGAGTTAGCTAGAAACCGCGACGTTTTTATTAATACTTGCAAGTTTATCAAGAAATAACAAAGAAAACAGTAAATATGAAAAATAAAAACTGAGTACATGAATGTTTATTGAGCACTGAAAGTGCGGAGCGTCTGCGCGCTATGCCGTAGCAATTCTTATAGGTAGCACCTCTTGAGGTTGCTGATATTCCATGTGCGCGGTAGGTCACGACCATCCAAACCTCGTAGCCGGTACGCGCCTGTGCCCGTTGCTTCAGTAACCTCATAAGGTCCTTCCCACTTTGGTCCGAGCTTACCTGTATCTTCAGCGCGGCTTGCCTCATTGGCGCGGTAGACAAAGTCACCTGGTCTGAATGAAACACTGCGTACCTTGGCATCATAGTATCCTTTCATTTTTGACTTCGACCTTGCCTCCCGTATAGCCGCGCGTTCGCGTTTTTCTTCCAGTAGGTCCAAGTCGACACGTCTTTCGTCGTCGTTTGTAGTCACATTAATCTCCGCAGTGCGGATAGTTGGCATGCCGATCTCAGTTGGTATAACGGCTTCTGTCCCGTATACAAGAGAGAAGGGGGTATCCCCTGTGCTGGTTTTAACTGAGGTGCGGTGCGCCCATAGTACATGTGAAAGTTCTTCGACCCACCTTCCTTTGTGCTTGTCCAAGCATGCTTTGATTCCTTCACCCAGGCTTCGGTTTGCGCGCTCGACTAAACCATTGGTTTGTGGGTGCGTAACCGACGCAAAGTGTTGGGTGATGTTTAACTTTTCGCACCAATCTTTGAAGGGGTTGTCGCAGAATTGTTTCCCGTTGTCCGAGATGATTTCACCAGGTAATCCGAAGCGGCATACAATGTTGTCCCAGACAAAGCGTTTTACCTGGTTGCCAGTAATTGTCGCCACTGCTTTTGCCTCGATCCACTTGGTGAAGTAGTCTATAGCTACTATGAGAAACTTGAGACCGCCTGCTGCTATTAGAAAAGGACCGGCGATATCAATGCCCCCTTTGTAGAATGGCCACGGCGCCGTGATTGGTGTTAACTCATGCTGTGGTTTGCGCGGTACGGGTCTGTGGACTTGGCAATCATTGCACTTACTTATCAAATCCCGCGCATCTTTATGCATGGTTGGCCAGTAGTATCCCGATCGCATGGCGCGTGCTACAACAGACCGTGGTCCTGCGTGCATGCTACATGAACCCTCATGGATTTCTCGCAGCACATAATTTGCTTGTACGGGGCCGACGCATCGAAGCCATGGTTGGAGGAAAGAACGTCGATACAGTATGTTGTCGCGCAATTCGAATCTTTGCGTTGTGCGCCGTATTCTGCGAGCTTCTGTCTGTTCTTGGGGTAATGTCCCTTTGCTTAAGAATTCTGCAATTGGTGTCATCCATGTAGGACCATCCTCCTCTATGATTGCGGAGACTTCCATCTCCGATATTGACTTGCTTTTCAGTGTTTCCACCAGCACTTGCTTTGATAAGTGTGCGAAGCTTGTCGAGGCTATCTTGCTCAGTGCATCTGCTTTGCGATTTTCTCCTCTAGGGACTTGCTTGATAGTAAATCTGTCAAAGCCTTTGATCAGTGCTTTAGTCTTCTCAAGATACTGAATCATATTTTCTTCTTTGGCCACGTATTCACCCAACACATGGTTGGCCACTAGTCGGGAGTCCACATTTGCTTCCAAGTTACGTACACCCATTCGAGCTGCAATGCGTAGTCCAGCGATCAGGGCTTCATATTCTGCCTCATTGTTTGTCGAGGTAAATTCAAAACGCAGTGCGTAAGTGAATTCCATTCCCTCTGGGTTTGTGAGAATAAGGCCAGCTCCTGAGCCATCCACGCATGAGGACCCGTCTGTAAACAAAATCCATGGATCTTGTAGTGCTTTCTCGCTTGGTGTAGGTACCTCGTCAGTATCTGGCTTCTCGATGATGAAGTCCGCCAGAACTTGTCCTTTTATTGCGGTACGTGGTCTGTAAGAGATGTTATGTTCGCCTAGCAACACACTCCACTTCTGGAGTCGTCCTGACGCATCGGGTTTGGAGATAATCTGCTTGATGGCTTGATCTGTGATTACCGCTATCGGGTGCGCTTGGAAGTACCGGCGCAGTCGCTTGGCGGCAAACACTAATGCCAAGACCAATTTTTCCATGGCACTATAGTTCATCTCCGTCTTCTTGAGAGCTTTGCTGACAAAATAGATAGGGGTTTGCACCGAGTCCCTATCTGTTAGTAGCACTGCGCTGACTGCCCCATGAGTTGCTGATAGATACATGATCAGCTCTTCCCCTGGTCGGGGTGCCACGAGTGTTGGGAGCGTTGCTAGATGCTGTTTGAGTGTGGTGAAAGCTTCTTCCGCCTCCGTTGTCCACCGAAAGTCACCCTTTTTTATACACTTCTTGAGTGTTTTGAAAAGAGGCAATGACTTTTCTGCTGATTTAGATAGGAACCTGTTGAGGCCGGCTAGTTTTCCATTGAGGGATTGGACTTCCTTCAGCGTGCGTGGTGAGGGAAGTTCTATTACCGCCTTTGTCTTTTCTGGACACGGTTTTATGCCATCAGGTTCTATCAGGTACCCTAAGAACATGCCTTCGGTAGCGCCGAAGGTGCATTTCTTAGGATTTAGCTTCATGTTAATCTCGCGTAGAGTTTTGAATGTTTCTTCTATGTCGCGCACCAGTTCCTTTTCAGTATGGCTTTTAATGACCAGGTCATCCACATAGACTTCCAGGTTGCGGCCCACCTGTTTTTCGAAGGCATTGTCTACCAACCGCTGATAGGTGGCACCCGCATTCTTCAAGCCAAACGGCATTTTTGTGTAACAGTAAACGCCTTGGCTTGTGTGGAACGCTGTCTTTTCCTCGTCTTCTTGAGCCATTTGTATCTGGTGATATCCCTTGTACGCGTCGAGAAAACACTTCAACGGGTATCCACACAAGGACTCTATTTTCCAATCTATCTCTGGTAATGGATAGCAGTCCTGTGGGCATGCTTTATTAAGGTCGGTGAAGTCTACACACATTCGCCAGCTACCGTCGCTTTTTTTGACCATTACTGGATTAGAAAGCCAGTCGTGGTAATAGACTTCACGCATAATTCCCGCTTTAACTAATTTCTGTACCTCTGCCAGAATTGCCTGCGCCCTCTCTGGAGCTTGGCCACGCTTCTTCTGGCGTATCGGTAAGTATCCTTGTCGGATTCTAAGTTTATGCTCTGTGATCGAGCGTGGTACTCCAGTCATGTGTTTGGGCTCCCATGCGAAAATATCCACGTTCTTTTGTAGGAGCGCGCACACAGCCGCTTTGCCGTTGTCCGACAATGACCCTCCAATGGTTATCTCCTGGTCTGGATATTCTGGGTGAATTGCGACCTTAAAGTTGGGGATTTTGGCCGCGCACTGCTTCGGGATTGGTTCCATTTCGCATGTAACCGTGTTACATTCTCTGTTTGGCACCGTGGCATTGTAAAGAGTGACAATGCCCCCTTCAACTGGAAATTTAAGCATCCCGTGCGCTGTTGACGGCACCGCGCGCATGGCTGATATCCCGGGTCTCCCAATAATGCCATTATATGATGAAGGGGATTTGATCACCATAAAATCCATCCAGGTTGTCGTAGAGTGCTCTGCGTTGCCAACGCTGACTAGCAATCGCAGTTGGCCCATAGGCCATATCTTCTCACCTGTGAAACCGGTGAGTGCGGTGTTGACCAGATTTAACTGACTACGTATTTCAGGTCGTAGTCTTTTAAAGCAATGCTCATACATAATATTTGCCGATGCCCCGCCATCGATGTACATGCGGTGTATGTCGTGACCACCCGCACTAATTTCAATGGTGAGGGGCTCTGATGCTGCGTTGTCCGCAGTTAAAGTAGGGAAAGAGATTTCACTTCTTCGGGAAAACTCTTGGCTGACCTTCTGTCTGGTGGTTCGTTGCCACGTCTGTATCATATAGATTGTGTCGGCCTTATCTTTGGGTGTCTCCTTCTTGCTTTCATTCTTTTGCTTATCTCTTCCCTCTTTAATGTTTTTAACTAAGTGGTCCAGCCTGCCCCCCTTGACCATCTTGTCGATGAGTTGGCGCAGCTGGACACACTCGTTAGTGGTGTGACCCTTTTGCGCATGGTAGTCACAGTATCCATTCCTAGTGCGCCGATCTTCTGGTTTACGCATCTGCGGTGGTCTTGGGAAGTTCGCACCTTCCGCTGCGAGTATTTCCTTTGGTGTTTTGATCAAGGGAGTATACCTGTCATTATCTCTGTCTCTGCCGCTCCTCTGGCTGCGATAGCTCCTATTACGGTTATTACCTCGGTCGTTGGATTGTCTCCCAGGTTGTTCCTGTGACCGGTAACTAGAATGGTTCTTTTTGCTATCCGCCGCGGCGGCTTCTCCCTGGACAAAAGACCGAGAGCGCTTCATGAGCTCATCAAAGGTCTCGGGGATCTTGTCGTTTAACCTCTTGATGAGTTCTGGGTTATTAATCCCATTCATGAAGCCCGAGATCTTTAAGACTTCAGGGCATGCTTTAACCTGCATGCATTCATCTTTGAAGCGTTCCATGAACGCGCTCGTGGATTCTCCCTTGTTCTGTTTTACCCTGGCGAGTTCGACAGGATATTTAGCACACTTTTTGCGTTGAGTAAAATTTAGGCGGAACGCCTTTCTCAACTCTTCAAAACCATTCACGCTCCTTCGTGGGAGTTTGTTGAACCAGTTCCGCGCGCTTCCCACCAGCGTGGAATTAAACATGTGGCACCAAACTGGTTGTGGCCAGTTTTCGATGGTCGCGGCTGATTCAAAAATTTTTAGATGATCGTCAGGATCACCTGTCCCATCGTAGGTTTTAACATTTGCAGGCATGCGCCTTTTCTTGTTCTCAGAGAAATCACTAATGCGTCTAGTGAACGCATCCACTTTCTGACGGCGCCATGGGAGAGACATGTCTTCCTCTTGGCTATCGCGTCTTCTTCTGGATTTCCAATGCCCTGTATCACTATCCTCGTTGTCCGAGGAGTTGTCAGAAGATGAATTTACCTTCTTACGGCGCTTGCGCCGGCCATCCTCAGAATCTGACTCATAGTCTGGATCTGAAGGGCTTTCACTTGGGGAATACTTTCGCCCCAGTCTATCCTGTACTCTACGGCTACCCAGTCTGGCGTAGACACTGGTACGCCGTTCTTCTCTATCACTGTCACTCAAGTGTTGCGAGTGAGATGTCTCATCACCCTCGATTCTCCTCCCGATTCTGTTGAATACTGGGGGTTTATGACCGCTTCCTCTGCGCTTTTCCTTCGGGTGGCGCAGTGGAGAAGTATCGTATTCCGAATCGAAATTGAGTCGGGCTTTCAGGTTCCGCCCTGATCTATTCTTCTCTTCCTCTTGCATGAGGGCAGCCAATGCTTCGTAGTTTTGGGATACGAAAGCTTCTGGTGCTAATTCTGGCGCGACTCCCTCGAGAGTGAGCGCGTTTGTTTCTACCGCTGCATTCTTATCCCGACCTGGTGCCTCTGGTATCTTTGTCAAGTCAGTTTCTAGAACCGATTGGAAGGGAGTAGTAAAGACGGGTTGTTCCCGAGTGCGCAGTGGGTCTACTCCACTCGTGGTGGTTGTAGTGACTTGGGTTATTCCCGAATGCGGTTCTACCTGAGGGAAGATCAAGTCTTGACCTGACCCCTTATTTTTAGCAGCGCTGGTTGTCCCAGAGGTCTGCTTAGGGGTTAGTCCACTCTGCGACTTCTTCCCCATAAGATCTGACTGCGATCGCTGATTGCCGTGTTTTGTCATTCTAGTGTCGATTCTTAGTGTAGGGTCCCACGGATGGCGCCACTTGTTGATACAAAAGTTGGACGTTCCTGATTTGGAGCTCCGGTTCTCGTACCAATTGAGAATTGCTGCTTGAGACCTGCGCACTAAGAGACAAGAAACACCGTTAGGCTTACCGTGGGATTGTCTCCCACGATTATCCTCCGGCGTGAGAGTGAGTAATCGGTTTAGGGTTTAAGGAGTTTTAGGGTTATGAGATCGTACCTTAAACGAGGGATATGATTCCCCTTATATACGCACGGAATCCTTGTTGGTTCCGTGTTCCCCAACCTTCGGCGTATCCCGCCAAAGTCGGTTGGGAATGATTATCTTCTTATTTTAGAAGATATCATATATCTAATCCATAAATAGATTTGGGCTTGGGCTTTCGT
This sequence comes from Chrysanthemum seticuspe, assembly GCA_019973895.1. Classification (NCBI taxonomy): domain Eukaryota; kingdom Viridiplantae; phylum Streptophyta; class Magnoliopsida; order Asterales; family Asteraceae; genus Chrysanthemum; species Chrysanthemum seticuspe. The sequence continues at coordinate 109,130,477 of BPTQ01000008.1, read as the reverse complement.
GAGCCCAAACCGTTATTGAAAATGGCCCAGGTCGTACCGGGCTTGTTAGTATTGGGTTGTGGTCGGGTTTATGACCCGATACCAGACTATACGTCATCATTAATTATAGAATTAATTGGTTGGTATATATAGAGTAGGGATCCAGTGAGAAGTAAATTAAAATAAGAAGCGGTGAGAAGTGATCAAAACCACACATTTGAGATGCAACGACTTGCATTAGATGCATTTTTATTCATGTAGATGCAACATCTTGAGTTTCGAAAGTTAATTTGATGTATAGATGGTGCAAATTGATTTTCATGATTTCGGCACGTGCAGAGGAGCAAAAAACAAAAGAAATCATGAAATACATCTAATATACGTATATGCATCTGATTAAAAGCTAGAAAACACACTATGGTGCATTATAATGCATCTAAGATTATAGGGATTCATCTACTTTAGGTCGGTGCATCTCGGATTTGCGGTTATATTTCTTCTTATTACTTTTTATTTTAAGTAATCTTCTTATTTGATCCTAACTCGATATATATATATATATATATATATATATATATATATATATATATATATATATATATATATATATATATGTTGGGATATGAAAGTGCTGAAGATATCAAAGTACTGAAGATATGAAAGTACTGTAAGCTGCAAAGTACTGGAAGAAGTCAAATAGTCAAAGTACTGCTAAAGACAAAGTCAAAGTACTGCAAGATAAAGTCAAAGTACTGCTAGAACAGAAGAACTGTTATATTAGTTTATGGAAAGTATTGTATTACATGTTTAGATTACTTGTCGTACAAGGTTATCAATTGTAAACCGACTAGGATATTCTTGAGCCTATAAAAGGATTCCTAGATTGGTATTAGAGGTACGATTTCAGAAAAAGAGTTTTAGAGTTTACGAATTAAGAGTTTAGAGAAAAGTTCGAATATCTTAGAGTTGTATTAGAGTATCTGCATAATAAGCAGATTTAGAGTTTTATTAATAAAGTTTCTTTTTAGCTTTGTTAAGTAAATTCTGCGTATTTAATAAAGATTGTTCAGTGTTTCTTTGTTAATAACTTAGGATTTATCCGAGGTTATTAAACCTTAACAAGCTAGTTAAGTTAGTTTGATTAAAGTATATCGATCCAACAAGTGGTATCAGAGCTTGTGTGGAAACTCTGACTAGGAAGAAACCCTACAATTTTCAAGATGTCGACTGAAGCTGCTCCACCACCCTCAATCACCTCACTCAGAATTCCAGTCATTAAGAAAGGAGAATATGATCTCTGGTGCATGAAGATGAGGCAGTATATTGCCATTACAGACCATGCTCTGTGGAATGTAATTGTCAATGGGAATGAAGTTGTTCCAGAACCTGTTCAAATTCCTGGACAACCTTTGGCACCAAAAGCAGTTTTACCACAAGCAACCCTAAGGAATCAAGAGAAGGCTCTTAACATTCTCCTATCTGCCATTCCAGATGGTCATCTTCTTAAATTTCACGATGCTAAAGATGCTAAGCAGCTCTGGGCTGCTCTCAAGACCAGATTTGGAGGGAATGAAGCCTCTAAGAAGATGCACAGAAACTTGCTGAAACAGCAGTTTGAAACATTCACAGTAGGAGAAAGAGAGAGTCTTGATGCTGCATATGATAGGTTTCAGAATCTCCTCAACATGTTGGAGTTATACAAGGCAGAAGTATCAGTTGAGGATGCTAATTTGAAGTTTCTAAGGAGTTTGCCATCTACATGGCATGTGATTGCTACTATGATCAGAGGACAACAAGGACTGGAGGTTATGGACTTTGATGATCTTTATCATCAATTGAAGGTGTATGAACATGAGATGAGTGGTCAACCAAATTCTAAATCTCACAGTATTGCTTTTCTATCATCTGAAAAGAAGAGCAGTACTTCCAAAAGTACTGCTTCTCCTCAAAGTACTGTTTCTCAAAGTACTGCTGTTTACAATCCCCCATCATATACTCAGCAGGTCCCACCATCAACCACTTTGAACTCAGATGAAGTTGTGTGCTCCTTCTTTGCACAACAAGCAAGCTTACCTGTCACTTATGAAGAGGATCTAGCACAGATTGAAGAAGATGCACTTGAGGAAATTGATATCAGGTGGCAAGTTGCTTTGATCACTGCAAGAATCAAAAAGTACATGAAGAAGACAGGCAAAAATATTGATTTCAAACCAAAACAAGGAATAACTTTTGACAAATCTAAAATTGAATGCTTCAATTGTCAAAAGACTGGTCACTTTGCAAGGGAGTGCAGGTTTGCTAAGTATCAAGCAAACAGAACATCTGAGAAGCCTAAACTTGAGCTCAAGGAAATTCCAATAACTGAAACAAAGGCGTTGGTTGCTCAAGAGAAGTTATCAGAAGTGGACTGGAGTGAAGAGTTTGATGATGAACCAGTGACTTACTGTATGGTAGCAGTGGAAGATGCAGTTGAAGACACAGTGGAAGTATTGGACTGGAGTACTGCTTTTGATGAAGAATCTGAACATGCTGTTTTGGAATCTGATGATGGCTTTGGAGGATTTGATTGGAGCAAAGAAAGTGAAGATGATCCTGTTCTTCTTGCTATGGTGGCTACTTCACCAACTCAGTCTCCTATCTCTGAGGTATGATCAAACTGTTATGAATTCTATCAAAAATTGCTTAACAGTTATGTGATTGAAAGAGATAATTGTATTAGGGCTAGGTCTGAGGTAGCAGGTTATCAAATCACTTTAGAGTCTATAGAAGCTAAAATCATTACACATGAAAATAATGAAATGGCTTGGGCTGAAAAGTATGAACAACAGGATTACCAGTTAAAACTCAGTGAATGGAAACTAAACTGTAAAATTGCTGAAATTGAGAAATTAACTAAGGAGAGAGATGATTTGGTAGCTAAGTTTGATGCTTGGAAAGAGTCTGGCTTGTCCCATGTTCAGTATGTTGAAAAACAGAGAAGGGCCTACATTAGAACAGGCTTAGGATTTGGAATGGACTTTAGTTCTATAGAAGAAAATCAACCTAGTGATCAGGATGATGGTGATTTTGAGGATATAACCACTAGTGATGATGAGCTAATTAACTATTTAGATTCATCTAGTAATGAAGGCTCAGTAAGTGAACCACCTCCTAAGAAAGACAATGGTTATCATGCTGTTCCTCATCCCATTAGTCATCACCCCTCTAGGCCTGATGTTTCTCGTTATGGAGTAGATAGTCTAGAGTTTAGGAATAAGCTAATTGCTAAATCTAGACCTGAGAAACCCAAAGAAACTGTTGAAAACAATGTTCAAAATCCAGCAGTACCTTTAAATCAAAGTACTGCTGAACAAGCAGTACCTTCTGCAAAACCTTCTCAAAACAGTACTGCTAAACCTTTTTGGGATAATTTTGGTCAAAACAAATTTTATCAGTCCTCAAGAAGGCAAAACAATTTTGGGCATAGACATAGAAGAAATCACTTTGGACATATGGGTCAAAAATTGTGTTTTGTGTGTTATAGTTCTACTCACTTAATCAAAGATTGTGACAAACACTCAGAATATCTAAGCAAGTTTCCAAGGAATAAGTCTAACAATCAGAGACCTAGAGAGCACAAACCAGTGTGGACTAATTCAAATAGGATTAATCACAGAAACTTCACACCAGATCATAGATACCCACATCAGAAAAGACCTTCAGTATCTCACAGTACTTTCCAAAGTACTGCTCAGAGACAAGGTACTGAAAACCATATTTGGGATAGAAATTCTAGGAGATCTCATTATCAACCTAGAACTTATCACAGTTCATATAGGGGATCTAGATCACAAGAACCTCCTGTTAAAACTGAATGGGTTAAAAGGGAAAGAACTGCTGGGAGACATACAGGACGTTCAACAAAAAGTGAATCAGATGTTTTTGTGTCAAGAGAAAAGGCTAATAATCTGGTGAAAGAAATTTATGTTGAAAAACCAGAGAGTTTTGAAAATCCACATGCTAAAAATCAAAAGATAATTTTGGATCATAATTTGAGAGATAGTGAGAATTACATACTCAAAGAATTTGAGTTTGTAACTTCTCAAGGGGAACACAAGTCAGTAATGGCTTGGGTTCCTAAAAGTTTCTAACTCTTTTCTTTATGTGCAGGGCAACCCAGAAAAGGAGCTTAAAGATCATCTTATTGTGGATAGTGGTTGCTCTGGTAGTATGACAGGTGATAAAGAGATCCTGTCTGATTTTAGAAGTATTAGTGGAGGAAAAGTTGCATTTGGGAATGATCCCAATGGAGGAAGGATTACAGGGAAAGGAACAATTAAAGCTGGGAGAATTGATTTTGAGAATGTCAGATATGTGAAGGAGCTGAAGTTCAACTTGTTGTCAGTCTCTCAAATTTGTGATAAAAAGCATCCTGTGTTATTCACTGACACAGAATGTCTTATTCTTTCTTCTGACTTCAAACCTGTTGATGATGACTTGGTAGTACTTAGAGTACCAAGGACAAATGATGTGTACAGTTTAGACATGAAGAGTCTACATTCTTATGGAAGAGCCACATGCTTGGTGGCTAAGGCAACATCTGAAGAGGCACATCAATGGCACAGAAGATTAGGCCATGTGAATTTGAAGAACATCAACAAACTGGTCAAAGGCAATTTAGTTAGAGGTTTACCTTCAAAGACTTACAGGAATGATCAATCCTGTTTGGCATGCAAGAAGGGTAAACAACACAAAGCTTCCTGCAAGAAGCTTGATGAAAGGAATATTAGAGAACCATTGGAGCTATTACACATGGATTTATTTGGACCTGTCTCTGTGGCAAGTTTAAATAAAAAGAAGTACTGTTTGGTTGTTACTGATGATTGTAGTAGATTCAGTTGGGTTTTCTTTTTGGGCTTTAAGGATGATACCTTTGATGCTATTCAAACTCTTATAATAGCACTTGAAAACCAGTTAAGACTCAAGGTTAGAGGTATTAGATGCGATAATGGTACTGAATTCAAGAACAAGCCTATGGATGATTTTTGTGCAAATAAAGGCATAAAAAGGGAGTTTAGTATTGCTAGAACACCACAGCAAAATGGTGTTGCAGAGAGGAAGAATAGGACCTTGATTGAAGCTGCAAGGACCATGTTAGCTGATTCTCATCTCCCTATTCAATTTTGGGCAGAAGCTGTAAGTACTGCATGTTATGTACTCAACAGGGTTTCTATCACAAAACCACAGATGAAGACACCCTATGAATTGCTGATGGGCAATAAACCCAACATTCGTTTTATGAAGCCTTTTGGATGTCCTCTTACTATTTTGAACACCATTGATAATCTGGGGAAGTTTGATGGCAAGTCTGAAGAAGGTTACTTATTGGGATATTGCACTAACAGTAAAGGATTTAGAGTCTACAACAGAGTTACTAAGAAGATTCAAGATTGTCTTCATGTTGAGTTCTTAGAAGATCAAGACAATGAGAAAGGAAAAGGTCCTGATTGGATGTTTGATCTTGAGATTTTATCTCCTTCAATGAATTATGTTCCTGTTAGAGAAGAAAATCAACCTTTGCACACTGAAGAAGATGTTCAATATGTTGTTCATGATATTCATCTTAGACCTGATGCTATTCCTGATAAAGATCCTATGAGTCCAAAACAAAGTACTGATGTTCCTAAGCAAAGTACTGATTCGCCAAAACAAAGTACTGTTGCACCACAATCCTCATTATCTGCTGAGGATCAATCTATTCAAGAGGAACTTAATCAGATGCTTCTTCAAGATGTATTAGCACATTCTTACACTGATGAACAAAGGAGAGCTTATGAAGAGGCAAAGAAGAAGAACAAGACTGCAGAATTCTCTTACAGTACTTTGGACAGTACTTTCAACCAAAGTACTGCTGCACCAGTTGTCAGTACTTTAGATGATTTGGATGATCCTATCATGCCTGAGTTAGAAGAAACTGATGATGAGCTTGAAGATGAAGGTATTTTCACAAATTCCAATGAAGGTGCTGATTATACTAACTTAGATGATACATATGAAGTTCCACAGTCTCCAATCTTACGAATTCATAAGAATCATCCAACAGATCAAATCATTGGTCCTTCTACTTCTGGAGTTATGACAAGAAACAAAGCTAAGGGTTTCACAAAACCTCATAATGCTTTACTTAGCTTTGTGTATAAACAAAACAGGCTAAATCATAAGGATCATCAAACCTGCTTATTCACCTGTTTCATCTCTCAAGAGGAACCCAAGAACATTGCTCAAGCTTTGACTAAAGAGAGCTGGGTTGAAGCTATGCAGGAAGAACTTCTTCAATTTAAACTTCAAGAGGTTTGGGTTTTATGTGATCTTCCAGATGGGAAGAGAGTTATTGGAACAAGATGGGTCTTTAGAGTTAAAAGAGATGAAAGAGGCAATGTTATCAAGAACAAGGCAAGGTTAGTTGCTCAGGGTTATAGACAGGAAGAAGGGGTAGATTATGATGAGGTTTTTGCTCCTGTGGCAAGGATTGAAGCAATTAGAATCTTTCTTGCTTTTGCTTCTTATATGGGTTTTCAAGTCTATCAGATGGATGTCAAGAGTGCATTTCTGTATGGCACTATTACAGAAGAGGTGTATGTGAAACACCTCCAGGTTTTGAAGATCCTAAGCATCCAAACAAAGTCTATAAGGTGGTTAAGGCTTTATATGGTCTTCATCAGGCACCTAGAGCTTGGTATGAGAGGCTCTCTACATTCTTATTAAAACATGGATACAGAATAGGAGCTATTGACAAGACTTTGTTTATCAAGAGAGACAAGAAGGATATCATGTTAGTTCAGGTGTATGTTGATGATATTATCTTTGGGGCTACCAAACAGTCCATGGTTAAGGAATTTGAGCAGCTGATGCAGAAGGAATTTCAAATGAGTTCAATGGGAGAGTTAACATTCTTTTTAGGACTTCAGGTTAAGCAGTCCAAGGAAGGGATTTTTATTAGTCAAGACAAGTATGTTACAGACATACTTAAGAAATTTAATTTTGATGGTATGAAGGCTGTTACTACACCGATTAAATCTATCAATTCATTGGGAAAAGATGAAGATGGTCAGCCTGTTGAGGTCAAGTTATACAGATCTATGATTGGCTCTCTTATGTATCTTACTGCATCAAGGCCTGATATCATGTTTGCAGTTTGTTTATGTGCCAGATATCAAGTTTCACCAAAGATCTCTCATCTGAATGCTGTCAAGAGAATATTCTGCTATTTGAAACAACAACCTAAGTTGGGGTTGTGGTATCCTAAAGAGTCACCTTTTCACTTAGAAGCTTTTTCAGATAGTGACTATGCAGGTGATAACTATGATAGAAGATCCACAACTGGTGGATGCCAATATCTTGGAAGAAGGTTAGTCTCATGGCAATGCAAGAAGCAAACAATTGCAGCAACATCATCTACTGAAGCTGAATATGTAGCTGCTGCAAGTTGTTGTGGTCAAGTTTTATGGATGCAGAATCAACTATTGGATTATGGGTTCAACTTTAAGAATACTCCTATCAATATTGATAATGAGAGTACTATTTGTATTGTGAAGAATCCTGTATATCATTCCAAGACAAAGCATATTCAGATTAGGCATCACTTTATCAGAGACTGTTATGAGCATAGGCTCATTAATGTGGTTAAAGTTCACACGGATGACAATGTAGCTGATCTACTTACCAAAGGTTTTGATGTGTCACGATTCAATCACTTGGTCGTGAGCATTGGAATGATTAACTACTAAGCTATGTTTAAGGGGAGGACTATAAGATGTTAGATATAGTCCTGTGTATTGCTTGAGGGGAGGATGTTAGTTTATACTTAGTTTTTATGAAGGCATTTGGCAAAGTACTGTATTTCCTGAAAGTACTGCTTGGGAAAGTACTGCTTGGGAAAGTACTGCTTATGTGGAAAAGTACTGTTTGTCGTATTAAAGTACTGTTCCAACGGTAATATTGAAGGGTAATTGGTAGTAACGGTAACTTTGTTATTTAGGCTGTGATTTTTCAAATCTCACCTATAAATAACTTCTTTCCGATTTTCCCTCTCATATTATTACTTCATATCTTTTCCATACTTATCTTCCAATTGCCATTTCTTTATTATTCGATAAAATCTTTCTATTGTGCTCACTCTTTCAAACAATGGTGAATCGTTTAACTGTTTCGAAGCACAATATGGTGGCTAATTTGGATAAGTCTGAGGCAAATGTGGCGTTTTATGATATCATTGATTATCTTACTGGGTCGCCTATTAGTTATGCTCTTTTAGTGGAGCCGGATATAATTGAACCATGGATTCAAGAATTTTGGGCTAATGCTAGAGATAATATGGAGGAGGATGAATACTATATTAGATCAACTGTTGCTGGTCGCACTATCAAGATCACAGAAGCCTCTATTCGTGCAGATTTATTATTTGAAGATGAAGATGGGGCTATTCGATTTGACAAGCAATTGATTTGGGATACTTTTAGCAATCTGGGTTATGAAGGTTCTTTGACTGAACAGACTTTTAAGAAGGCCTTATTCTGTCCTCAATGGAAGTTTTTGATCCATGTCTTGCTCCATTGCATAAGTTCTAAAAGCACTTCTTGGGAGCAGTTTGGTTCGAATATTGCATCTGCAGTGGTTGGTTTAGCTACGGACAGAGTATTTAATTTTTCACGGCTTATTTTGGATGGAATGCTATCGCATATATCATCTGGAGCATCTTGGTTGATGTACCCAAGATTTATACAGGTTTTTCTAAACAAGCAATTGGCTGATATTCCTAAACCTACTGCTTTACTACCTGTTATTGTGCAACAAGCCAAGATCTATACATTCATGGCTAGGCGCAGTGATTTGTTCAGAGGTGGAGATATTCCCTTAACTATTTCCATGATGGATGTTGTTCAAGCTGTACGTGCTGAAGAGGATGAAGAAAGTGAAGGTACTGCTTCTGCACAGGGTACTGCTTCACAAAGTGCTGCCTCACAAGGTACTGCATCTGCAAGTACTGCTTCTCGTGAAGGTACTGCATCTTTACAGGGTGTTGTTTCTCCAAGTCCTGAGGTTCAAGCAGAGATTGAGAGAACACCTACTCCATCTCCTCAACCATTTGTTTCTGGTTCAGAGGAACATTCGCAAGTTCAAGGTGATGCTCATTCTATACCTCGTGAAGGTTTAACTATGGATAACTATGCTTTGACAACGGCGCTTGCTAGGTTGAACAAGACTGTTGAGCGACAAGCTAAAACTATTAGGAAGTTAAAGCGAAATTACTTCTGGTTGAGAAATTTTGTTAAACCCTATATTCAAGGTTTCAATTTATGGGTAAAGGAGGAGAATAAACGTCGCAAAGTACTTCGTAAGGAATTGAAAAGAAAGACGGTTCCTAAATCATCTTCTGTCAACTTGGGGAGGAATTTAGACAAAGAAAATTTGAAAGAAGATGTTATGAAGACAAAAGAATCTGAAGAAGATGTTTTGAAGAAGAAAGAAGATTTTTCTGAGGAACAAGCAGAAGTACAAGTTCAAGGTACTGATAATCAAGGTACTGATGAACATCAAGGTACTGATAAACAAAGTACTGAACATCAAAGTACTGAGTTTCATGATACAACTAGGCCAGAGATTATAACACCAATAACTCCAAGGGTTTTGAATTTTGATGAAGAAGCTGGTCCTTCTACATTTGTTAGAGAAGAAGAGGAGGAAGCTACTTACATACCTATTCATTCAGTTAGTGATGATGAATTAATTGCTACATTATTTGATTTATCACAACCAAGAGGAGGTGTTACTATTAGAGAAGCACAAGAAGAAGAACAACCAAGAACTGATCAACCTGCAATTGATCCTAAAGACAAGGGAAAAGGTGTTTTGGTTGAAGTTAAGAAAAAGAAGCTTACTTTGGCAGAACTTAGAGTATTTGAAGTTGCAAGGAATGAAGCTGCAGCTAGAAGAGTTCAAGAAGAAATAAATGCTAAAGAAAGAGAAGAACGAGAAGCTCAAGAAGCTTTGGATAGAAAAGCAGCTCAAAAAGTGCAAGATGAATTGGATGCTGAAGCTGCTGAACCTTTACAGTCTCCAACACCTGTTAGATTCATGTCAAGAAGACCTAATTTAGCTAAAGAAAGGAATGCAATGATCGCATATCTAAAAAGCAGAGGATTTAAAGGATTACAGAAGCTAAATTATGTAGATATGAAGAGATTATATGATGCTGAGAGAGAAGCTTATAAGAAAGATGTTGCAGGCATTAAAGATTTTAGAGAAGAAGCTTTTTGGACTGAAGCTGAAAGGAAGAAAAGCTTAAAGAGGAAAAGAAAAACTGAAGCTACAGATGATCAGTTTTCAAAGAAAGAGAAGGTTGAATTAAGATCTGAGACTAGTGATGAATTGAAGAATTATCTCAGAGTGGTAGATTTTGATTATACTGATGAAGATAATGACATGAAGATGAACAGATCAAAGATCAGTGCTTTCAAAGTTGAGAAATCTAAGAATGGAGATTACATGGTTTTTCACAAAGAAGATAAAAGTTTCAGAGTTTTTAAAAGGCTATGGGATTTGCTGCATATCATAGACAGAGTAGATCTATTCTACTTATATCATGCTGTGAAGACTTATTTTGAAGATAATCCGTTAGAAGGGATTGGATTGGTTTTACATGGGGATCTCATAACTATGTGGGAAACTGATGAAAAGAGTACTGATGATATTTGGAAGGATCAAGAAAACTGGGAGATAGTTTGCTGGAGATTCTTTGGAGAATCTGGAGTTCATGTCTTGGAGTTAGAAAATGGAACAATGATTCACATGTTTGCAGAAAGAAGATATCCTCTTACTGTTGAGCTCATGAGAAGAATGCTTGAGCATGGATTGGAAGTAGAAGAGGCTGATGAAATTGCTTGCATGGTTATCAATTTGCTTATAGACTGGACTACCATTGCTGAGAATGATCTATAACTGGTACGATTTTTGAATAAATACTTTTTGTCAGCACTTTTATTCAAAGTACTGCTAGTCAGACAGTACTTTCATCAAAGTACTGTTTGCTGTATTAAACCAGTTAAATGAATTTTAAAAGAAACCTTTTGCTAAATAATAAATATTTTCTGATATAAAGGTTGAATAAATGGTTTTTGTGATGATAACATCAATAGGTTATCAATCCACCATGGTTACAAAAGGATTGACTAATCCATGAGCAAACGGCTCTGGTAAAGATATATCAAATCCGTTTTTAGTTGACAACTTGCTAATAAGTTGGATGGTTATCAACTCACCATATCAGTAATGTGAAGAGTTGGCTAGCCCACAAGAAATGGCTTGTGGTAAAGGCAGTGGAAAAACCATTATTGGTAATTAGTTCACCATTAGATAAAAGAACTAACTAGTCCAGAAGGGTACAGCTTTTGGTAAAGACAAAACAAATCTGTTGATAGCTGGTGGTTTGCTAAAAGTCATATGGTTATCAATGTACCATGGTCTTACACACCAAAACATTTGGCTACTCCAAAGATAATGGCTTTGGTAAAGAGTTCTAAATCCATTGAATTTTCAATGATTCACTTAGATGTGATGAGAATAGTATGCAACTTAAACTTGAATTATTGTACACATTGTCATATGTTGCTGTGTTGCTGAAAAGATGGAGATTGCTGAATGTTGCTGTGAAGAAAACAATTCTAAGAGATACTTTGACAAAAGCACATATTCTACAGAAATATAATCTAAAGACTAAAGAACAATCCATTTTAAAGATGAAGCTGTTAAAGATATATTCACAAAGGAACTTGAAGTCAAGCAAGTAGAATTCAAGTTAGGGGAGGATTGTTGGGATATGAAAGTGCTGAAGATATCAAAGTACTGAAGATATGAAAGTACTGTAAGCTGCAAAGTACTGGAAGAAGTCAAATAGTCAAAGTACTGCTAAAGACAAAGTCAAAGTACTGCAAGATAAAGTCAAAGTACTGCTAGAACAGAAGAACTGTTATATTAGTTTATGGAAAGTATTGTATTACATGTTTAGATTACTTGTCGTACAAGGTTATCAATTGTAAACCGACTAGGATATTCTTGAGCCTATAAAAGGATTCCTAGATTGGTATTAGAGGTACGATTTCAGAAAAAGAGTTTTAGAGTTTACGAATTAAGAGTTTAGAGAAAAGTTCGAATATCTTAGAGTTGTATTAGAGTATCTGCATAATAAGCAGATTTAGAGTTTTATTAATAAAGTTTCTTTTTAGCTTTGTTAAGTAAATTCCGCGTATTTAATAAAGATTGTTCAGTGTTTCTTTGTTAATAACTTAGGATTTATCCGAGGTTATTAAACCTTAACAAGCTAGTTAAGTTAGTTTGATTAAAGTATATCGATCCAACAATATATATATATATATATATATATATATATATATATATATATATATATATATATATATATATATATATATATATATATATATATATATATATAGAATCTGGATCAATGGAGAAGGTTTATATTTTGAGAAGATTGAGAAGGTTTTCAAAAACGATAGTTTTTTAACTTTGATTTATGTTTTTCAAGCGTAAAACTCATTTTAATGTGATTAAAATTCAAAATGTGTAAAAAAATTGAATCAATGTTAAAAATCTCTCGATTTTGCGATATATGTAGAATACTGAATCATCTGTACAAATTTAATGAATCATCATCATAACTCGATTTTAACAATGATTTGTGAATCAAATTTGTGATTTATAGATTCGATTCATCATAAAATGATGTTTACTTGTGAATCAAATCAAAAAATGAATCAATTTGCTCAAATGAAGATTTCTCAATATTCTCAAAATAAAAACCTTCTCAATGGAACCGGAGCTTATATATATATATATATATATATATATATATATATATATATATAGGGTAGGCTTAAAATGAAAAGTTTCTTATAATGAAAAGAATGAGAAGGCATGTGGAGGTGACATGTGTCACCTTTGCCACATCACCATGCCATGTCATGTGACATGTGTCACCCCCACCCCCACCAACCCCCCCCCCCCCCCCGCAAAAAACAAAAAACAAATCCCGCCAAAAAAAAAAATTTATTTTGGGCAAAAAAAATTTCTTTTTCCCACCAAAATTTATTACTGCATCACAGTTATAAAAATACTGCATCACAATCATAATTTTGATGCAGTAACTTATAATCTTAATGCACTAAAATCATGATTATGATGCAGTAACTTTATAACCGTAATGCAGTAACTTATAACCTTAATGCACTAATAAATTTTGGTGCATCTTTATTATAAGTTACTGCATCATAGTTAACAGTTAAGTGCATCAACTATGATGCACTAAAATCAAGGTTATAACCTTAATGCACTAAAATCATGATTGTGATGCAGTAACTTTACAACTGTGATGCAATAATTTATAACCTTAATGAAATAAAATCATAATTGTGACGTAGTAACATATAACCTTAATGCACTAATAAGTTTTGGTGCATCTTTATTATAAGTTACTGCATCATAGTTAATAATTAAGTGCATCAAGTATGATGCACTAAAATCAAGGTTATAACCTTAATGCACTAAAATCATGATTGTGATCCAGTAACTTTATAACTGTGATGCAGTAATTTATAACCTTAATGCACTAAAATCATGATTGTGATGCAGTAAATTTATAACTGTGATGCAGTAAAAAATTTTGGAGGAAAATTTTTGGCGGGGAAAAAAATTTTTGCCCAAAAAAAAAAATTTTTTTTTTGGCAGGAAAAAATTTTTTTCGGGGGGGGGGGGGGAGGGGTGGTGGGGGTGGGTGGGGGGTATAGTGATGCGGCAAATGTAACACATGTTACCTCCATATGCCTTCTCATTCTTTTCATTATAAGAAACTTTTCATAATAACCCAAACATCTCTATATTATATATAACAGGAGGCATTTGGCATTAATGCCACCTCAATGCCACATAATCATTTTTCATGCCACATAAGCATTATTGGTCCAACTAAGCAATTTATTAATCCACTTCTTATTTTCGGTTTTAATGTATAATTTATATAAATTTTTAATAATTTTTTGCAAAATTCGTTTTTATAAAAAATGTCAATGGTGAGATTTGAACTTGGGTTGTTTTTAATAGTAGCATTAATAACTTGTGTGTTTACCACTTAGGCTACAAGTTATTTTGATAATTATGTTACATATTATAATATATAAATGCCTATAATTATATTGGAATCCTATACTAAATACAATTTATCTACAAAAATTATATTAAGTAATTATCTTTTTTAAAACTTTTTATACATATCTTTTCCTTAAATATATATTTTTTGTTAATTCATTCATGATTAAAAAAAAATCATACGTATAGTTTCAAAAAAAAAAAAAAAAAAAACCCTAATCATTGGAACTCTCTGCTTGAAGAAAAATTCATCACGATTTTAGGGTTTTAATGATTTTTTTATATGTTTTTGTGCAGGATACTAAGGTGGTTTTTGTTGCAGTTGGACAAAAGAGACAGAGATGATAAACATCATTACCTGCTTTCTACATGACCACCAGAGATTCAGAGATTAAAATTTTTGCGTGAGCCTTTAACCTTTAGTGCTAGCTTTAGTTATTTTTACATATAATTGTCATGATAAAATATAATTTAGTTATTTTTAACCGTGTAATATGTTCATTCAATTTTTTATGAAACTGAGATGGGCATTGTGAATGGGTCGGTTTTAATTCGTGTAATTTGTGAGTTGCCACTATTATTTAGGAAGACATGCTTTAGATGATGACCGCTGATCGTTCATTGGGAATGCTTTAGCGAGGTCACAGGTTGATCTTGGTAAGTTGTAACAAGAAAACCTGAACGACTTTTGTAGGTATACTGATGTTAATTGTCTGCTTTTCGGTGCATTTTAATTATGGGCTGCTTATAAGTTCGTTAATTAGCCAAGTCATATTTGTCTTCTCATGATTCTGTTATTTATATAGGAAATATGCATACACGAAACTTTTTCAGTTTGGTATATTCCTCATACCTGGATCACTCACATACATTGCCACAAATAAATAAGGAAACTTGCTTTCCAATGTGGGGAAGTGTGATGTGAATGCAGTTAAATGGGGAGTATTCCCAGCCAAGGAAATCATTCAACCAACTGCTGTTGATCCTGCAAGCTTCTTGATATGGAAGGACGAGGTTAATTATTTTACTTATGCTGTGTTATTTTACTATAGATTTTGATGACCCGAATCCCTTTTTGTCCAAAGTGTTACATTATTTATTTATAATTTGTATTTTCACATCTTAAAAACAAAAGTGTCAATAGCTCGATTTTGATCCCGACTCAAATGCTATAATAATTGATTTCTATATTACATACATATCTGCACAATTTCTCCTGAAGCTTAAAACAACAAAATATATAATCTGGAGTTATATATATAATTCAATTTTCAACTGTTATGTTGTTGAGATTCAATGCACAGAACTGAATCACTAAGAAGCAGAACCAGAATATTCATTTTCCTTCCAATAGCCACCCTTGATCGCTAACTAAAAACCTTAATTTACAGTGTTGAAACAATCGAATCAGGTGCATTATAGAAACATTTAACCTTAAAATCTGTAGAGTTTTAGGCCAGGTCCATTTCTTCTAAATGCTCAGATGCATGCTAATTACTCCGTATTTAGTTGCATGTGCTATGTAAATGTTAAATTAAAGCTATCTCTATTTTTATGTCTTGAACAACTTTTTAACTTGAGGTGATTACAGAGTAGAATATCTATAGTTATTATTTGTGAACTTTTCTCATATTACATTGAGCGTCTTGCGGAAAAGGTGGGAAGTTTGACTAGAACATCACTAGGTGTGGATCAGTGCACGAAACATTAATCAAGAATAACTATCCTCTTGGCCTGGTTATAATTTTTTTCTTTATGTCCGTCGTCATTGGATCATGTAAGATTATCCTTCTTCTTACTCGCCACACAAGCGGATTTTCAACAGTTGACTTTTGCATTTATATCATACCTGACTTCTTTTTAATCATTAAACTTAGTCCATGTCGATTAAGAAAGGTTAGGTCTAATTTGTGTTCTTTTTATCGTCTATTGCAGGTCCGTTTCAGATAATCAGGATGACAACAAATGGTGGAATGGCTTGAAGATCAATTAGACGATCACTAATGGCTGAATTTCAAACTTTGTTGTTTTTACCCCTAAAGAAACATTGTTACTTGAAAATCTAACTAGAACAACTAACTATTAAAGATTCTTCAAGCATATGGGTTTTATGGTTATGCTAACCTTTTCGAATTGTTTTCATTTGTTTCAACAGTCTCTAAGCATCAATCAGTTTCTGAAGCCTGTTGAAAGAGAAAGGTACTACAATTAGCAATTTAGTTTTTGACTAGATATAAATATTATTTGATAATGTAAGAATGTATTAAGTATTGTGTAAATTATTGCACATTCTTATTCTTATGTTTCCAATAATTTTTCCAGTATATTTATAAAGCAAATAATTTGATCACCAACTTACGCGTATCTTACCATTGATAATGCAAATGCAATTCTTGCAAGCTGGAAAGTGGTGTAGTTTACAACAAAAGTGAAGATAGGATTTTCTTATGGAATGAGCATGGTACAAGCTTCATTATGTGTTTCATTTGTTGTAGCGTAGGTTTAACCATCATTCGTTGTAGCTTAGAGGCAAAGTTTTTTGAAGAGAGAGCAGCACTAGAATTGAAATACCAGAAACTGTACGAGCCACTTTATTCAAAGGTTTGGATATATGATTCTTTTCTAACTTGCTTATTTGTTCATCATGCGAACATGCGATAAACATTTATTTCATTTTTACGTTTACATTGCATGCTAAATCTGTAACCCTTGTGGGTTAGGACTTAGGAGGGTAAATGAGTTTTAGCAGGGTGTGATTGGGTTGTATTACAACTTAGCTGGCTTGAGAATGCTGGCTACTAATTTGCCTAAGTAAAAGGTTCGAGAATCCGAATTAGTAACATTCCATATATCATGATTACTGGCTACTCTATTACCTAAGATACGCATGTTTTTTAAGTAACCTGGTCTCCTGATGGAGAATACAATAGAGTAGCAAAAACAAGAGAATACAAAAACTTGCAGAGAATCAGAACTGCTGTCAAAGCTTAGGTACATCATACTTTTTAAGTAGAATGATGTGTATACCAATACTGAATGTATCCTACTAACCTGGAGCTTGCTAGCTGATGGGCCATTTGGGTGCGGTTGTGATTGATAGGCTATTATTTGCTCTGTATTTACTTAAGTATACTGAATTATAATCTTTTGAAACCACAGAGATATGATATAGTGAATGGTGTCGTTGAGGTTGATGGAGTTAAGGATAAAGCTGCAACTGATGACAGTGCTAAAGAAGGTAACACACTCTTTATTATGGACTGACCCTGTATTTCTAATAAGTTTATCAATTGTTTCTTGCATGTAAGAAACCTACTTAATTATTCTTAACAATATTTCAGAAAAGGGTGTGCCTGATTTTTGGCTAACTGCAATGAAGACCAATAAGATATTGGCAAAGGAGGTATGTTTCTGTTATATGTCATATTCTTTCTCTTTTTGTATCTGTTATTCACTGATCTTGAATTTGGTGCTGTGATCAGATCTCTGAACGAGATGAAGAAGCTCTCAAATATCTGAAAGATATCAAGTGGTGCCGGATGGATGACCCCAAGGGTTTCAAGCTCGAGTTCTTTTTTGATACCAATCCATTTTTTAAGAACTCAGTCTTGACTAAAGTGTATCATATGATTGACGATGATGAGCCAATTCTAGAGAAGGCAATAGGGTAAGTTCTAATACACAACGGCACCACTAATTCCTGCCGGAGCGGGTTATTTTTTTCACATGTTTTAGCGTAAATTCTTAAAACTCATTTTATGCATTGTACTTTTCAGAACAACCATTGAATGGCTACCGGGGAAATGTTTGACACAAAAGATCTTAAAGAAGCCAAAGAAAGGATCAAAGAATGCTAAACCTATCACAAAGACCAAAGACTGTGAAAGTTTCTTTAACTTCTTCAACCCTCCACAAGTGCCTGAAGATGAGGATGATATTGACGAAGAAGAGGTAATATTTATTTTGATGCTAACATTGAGAATGTTGATTGATATATCTAAGGTGTAACATGTTTTAACCATTGTGAATCTGTTGATGGCAGGCTGAAGAACTTCAGAATTAAATGGAGCAAGACTATGACATTGGGTGAGTGATGTAATATGATTTTATTTGTGTTGACATCTGAAGTCTCTTAACCTGACATGTTTGTTTTACTGTTAATGTAGTTCAACCATACTAGACAAAATTATCCCCCATGCTGTTTCTTGGTTTACGAGTGAGGCGGTCAAGGAGGATGAGTTTGATGGATTAGAAGAGGAAGACGATGATGAAGACGATGATGATGAAGAAATGGATGATGAAGACGATGAGGATGATGACGACGAGGAGGATGATGAAGATGAAGAGGAAGGCAAGAGCAAGAGGAAAACAAAGGTAGAATTTCATTTCTTTTTTAAATGTTTTATTTGCCAATGCACCGTTTCAAGGTTTACATTCTTGGATATGCACTAATACATTGTTTTATATTTTGTTTCATGTATTCTTGCAGCCTTCTGCACTAAAGGTAAGAATATGAACATTTCTATAGGCGCTAATTTTGACTCATTCTACTAAAATTGGATGATTTGGGTTATGTATGTTATATTTGAAGGGTTAAGTAAAAGCCAGATCTTCCAAACACCTTGAATGTTACCCAAAGGGTATTTTAGATTAACTTAAGTCACTCGAAGAGTATTCAAATGCTTTAATAACATTATAAATTGCATTTTAGATTAATTTGTACTGGATATTTCAGTTTCTGTAATCATATTTAGCCAACATTATCATATACCATAGTTTTTGGAGTCATTTATAGTCTTTGAATATACCATAGTTTTTTGTAACTGTAATGTTTCGGTATGGTATTTTATTATTTCAGGAAATCAACAAAAATCTTCTCGAATCTGACATTATAATGATAGAGGAAGGAACCTCCATGCATGATGTTGGTTTTGTGACTTTTTTGTTATTGCGGGAATAGATGGCTAAATATTTGGCGGTCATTAATGAAAGAATATGTAGGAGATTAACACAATGGAGCTGATGATGAATATGCCGATGCTACTAACCAAGTAAATATACTTCATCCGTTAGCTGCTTATGTACATGCTCTTTTATTATGATATGTTCGTTTTCAAAATGCTAAAATAAAAAAAAAAAAAAAAAAAAAAAAAAAAAAAAAAAAAAAAAACATTCGCCAGTTAGCAAAGGAAGTTCTGCAGTTGGCATCACCACGCCCAATCAATGCTGTAAATGAAAGTTCTAGGCTTCTAGCGGTATATTAGTTTTACGTACTTTTCTACTCCTTTTTATGTTATATGGTTCTTAGATTTTATATACTACTCATGTCTAATGCTATTCATTTATGCATTAAGTATTGCGTTGGGTGTAGCACGTTACAGATACACGTGGTGGAATGTATGGTCGATTTGAACTTTAAACTTTTGCAGACTTTAATTGCTCGCATTGTATGAGCTTTTTGTTAAATCTACAACAATGCAAGTTTTTGTTAAATTTATGTTGTATATGCAGGGTAATAGTAGAGCATGGGATTTGGGCAATGATAAACTTGATCATTTGTCATCAATGCGTCACCTATTGTGGCGTGTTGGATGTCAGGTCAGTTACCTTCTCTAAAGTAAACCCAAATATATATTTCATAATTATAATAATATATCGATTAATAAAAAATAATTGATGTTAGTTTTTTGAGATGCAAAGACACGAATCCACCAAAGCCTGGGATACATATAAACGAGCTGGTCATTTTTTATCTACATGCTGACCATGTAATAGGATTATTAGATTTGGCAAAAAAAAATAAAAAATAAAATGCATGGGGTGTTAAAAAGAATAGCACAAATGAAACATAAGGATAATGTGTGCATTAACGATATAATGGGGTTTGTGGGGACTATGACTGCATTTTAATTGCTGAACATATTCTATTACAGGGGTGTTTGGAAGAATAACAAATTATCAACTTATTTCATATTTGCTTATTATGTCTAGATAGATTAGATAATCAACGTTAATAATGATTTTTGGATGTTTAAAGGGTGTTTGGCACATGATGTAGCTAAACACTATCCGATTACTCATGAATAACTTAACTCATATCACATAATCACTTTCAACATGTGATACTTAATGCCCTCTCAAATGATTATGATCGAGTTAGTTACAATCTTATAACCATATTTTTCTAATAGTCTTCAACGAAGAATATAACACTGTTTTATAACTATACATAGTTTAAACTGTATCTGCTTAAATTATTCTTATTTTGTGAAGAAAAATCGTGTAAAGGGCGACAAATAACAGTAGTTTTGAGACATACCATATACGAAAAGATAAAATAATGGCACCTAGATTTCGTTGCATAACTTGATGTACATAGATTGACCTATATAAAAGTAGCAGGCGAAGAGGACAATCGATCATCCTTAACTAGCTATAGTTTGAAGTCCCATATAAGACCAGTGACAAGATGGAAATGTATGTTTAATGAACCAAATTTTATTAAGGGGTGTTTGGGTTTGCTTTTTTAAAATGTTTATCTGCTTGAAATGCCAAAGTTTTACCCAAGTTTCTTACTTACTTAGGAGTGATTAAATAAGTACTTAATTAAGTAATCGGATACACCCTTTTAATCCATCGGATTATGCAATTGTGGCTCATTGCAATGTTAGATTAACAAGGCAACTAAGCTAGGGACAAAACTGAATTGGTTAGGGAATGCTGCAAAAGTTATAGCGGGTCCAAGGTTCTAGCCATCAGGTTTCACAAGGAGAGCCAGCGAAAAACATGGTTCAATAGTCTTCTTTTATGGTCAATAAGATGATCAACGGGCCTTCTTTAACCTCTTTAATCCTATCCAAAAAGAGATCAAAGTTACTCTATAGGTATCTATTACTTCAACTGCGACTTGAAGTCATAACAGTAATATTTAGTGTTTAGTTCAGTCATCAGTGTCAATAGGATCATATCCTCCAAAGTTCTTGATATTGCAACATAAGTTCGATGTTTCTTATCTTGAAAATTGGATTTTAAGTACCACTCTTCAAGAAAAAAAAAACACTAACACTTGCATTATTTCCTTAGTATTCCAGTGTTCTTAAAAAAATATATATTAGGTTGATCATGAAAGAGGTGGTCGACATAAAGGAGAGATGATGTTGATAATTTATAACTAGCCAACTCGTGAGGTATGACTTCAATTGCAAGTGTGCTTATATATATATTTGTGATCCTCTTTCTTTACATAAATGTTCATCGTCAATACTAATAGTGGATTTAAATTACTAACCAAAATATAGTTTGAACCAAATTTATAGGTTATTGGTAACAAGTATCACACTAAATTGTTGGAAATTATAGTTCTAATCATTGAAAAAAGCTTTAAAACGCTATAGTAAAATATGTCAACAATAATTATAAATCATACCCGCCCATTGGGCGGGCTTCGACCACTAGTATATATATATATATATATATATATATATATATATATATATATATCTATATATATATATATATATATATATATATATATATATATATATATA
Organism: Chrysanthemum seticuspe; assembly: GCA_019973895.1. Classification (NCBI taxonomy): domain Eukaryota; kingdom Viridiplantae; phylum Streptophyta; class Magnoliopsida; order Asterales; family Asteraceae; genus Chrysanthemum; species Chrysanthemum seticuspe. The sequence goes on along the minus strand of BPTQ01000008.1, from coordinate 109,108,755 downwards.
AATATATATATATATATAGATTGGATCATTTAAAAAGTTGATCTCAAGAGAAAAGTGAGAGAAGTGATCTCAACCGTTAGATCTCCTTCTCTTCCCCTCCTATTTTTCGCACCAAACTACAAGGACCCGATTGTAACTTTTTAAAATTTCCAAGGTTTATATTGTAATATCTCCAAGGATCATATATAATGCCTAAATTTTTTCATTTTTTTTCTCTGCTGCAATTCTCTCAGCTCGTTCCTTAATAAACACGCTCTTCCCAGTGATTATTGCTTATCAGATTCAACAAAGATAATCATCTCCACACGATCAAAACAACAAACACTATCTGTTATCAGATTCAATAATCATCTCATTTTAATGTCTCAAATCGCTGATCAAAGTAAGTTTTAAGAAGTTTTTTTATTATAATTTTGTTACTCTTTTTATCAAAGATCGAATTTAAATCTTAAGGCATCGGTTATAGTATTATTTGCACAAATTAGTGTTTGTTATGAGATAGTTTTTTTGTTTTATGAAATTTGCTTCGGTAATCATCATCTTGCATATAATTGTATCGATTTTAAGAGTTTATTGACATGATTCATTGTATATAATAGTTATTTGAAACGAAATTGAGAAATAAATATAAGGAAAACTTGTTTACATAAGCTCCACACCAAGTGTTTGATAAAATGTTTGGATGAGATATTATAATTGCGATGCACTAATTTTGCACTGTGATGCCCTAAATTATATGTTAAAATGGCCTATTTTATTTCTACTTTTGGTCATAAGCTGTTAAGCCACATGATACTGATGTTAGCGGGATATATATATAACATGCTATATTCAGTGTAGTCACCTTATTCTTCTGATGTCGTATAGTCAGTTATAACATGGCTAGTGGAAATGGTCTTTTATATAGTGGTACTGATAAGATACGTTTATTGTAAATATTAAAAATGATATCAACACTTTTGCCTTTAGATCTCACCCTTTGAACAATTGGCCAACTACATTACATTGTGAGATATATCACATAGTGTCCTATACCAAAATTTGACGTTGATACCATACTGAGTAAGTTTACAGTTTGTGACGCCAGGCTTACCAATTTTAAAACATCAAATTTGAGTCAAAGGTCAAGCTTACCAATTTTAAAACATCAAATTTGAGTCAAAATGTCTGACTTGTTAAGATTTCTTGC
>BPTQ01000008.1:109056702-109103791 GCA_019973895.1 Chrysanthemum seticuspe | reverse complement strand
ATATATATCTCAGGCCAAGATCTCTTTTCACATTAATCTATCTTTTCATTCTTTTTTTCAATATCCTATCTAATACTTTTGTGAACTTTCAAGTCCCATTCTTTTTCTTTTTGGTGTTTTTTTATTTTATTCCTGGCCACAAAAAATTAGGTCTATGTTTGTGTGTGGGTGTAGCTAAGTTTGTGTGTCATTAACAGTGGTGTGGCAGCGGCGGTAGTGGTGGTAGAAGCGGCGGCAGTGGTAGTGTGGTGGTGGTCAGTTTTTTGTGTATGAGGCTAGTTACTGTGTACGAGGTTAGTTATTTGGGATTTTTCGATAGTTTTAGTTTATTTTTTGAGCACCTACATGATTAAACGTAAAGCTAGAAGTCTTTTTACTGTTTTTACTTCACATCCTTAGCATTCACTTGGTTTAGGCTAGTAGTCTTATTTTTTTCGTTCTCATTCACAAATGTACAAAAATTAAAAATAGAATAAAATCACGTAGAAACCCATTTAATGTTTTATTAACAACAATAACGACTTACTTTACTGTATAATTCCGTATACATACATATTTCGATGTTAAATCACGTGGAGAGAATTATCATGCAATGTTGTTAACAAACAGACTTTATTTACGTAGTGCTAAGTACAATAACGTAGACAATCATACTAATCTCTTAGTACAATATTCAATCCCTTCCATAAACAAACTAATCGCGTAGATTTTATTCGCAATCGCGTATACAATCATACTAATCCCGAAGTGCGCTGAACAATGTTGTAAACAAACATGTTAATCACGAATTTTTTTACTCAATGCTGTAGAAAAAAATACTATGCTCGTATTACAATTCAATCCCGTAGAAGAACAAAATAATCACGTAGTTTTTTACATAATGCTGTAAACAATCATACTATTTACGTAGTCCTTATCAAAATGACAATTATTTTGTAATTTACCCAAAGATGCACTAAAATAAGATAAAAATTAAAAACATGTAAACACTTACTCTTGCTTTTTTTATTCTGATGATCGGATTTGGTTCACTTACGATTCCTACACTTCATTTTTGTCATTTTTCTGAAGATCGAAATGCAAATTAGTACATCCACGAGTTTTTTATTTGATTTTGATAGCTTTTTAGGGTTTATTGATTGGAGCATGTGTCATTGATCGGAGTATGTGTTTTTTGACTGGTGGTGGTGTGATGGTGACGGCGGCGAAGATGGTGGTGATGGCGGCGACGGTGTGGTGACAATTACTGTGTGTTTGAATCGATGTGGGTGTGTGTTTGTATCTGGATTAAAAAACACCGGTCCTTATTTTATTTTTTTGTGGTTTTTCTTTTTCTTACCCTGAACTTTCAAGTGTTTTCATAATCTATCCTATAACTTTTTTTCTTACTTTTCTATCTAATTACACTTTTCTCTAGAACCGGACTCTATATATATATATATATATATATATATATATATATATATATATACTAGTCTCATGACCCGGCCGATGGCCGGGCTAGTTTCAAGTGATATCTTGTTAAACACTTCTAATTTATGTAGCTAATATGATTATTATTATTATTATTTAAATGTAATTTTTTTTCATAGAGCTTTGGTATTGAAATATTAGTATATAGCTTCATGACCCTTTCTATGGACGGCTAGCTTTATGTGTACTGATGAGTGTGTAAATACTCATCATTTTTGGTTAAATCTGAACTGCAAAACATTTAAAAATGCTCAGAAATGCATCAAAATACTGAAAATATCTCAAAATTGCATTTTATATGTTTCAGATGCAAAATGTTTAAAATCAGATGAAAAATGAGCTAAGTTTGCATAATTGGCAGTTTCGGTCCCCCAAGTTTCAAAAATTGTCAGAAATAGTCCCTGAGCACTTAATTTCAAAAGAAAAATCACCAAAGGTCCTTTTAAAATCATAAATTGTCAAAATTAGTCCTTTGGTGAAAAATATCAAAAGTTTTGAGAAATTACAAGTTTGGTCCTCCAAGTTTAAAAATTGGCAAAAATGGCCCTTGGAAAATTGAAAATGTCAAGTTTGGTCCTTGTACTATTGAAACTTGTCACTTTTTGTTCCTTGGAGCAACTTTGCAAATATGGCAGCATTGGTCCCTTGTTTTTCAGAATTTACATAATAGGTCCTTGTTATTAATACCCTTTATACCTTTGGACCTTGTCAATCCCATTGTGACCCCTGCCAAGCCTTTGGACCCCCCTTCATTTTGACCCTTTCTCTTTAATAATACAACCCAGTCAAACCACTAGTCAAACAAAAACACACCCTCGCGCCCTTTTTCTTTCTTCCCTGCCAAATCTCTGCAACACTCAACACCCATTCCCCCCAGCTCCCCACTTCACCTCTATTATCACTCCACCTCACCAAAATACAAAAAGCATTAAATGCCCCCCCCCCCTCTTTGCACTCAACCCACAACTGGCAAATAAACCTTTTCCCGCCAAATTTTGATCCAATGGCCAAAATCCACTAAAGTCATCCAATGGCCCTGGAACCAAGTGGGAAGTGATCAGAGGAGAGAGAGAAGCAGAGTTGGTGTATAAAAGAGGAGGAAGAAAGAGAAGAGAAGAGAGTAGTTAGTTTTAAAATTTTCCTTTATGTCGTTTTTTAAATAAATGTCTTAGTTTAAATCAAAAGGTTGTAATTTCAGTTTCTATGTATCACATTTAAGTTAAATCATCATTGTAATGAGCTTTTGAGTATCAATCCAAGTTTTTATATAAGTTCCAAGTTTCATGTTTACTGTTGTATAATTCAGTTTCAAAATCTCATTTGCAAGTTTTCAAAAGTTTAATTTCCATCTCAAATAAGCTTATTCAAGCTTATTATAGCTTTGAGTAAGCTCACAATTCAGTTTCAAACATCTTGGGCACTTGGTCAACGAAAGTCAAACTGGGTGCAGTTGGTCTTGGAAATGTATAATGGTTGATGCAGTGCTGTTTTGGATTGGGTTTGGTTTAGAATAGTGGTGGTTTGGTTTTGTTTAAGCTTCTCAACAGCTGGTCTTCAAGTTAAGTCCCAATCTTTTTCATTTAACTTTTTTTTAAATCTGCATAACCTGCATAATATGTATCTGTGTTTAGGATTAGTTTTACCTGTTTATATAGTTGTAATAAGGGTAGTTAAACTCAGTTTGAGTAATTATGCAAACTTGTTCAATAGTTGGTTTCTTTTAAATTACAAATCAGTAGAGAAAGCAGTGTTTGGATCAAGTCTTAAAACTGTGTTATAGTTTTGCTTAATGGTTAAAACCAGTTTCCTTAGCTTCATTTAGGTTCATTTAGTCCAATTCTGTCAATAGCTTGGAACTTAAAACCACAAAAGTCAAAATCACTTGGGAACTGTCTTAATTTCTTAACTGTTTAGATTTTGAAAAAGCCAAAGCTTAATTCATGTTTAGAATTCATAGAGGTATCTTAATATAGCTTTATTTTATCTCAATATATCATAATAAGTCCATAAATTAAGCTCAAAGTTGGAAAAAGTCAAATGCCAAATCTGTTTTCAAAAGTCAAAAAACTGAAAAACCAGTTTTCAGCCCACCTAGGATGATTTTTCATGGACTCCTTTCTGGGTCTATTCAAGTGAAACTTTGGGTCTTATAATTTCAGTTGGTCTAATTTCTTATTATCATTTTTGAAGATTTTTGTGAATTTTGTATAAGCCTCAAACTGGCTTGTCAAATGGGCTTAAACTGCCCTGTGCACTGACTCAGTATTCACTGAGTCTGCACAGGGTCTTGCAGGGTTTGCCACAAGCTCAGTTGAGCTTATCTAGGTCCCATCTTTGTTTTACTAGTTCTTGGCCAGGTCTATTTCAAGTTCCAACTTTTGTTTTTCATTTTCAGCTAGTTGGGTAGCTTGTGCTTAAGCTCAAAGTAGTGGCCTCAAGCCTGTTTTAGCACTTTAACTCAAATAATCAAATCTGTTCAAGTTTGCAATTCAGAGGTTAAGAGTAGTTGATACTAGTTGCTTTTTAGTACTTTTAGCTTCTTAGAGCTTCTGTTTCAGTTTGGTGCTTATTTGTAGCTTGTGGCTTATTTAAAGTGCTTATTCATAAGCACTTTGCTTTGCAGTTGCATTTTCCTTCACACAAGCCCCTATTTTTATATTTTTCCTAGATTCACAATATTATTTTAGACTTATCCTGAATTGTTCATAATTTTTAGTAGCAGTTTACTATTTTTCTTAATTAAAATCAGTTCTTAATCCTTTTTAATTAGCATTTAATACAAATAAATCAGAAAAGTTTCAAAAAAATAATTTTTCAATTTTCCTAGGTTTAGATAAATATAAAAAGTAAAAAAAATATTTTTCCAGATTTTTCTTATTTAAATTTGTATTTTTAAGCAATTTAAGTAGTTTTAAATAGTTTTTAATTCATAGAAAATACAAAAATAATCAGAAAAATACAAAAATAGTTTTGAAAATTCTCTTTGGTTATTTTAGATTTTTCCAAGTCAAAATTTTATTTTTCTAGCTTTATTTCATATTTTCTTGTATTTTAGGTTATTATTTAATAGTTAAAAATAGTTTTTAATTAATAATAATTAGATAAATAGTTTTAAAAATAATTTTCTTTTTCTAAAAATTTTCTTTTATCATTAGGTTTGTAAAAATATCATTTTCATATTTTTAGGGTTAATATTATTCAAGTTTCACATTTTCTTTTGTAAGTCGCGTAGTTTTTAATTCAAGTTTTATAAAAACATAAAATCAAAAACATCATTTTGCAAATAGTGATAGCGTTTATTTAATATTTTTTATCTTTTTAATTCTCTTTAATTTGCATTTAAGCCTCTGTAATTTATAGACTTTTTCTATAGTCATAATCATTCAAATCTCTTTTCCGTTCAAATCATCTCGATCACTATTCGTTTGGTGATTCTTCGCATAGCTCGCTGGGACATAACGACCCGGGGAAACCCTATACTCTCCTGATATTCATTGCATTCTGTGTCTGAACTGTTTTAAGTTCCTTACGGTTGGCCATTGTCTCCTTGATAATGATCGTTCACTCACTTCTTATCCCAACAGTCCAATAGAGAATATTAATCACTTTGTTCCTGAAGCATTCAAAACAACTCTCACTAATCCTCTATTTGAATTCGACTCTGAATTCACTTTAATTTCTGAGAATCCACTCTTTGATACTCAGACCGAGGATAGTGATGAGCCCACAATGGAACATGAATTCACAATTTCACTTCATGTGAATGATTCTCTTCATGAAGAGTTCTCCGGTGAACTCTCTCATGACATATCTCCTCCGGAACATGATCATTTCTATTTTGATCTTGAGGATGATATTGGCTCGGAGGAAGGTGTACTCTATCATACGAGTTTGCTTATTGATAATACTACCCTCACCCTTCCTCCCGATATGTCTACATCTGAGGATGAAGAATGGATCTTGATTGTCATCAAAATCTTTCTTCCTTTCCTCAAATATCTTGTGATTTCTCTTCATCTTCACTCCTTCATTTATCATTTTTGAGCCGGTTCTATGTATATCTCATCGGTGTGGAACTTTCACGTGCTTCAAATGTTTGTCCAAACATCTTGAATGAAAGTCCGATGGAGATTGTTTCTTCCACTTTGCTTCCCCATGAACAAATTAATTCGGGGTCGAGTCAAGCTAGCGACTCGGTAATCAAAAACAGTAGTTAAACATGGGTTTTCACCCGTGTGTACCACCCTAGTGTGGGGGAGTTGCCCCACATGTTGTATATATATAAGTTTTCAAAAAAAAAAAAAAAAAAAAAAAAAAATCCTTTCAAATAATGGCCATAGTATTTCCCTTTTACGTTCTTTGTTTCGGCATAACCGCCGGTACTTTGAATATTGAGGGCAATATTCATTTCTAAGTGTGGGGGGAATTCTCACAAATTTTATCATATAATTATACCGCCTAATTCCCCCGTTTTTGGCCAAAATATTTTTTGGAGTAAGTGTTCTGCACTTACTCATCTTATGGTTATCAGTCTGCCATGTCTAATAAACTAAAGGATTGGCTAATCCAGGAGCAAACGGCTCTTGGTAAAGATATCTCAAATCCGTTGACGGCTTGCAATTTGCCCAAAATTGTATGGTATTCAGCTCACCATATCCTTAAAAGTGAAGAGTTGGCTAGCCCGCAAGTTTATTGCTTGTGGTAAAGGCAGTGGAAAAACCATAATTGGTAATCAGCTCACCAAAGATAATACTGATAATTTATCTAAGAGTTGGCTAGTCCAGAAGCAAACGGCTTCTGGTAAAGACAAATCAAATCCGTTGGAAGCTGGTGGTTTGCTCAAAATCACATGGTTATCAGTGTACCATAGTTCTTACTTGAACTGAAACATTTGGCTACTCCAGAAGTAATGGCTTTTGGTAAAGAGATTCAAATCCATTAAGTTTTTCTCAAAAGATTGCTAGGGACTAGCAATAGTTTAGTGTGGGGGATTGATGAGTGTGTAAATACTCATCATTTTTGGTTAAATCTGAACTGCAAAACACTTAAAAATGCTCAGAAATGCATCAAAATACTGAAAATATCTCAAAATTGCATTTTATATGTTTCAGATGCAAAATGTTTAAAATCAGATGAAAAATGAGCTAAGTTTGCATAATTGGCAGTTTCAGTCCCCCAAGTTTCAAAAATTGTCAGAAATAGTCCCTGAGCACTTAATTTCAAAAGAAAAATCACCAAAGGTCCTTTTAAAATCATAACTTGTCAAAATTAGTCCTTTGGTGAAAAATATCAAAAGTTTTGAGAAATTACAAGTTTAGTCCCCGGAGTTTCAGATTTGGCAGTTTTGGTCCTTATATTTTTGAAGATTGGCAAAACCAACCCTTGGACTACAATTTCATAATTTACAGTTTGGTCCCTGGATTTTCAGAATATGCACTTTTAGTCCTTAGATTGATAAATGGGTTCAATGTTAGTCCTAAGTCCAAATCCAAACCGGATCCTTAAATACCCAAGCCCAATCCAATATCTAGCCCAAATCCTTACCCAGTCCACCCGTTAACCCCTATACCCGGTCAAAACCCATCCGACCCACGGTTTAAAAAAGTCAAAAGCCGCCCACGATTAAAATATCAAAACCACTCACGGGTCTCCCTTTCCCTCTTCCCCCTCATCATCACCCACCTGCAACTATGTCCCTCACCTCCATCATCATCACCTACCCTCAACAACCCTCCAAAGAGCATTTAATGCAACCCTCTCCAACTCACTCAACCTCTCCAGCTGTTAAAAACCTTTCCCGCCAAAATTGCATCCAACGGCTAAAATACATTCAAGTAATCCAAAGGCCAAGATAATTAGTGGGAATTGATCAGAGAGGTGAGAGAAGCTGATTGGTGTATAAAAAGAAAGAGGAAGAAGCAAGAGAGGAGTAGTAGTTAGTTTAGTTTTAAAATGTATGTCGTTTTTTAAATTTCTAAGTCTTAAATAGACTCTTAATTGTAATTTCAAGCTTAATGGTATCAAACTAAATTATTTCAGTGTATTGCAACTATTTTAAAGTATCAATTCAAGTTTATGTTCATTTTTCATATTTTATGTTAACTGTTGCAAATTTCATTTTCAAATTCTTATGTTCAAGTCTTTAGCAGCTTATTTTTAAGCTAAAATAAGCTTATTAAAGCTCCTTATAGCTTTTTGTAAGTTTATAAGTTATTTTTAAAGCAATGTGTCATGTGGTCAACAAAAGTCAACTGAGGTGCCAAAATTTGAATCAATCATGAATGTGGGTGATGCAGAGCTTGGAATGGGTAGGATTAGCCTAAATTAGTGTAGGTATGGTTTGGTTTAAGCTGAAAAATAAGCTGGACATCTGTGAGTTTGTATTTCACTTTCCATTTTCAATCTATTTTGCATATTGTGCTTGTATGTGTATCTGTGGTTACCAATAGTTTAGACTTGTTTAAATAGTGGTAATTAGGACAGTTTAACTCAGTTTAATCCATTAAACAAGCTAGTGCAGTAGTTTGCTTAATTAAATTTGCAAATAAGTGTTTTAAGGAGTGTTTGGATTTGTCTCTTAGTCTGAGTTAGAGGTTTGTGCAGTGGGTAGTCTCTGTTGCTTAGGTCCTATGTAGTTGTAATAGAGTTAGTTTGGTCAGTTAATTGCACCCTAGAGTAGCTTAAGTCAAAATCACCTTTCAACTTTCTTAACTGCAAGTCTGTTAGGATTTTGGAAATTCAAAAGCTTGTTTTATGTTCAAAAATCATAGAGATTGATTGCATTTAGTTTATTTCATCATATTACATTAATATCATTCCACAAATTGGCTTCAAACCTCAATTTAGTCAAAGTATCAATTCTGTTTCAAAAGTCAAAGCTGAAAAAGTGATTTTAAGCCCAACTAAGATGATTTTTCTTGGATTCATTTCTGAGCCAAACCAAATGAAATTGTGGGTTTAAAAACTTCCACTGGTCTATTTTCTTAATCTCATTTTTGTAGATTTTTTTTGAATTTTTTATAAGCTTCAAAAATGCTTGACAAAATGGGTATAAATGCCCTGTGCAACTGACTCAGTTAATACTGAGTCTGCACAGGGTGTGTGCAGAGCTTGCACAGAGCTCATTTTAGCTCATCATGGTCTGGTATTTGGTTTAGTAGTAGCTAGCCAGGTCTAGAGTAGGATCCAATATTTGGTTTTTGATTTCTAGCTTATTGGGTGGCTTATTCTTAGGCTGCAAATTGGTGGGTGGAGCCTGTTTTAGCACTTATACTCAAGTCATCAAATCTTAGCAGTTTGCACTTAAGTAGTTTAAGATAGTTGTTATAAGTTGCTTTTGAGTTCTTTTAGCATAATATAGCTTCTGTAATCAGTTGGTGGTCCTTGGTGTTCAATTGCTTATTTCAAGTGCTTATTTATAAGCCTTTGTCTTTGCAGTTTCAATTTCCTTCACACAACCACCTGTTTTTATATTTTTCCTAGATTCTAAATATTATTTTAGACTTTTCTTGAATTTTTCAGATTTTTCTATGTCTGTTTGCTATTTTTCCCTATTTAAAATAGTTTTTAAGCATTTTTAATTAACTTTTATTGCAATTAAATCAGAAAAACTTCAAAAAAATAAATTTTCATTTTTATTAAGTTAAGATAAATATAAAAAGTCAAAAAAATATTTTTCCAGATTTTTATTAGTTAAATTTGTATTTTTAAGCAATTTAAGTAGTTTTAAATAGTTTTTAATTCATAGAAAATAGAAAAATAATCAGAAAAATATAAAATTAGTTTTGAAAATTCTCTTTTGTTATTTTAGATTTTTCCAAGTCATAATTTTATTTTTCTAGCTTTATTTCATAATTTCTTGTATTTTAGGTTATTATTAAATAGTTAAAAATAGTTTTTAATTAATAATAATTAGATAAATAGTTTTAAAAATAATTTTCTTTTTCTAAAAATTTTCTTTTATCATTAGGTTTGTAAAAATATCATTTTCATATTTTTAGGATTAATATTGTTTAAATTTCATATTTTCTTTTGTACGTCGCGTAGTTTTTAATTTAAAGTTTTATAAAAAAGAAAATCAAAAACATCATTTTCCAAATAGTGATAGCGTTTATTTAATATTTTTTTATCTTTTTAGTTTTCTTTAATTTGCATTTAAGCCTCTGTAATTTATAAACTTTCTCTTTAGTTATAATCAAATCCCTCTTTTCCGTTCAAATCATCTCGATCACTATTCGTTTGATTATTCTCGCACAGCTCGTTGGGACTTAACGACCTGGGGAAACACTATACTCCTCTGATCTTCATTGCATTTGTTTCCGGACTGTTTTAAGTTTGTTACGGTTGGCCATTCACAAGTGGCTAGCTTGTGTGACAAAACTTGACCGTCTGGGAGCGAATCATGTACTATTGATTAAAATTGTCGAACATGAATTGAGTGTAACAGTTACATGCTTGTCTTTGTATTTTGGAAGACAATCAATTGCATATCATGGTATGTAAGGATGAATAAAACTAAAACAAATATAATCTTCAGTTGGTTGATATAGGAAAGAAGTTATATCGTTGTAAATACGGGATTCTAATAAGATGATCATAATTCACGTATACCACCAACTCAATGTAAGATATTTTTTAACTATTTTTTGATTTATAGTTTGCCAACAACCAAATTCTCTAAAACCATCTTTCATTTGGTCATCTCCATCCTTTTCTTCAATTGTTCTCCTGCTAAGAGTCCAAAGAAAAAACCTACAAAATAGCAGATAAGAAAAAGCACACATAAACTAACTGCATACTTTTTACATAAAAAATAACCAATCGTGGTCATGTTTTATCTTAAAGACTGTCAATGGGGCTGAATCAAAGAAATTAGCTAAAAGGGACACATGCTCGTTAAAGGGATGCAAATTACAGAAAGTGTATCTTTATGACCCATTCCGACCCGTATCCATTTTGGACCCGTTACAGGACCTGTTTGATATTTTAATATACACACATCCTAAGCATCTAAGAAGATCAAATCATCTTCTAATAGCTTCTAACCTTATTTTTCTGTCCAAGATAATGAGACTGAGCCATAACGTTTAGATCACCATGGGAAAAATGCTGATAGAAAATGTTTATATCATTACCACCACCTCTAGCCTTATTTTCTGTAGTGACATGGTTTTATATCAAGACCACCAACTCTAGTAGATAGGATTTACAAATCATACCTTGAGTACATCCCAAATGTCAAAATCGTTGTTATTGTTACCCCAACATCTGTGATGAGTTTCAAAATTATTTCTGATGAGTGTCCAAATACTCATCATTTTTGTACAATATAAACTGCAAAATCATCTGAAAACACTCAGAAACACATCAAAATGATCAAAATATCACAAATCAGTGTTTTATGTGTTTTAAATACAAAAATATCAAAATCAGATGAAAAACGTATCAAATTTGAAAAAATTGCAGTTTTAGTCCCCCAAGTTTCAAAAATTGTCAAAAACAGTCCCTGAGACAAAATTTCAAAAGAAAAGTCACCAAAGGTCCTTTTAAAATCATAAGTTGTCAAATTTAGTCCTTTGGTGAAAAATATAAAAAGTTTTGAGAAAATTACAAATTGGTCCTTTAAGTTTCAAAATTGGCGGAATTGGTCCCTGGAAAATCTGAAAATGGCAACTTTGGTCCTTGCATTATTAAACTTTGTCATTTTTAGTCCTTTGAGCAACTTTACAGAATTGGCAGGAATGGTCCTTGAGTTTTCAGAAATTACACATTAGTCCTTGTCATTTTAAGCCCTTTCAAACCCTTTTTGAACCCTTTCACAAACCTTGGACCCCTGTCAATATCTAAATTGGACCCCCCCTATTATTAACACCCTTGGGTCAATCTCTGGTCAAATGAAGTCACCCGCCAAAAATAAGTCCACCATTTTCTTCTCCACTAGCCTGAAATTCCTCAACCAACCATTCCCCCTCCTCAACATTTTCCTTCCCATGTCCCCTCTTCTTCAACACAAGACAAGATGCATTTATTACCCCTCCCTCATCTCACTCAACCATAGCCACCTGTCAAATTCTATTTTCCCGCCAAAAATAATCAATGGCCAAAAATGAATCTAAGACATCCAAAGGTCAAAACAAGTGGTGGGATTCACTGAGAGAGAGGAATGAAGCAACTTGGAGTATAAAAGAGAGAGGAAAGAAGCAAGAAAGGAGTAGTAGCTAGTTTTTATTTTTTCTTTAATATCGTTTTTTTTGTAATGTTTTAATTTAAGTTATGTTATTGTAATTTTTGTTTTTAATGAATCAAACTAAGTTATTGTATAAGTTGTAATCCAGTTTGAAGGTGTAATTCAAGGTTTAATATCATTTTGTGTTTTCAAAGTATACTGTTAAAAATTTCAGTTTCTAAATTCTCTTGTCCAAGATTCTAGTGTTTGTTTTTAAGTTCAAAATGGTTTAGATAAGTTGTTTACAGCTTTTTGTAAGCTTAAAAATCAGTTTCAAACAAGTTTTATTGATGGTCAACAAAAGTCAAAACGGGTCAAGAATTTGAAAGTCAAATTGGTTTGGGTTGATTTATGGTTCCAATCTGTTTAATAGCTTAATCATGTGTTAATTAGTAAGTTTGAATTACTTGTGGTAAGCTTTCATCTAGGTTAGTGGTTTTATGCATTTTCATGAAGTTAAAAAGGGTGTTTGGTTTAAGCTTATTTGAGGTCCAAAATTTCCTTTTTACCCACTTTGACTTTCAAAGTCAAAGTGTCTCAAGGTTAGAATCAGTAGCAAAAGTTTTTTTTTACTTGTGTCAAAAGAATTTGCAAGTTTGGTTTTAAGCAAAAGCTCATCTGTTTACTGTTCTGCACACAAACAAACAGCAGCCTAAGCTGCTGTTTCAACCCCTTTTTCACAGCTTATTGGTGGTCAAAACTTGGTCCAAAGTACTTTTCTTGTATTTTCACATGCCCACCTAGACATAGGATTAGTTAGTTTGCTTTTAGTATCACTCTAGCCTAGTTAAAACTTGCACTCAAAGCTGTCAAAAAGCCCACTGCAACTGCAAGTGCAGTTGCTACAGTAACAGTAGCAGTTGGCACCTTTTTTGTTTAGCTTATTTAGTTGTCCCATTTAGCTCATTTAGGAATCCTTAGTACTTATTAGTTCCATAGATTAGGTTTAGATAGTTTCCAACTTATTTAGTGCTTATTGTACTTCTTAGAATAACTTAACAGTTCCTTGAATGTCATTTCCCTTTTAGCTTAAGTCTTCCCCCAAACTGCTTCTATTCCCCATTTCTAGATTGCTTTTCAGTCTTTCATAGCTTATTTAGCATAGTGTATATTTTTCTAGTGCTCATTTCCATTTTCAAGTGCTTATTCAAGTTTCATTTTGCTTGAAAAATTGCATAAGGGATGTTTGTTTTATGCTTCTGTCCAACTGTTGGAATAAGCAGTTGAGAAACTGCTTATTTCCAAGGTTTTGGTAAAAGTGTTTTCACAAAAAGTTCTTAATTTGATCTTATTTACAAGTTGCAAAAAGAAATTTTGAAAAAAAAAAATTAGTTTGCAAAAAGGACAGGGGTGGGATTCGACCCCCTGACCTCTTGCTCAAAGACACAACACCACACACTCAAACCAACGCGCCCTTGGGTCTTTTTCATTAAAATCTTACACCTCTTAGTATTTAACTACATTTTCCACATATAGCTTATTAAGCTTATTTAGCTTATTACTAGCTTATTCGAGCTAGCTTTTTCAGTGTTTGTATTTTTTATAAATTTGTAATAGTATAAAGTATTTTTACAAAAAGTTTCAGATTTTTCTCGTTATTTTTAGTATTTTTTAACATTTAATTAGTGTAAAATCTTAATTAATTCATAATAAATAATTTAAAAGTCTATAAAATATAAATCTTTTTTGTAAAATTTTCTTTTGTCATATATTTTGTAAGAAAATTGATTTTACACTTGTAGGCCTTTTATTTCTTAAAATTTACGTTTTATTTTGCGCTCCAGCGCCATTTTCGTAAATAACACTCGTTTTAGTTTTAAGTAACGTTTTTAGATATTTTGAGTTTACGTTTTAGTTAATATAGTTTATTTAAGTTATTTTATTTTATAAATATCATAAACGTTCATCACTTTAAATATAGTGATAGCGTTTATTTAATATCTTTTATCTTTTTAATTTTCTTAATTTGCATTTAAGTCGCTTTTATTTATTTCCTTTTTCAGTAGTGTAATATTCCATTCAAATCCTTTCTGATCGCTATCATTAGTGATCATTCTATCGTCTGAATCAGTGTTTAACACACCATTGAGTCTCCGTGGGACATAACGACCCGGGAATCCCCTGTATTCTCTGATCTTCATTTGCATTTGTGTCTGAGCAGTTTTAAGTCGTTTAGACTTGACTGTTCGGACCAGATCAATTTCCATTTTCGCATACGTGCCGTATGCTTTCCCACCAAATATACAAACTATAGGGCCATATTTTTCTTTCCTCTCAGCGACTTTTATTTCTTCCATATTCTTGTTGCGATAAACTATGCTGGATATATTTAACACATGCATTTAACCTGTACAATAAATTGACCCTTGTTGAGCAAAACCAAGAACTATGCTTTATCTTAATACCATTTTCATTTAACCGTGTTATAATATAAGTTGAAAAATATTTGTGTCAAAAAAGAGCCAAAGGGCAAATGGCAATCACCTTTTTGCCTCCGAATGTCTGGTATCAATGGAATCATATCCAACTTTTTTGATGATACTGTTTGAAGAAAGATTGGTGACAAACTCTTGGAAGTATGCAAGCAGTTTTGAGATTCCTAAGTTAAATTGGAAAATAAGCATACAATGAGAAAATAAGCACTAATAAGCATTAAATAAGCTAAACTAACCTAATTTAACTAAAAAGTAACTAATGAAACTGGAATAAGCTAAAAAGGCCACTAATAAGCTAAAAAAACACCTAAATCTTGCTGTGAAGGTTACTGTCATGCAGTCCAAAACAGTCCAACAGGGGCTGCTTTGGCTTAAAAATAAGCACTAAAGAAACCACTAAATTCCTAAATAAGCTACCCTATGTAAAATTCATGTACCTAAGATCTAAGAAGAGCAATTAGATTCTAATAAGGAGCTTTTAATCAAGCTAAAAAAAAGGCTGTGAAAGGGCTTATGGCATAATGGTAACTGCTGTAGCAGAAACAGAAATGGCATGAGGCAGATTTAAAGAGCAAATTAAGCTATGCTACAGCTAATCTAAGTGCAAATGAGCTAAACATAGATTAAGGTGGGTGTATAAGGATGCAAGAAAAACACTTTTGGACAATTTTGGTTGGAAAATAAGCTTGCAAAAAACACTTGGAACAGCAGCTATGACTGCTGTTCTCTGCATAAATTTTGAAGACAGAATTTTTTTTTTTTTGGTTATCAAAAACTCGTAAATTTTGTGATACAAGTTAAACCCTTTTGAAAACTTACTAAAACCTCAAAATACTTTGACTTTGAAAGTCAAAATGGGTGAAAAGCAGTTTTTAGAACCTGAAATGAGCTTATGCCAAACACCCCTTTATGGGGTGTAAACTTTGAAAACTGATTTTTAAGAACAGGTTTGGAATTTTTTCACTTGTAAAACTTACTTAACACTTTAAAAATGGAACTTATAACTGAAAGTAAAGAGCAATAAGCTAATAATCACTAAAGTGCTTATTAGCAAAAAATACAACTCACCAACATGGAGTAAGACCTTGTCTGGACGATGTGTAAGAGTTGTTTTTAATAAAACAAAGATACCTAACATGTTTAATAAAACTATACTTAAAAGGACAAGCCACAAATTTGATGCATTCACTGACCATAACTTTCACCATCATTTCAGCGCCAATACCGCAAATAATAAAGGTCGCGTGACAGCATAAACCTGCAATAGAGATCAACACATAGTGATAAATTTACTTATTTATACTATTAGAGTTATGGTGAAGAGGAGAACCAAAGCATCAAAAAAACTTTTTCACTCTACGTATATAAGTGTGAAGCAATCACATTTAAGCAAACATCAACTTCAAAGCATAATATAAGGGTTTGATTCAGATAACTTTTTCATGTCGACTCTGATCATAGTGCATTTCATCATTTTGTGAAACAGCAACCCTAAAAATTTTTACACAAATAAAAAAAAAGTGATGTTATAGAAATTATGAGAATGAAAACTTACAACCTAGTATATCTTAAAATTTCATCTTCCAAAGTATCTTGCTAACCATAAATATACATGTCTGTTATGATACCAAGATAATCTCCCGGCCCAAGAGAACCAATATTCATACTCGAAAAGATATTTATTGCGCCTGTCCAAAAATTAAACAAACTTCAGAATTTTCAAATATGAGCAAATTAACACTTGCAGTTAAGAATGATGATACAGAGAATAGGATTCTTGCTTCAGCGGTCAGTTTTACCAATAAATGTAATGTGCGAGCAGGTTACATTGGTATTATTTGGCCAAATTAAAAATACATGGTCGTCATTATTTATTGGAGGATAATATACTACTTAAAAGAAGAAAGACAATAGATAAAGTAAATCAATAACCTTAAACAATTTTGAGGATTACGCGTAAAGCTATTTATCAAGAATGAATGCATGATAATATTTTAGTACGTACCAAATGATAAGATGGTGAAAGATATCATGGTACCAACATCGCCAAATAACATGATGGTACTAAAATTGCGGAAAACATGTTTCTTCTTAACCTGGAACCTGTTTTTTTTAATGGAAAAGAAGAACGTCAATTTAACATAATGATCATGCCAAAATCTTAATAAGCTAATGAAAATAAAAGAAGGCAGTGGAATCATTCAAGTGGATGTTTTGATAGTGAATTAATAAATGACATTGCAAGATAGAAATAAGATCGTGTCACATTAAGTCGTGACTGCTCATGATACGATAGCACTAAATACACATGACATTTCACACATTCTATTACATATTTGCATAAAATGATGTCTACTACATACTATTTGTATTTACGATAGAAATTATGGTCAAAATAACCAAACCATAAGATAAACAACCAATGGAGATGTAGCAATAGTTTATCATGCGTATTAATTTAGTTACCTAAAAATATGGCAAGAGTCCAATCATCTGGATTTGAAGGTGGCGACATTAGCAATTATGTGCACTGTGATAATTTTTACATTGACCCGAAGATAAAAATGTTGCAAAGAATAGAGAGTGCGCATCCACTGCTTCTTTTGCCATATCATCGCACTTGCAACGCGAACACTCTGGAATGCCTTTTCTTCGTTCTTATTCATAGTAGGGTCTGCAAATAGGGGAAAACCACAAACTACCGTCGCTTTGTCCGTCATCTCAGCCGTCGGTTTCTTTTTATCCACAGCCGCAAACCATACAACCCACTTACTTCACCAAATAAGAGCAGCCGCCAACCATACAACCCACCTACTTTCGCCACAATTAGAAACATAAATATTATGATCAAATAACATATAGTTGTAATTTCGGTAATCACATTAAAAATGGCGCGTTTCTTGTTACACAAATTAGGGATATGAATATTCTCAAAATTAATTTGAGACAACAGATTATCAAAATTAAAAAATGCTTAGTGATTGTAATTCATACCTTTTTAAGTTTAGAATGGTTATGACGATAAACATTTCCAGAAAATCAACGTGGTCAGTTGCGTGGCCACATAACTGCATAACACATGAACAAAATAAAAACATTATAAAAAAACTTATCTAAACATTAACCTAATTATAATCAGGGTTAAAAAACTTATTCCATATTGCATAAATTGATAAAACAAATCGGGTGTGTGGATCATCGATATGCCATTTTTTATCTTGATTTAATTTAGTTACATTATAAAAATTAAAATTAGGGACTAAAACTATACCATATAATAAGGCGCATAGTCAATTACAATCTCCAATTTGAATACCTAATTTAAAAAACACACAATAAATCATTAGTAATTAGTAATGCAAATAAATTTGATCAAAAATCCCTAATATGATCACGACGGATGATTTCAAATGAAGAATCTTTACTTACAATTTGTGAATTAAGATGGGTTAATTTTTGAAATCGCATCTTGAGATCTTGAATTGTCCTCCGAAAAGCTATCTTGTAAGTTTCAATTGATGCACCGATTATGTAGGTTAATTTTGGGGGATTGATTTTGAATGCCAATGATCTGCTGCTAAAAATCAGGGAATGAATTGGGGGAATGAATTAGGGGTAATAGCAGGGAGTGTGGAAGGCGTGTGTTTTTTGTGGAAAGAGGTGAGAATGAGCGTGGTGATAAAATAGGTGGCATTGCCAGCTAATTAAATGTTGCCAGCATGGCATTTAAGTGTGCCAAGTAGCATTAGTGACTTGGCATGATCCTCTATTATATATGTGGGGACACTATATAATATATGATAATACTGTACCACCCCGTTAAAGCATTGCATTAAATTTTATTATTAAAAACACTACCTTATTTAGCACTAAATTACAACACCCCAATGCATCCCTATAACATACTAAACCACGTGATAGAACACGTGAGGTTCATTGACTTATTCTGTACTCCTTCTTTCTGTTTTGGAAACTCATTAAAATTTTCAATTATGCGTTTCAATCTGAGCTCTTATTATCGGATTCAAATCATATCATATCAATTTCATTACAATCAAAGTTGAATAATCAAAGTTGGTACAAAATTACATCCTACCCATGGCTTGGTAAGTATTTAGATCGATTGGTAAGTATTCAAATCATATCAATTTCATTCCAATCAAAGTTGAATAATCAATTTCTTAGGTTTGCTATCTCTGTTATGGTGAAGCAATCATTCGATTGGTAAGTATTTGTATCTATTCAATTTTTTTAGGGTTTAAATTTAATCAGTAATTCGTTTTTGTCATTGATTTTTGTAGGGAATGATGCAGCAAATGGTGATTTCATGTGCCACTCATTAGTATGCTGTCAATTAGCATCAAAACTGGTAAGCATCAATTTATAAGAACCCTAAAATTATGAATTGGGGATTTTACTAATTGGTAATTAATGCGTTTTTTTTCGAATTCTACGGATGCTTATATCTATGACTGCTGGTTTGATTCAACCAGATCCTTCAACCCTAACAAGTCAATCTTTGATTTAACCAGATTCTTCAACCATAAAATTTGTAAGTATCGCATCAAGAAATAAACAAATGGATGTGATTTCTCCCAATTTTGAGCAAAAATTTGTTTATTTCTTTATGTATTTGTTTTGTGAATTCATCTTCTGGTAATGATTATTTTTGATGTTTTAATTTTTTTTGTTGTTGATCATATCATGAAATTGGTAATGATCATCTCTGCGTAATTTGTATGTTTTCTTTTAATTTTTTCCATTTAATTTTCTTCCGATTGATTTTGATATGTCAGGTTGACTATAGTTAACCGCCTTTAACATTGCTTATTGGTAGGTATCATCTTTAACATTAACATTGCTTATCGTTAACCTCCTTTATACACTTCAACTCAACAACCTTTTTTTTATCTAATACACTTTGACATTGCTTATTGATAGGTATGATGTGGAAGCAATTTCCAGTAGCTCGCTTCCTGTTGGTGGATCTGGAAAGCGTTTGAAAGTCTCTACCGAGGTGGAACAGAAACCTTCACTAATCAGCAACCACCAACTATCGCAGTACAGTAGTGGCAACACAGGAAACAATATCAGCTTTGGCGGTGTGCCGCCAGTTTACGCTTTGCCATATGATCCAAATTCAACAACACAAATGTATCATCATCAGAGTTTGTTCCACCATCTTCAATCTGGCAACGGTGGTGGTGTACCTGAAACGTCCACTACAATGGCTTTACTGCCGCCTCCAGGTGAGTTCTATATTTGGCCTAACCAGTCATACTAATATGGATCGAAGTTAGTCTTTGAAATAGTTCAGCGCCGTAAGCAAGCTTTTATGTTTTGAGTTATTTTCTTAATCGATCTTTTAGTGCTGACCTTAATCTGCTGACAGATGTAGCTTAGTGGTATTAGTATTAGTATGGTAAGGGATATAACATTTCGGTTAACATTTTGCATTTGGGGGATAAGTTATACAGGTCTAAATCGGAAAACCAGGGATTAATGACGTTGGCGAAGCTACTGTTAGTTAAAGATCAGTCAAACGAGTAGATAGTCACATGTGTTTGGATCAAAATGGTTGATTCATGTGAGTTAAAACGGGTTCGAAATTCCAAATATTTTAAAAGAAATTATGAAGTGTTAAATTTCCACACTATGAATACACCCCCTTTGACAGTTTATGCTAATTTTGTATTTATTAGCCATTTGACCCATAAGATACAGGATGTTACCGAATTTGACCCTCCAATTATAATGGAAGGTTTTTGTTATACTGTCTGAAATTCCATTTATGATAGAATTTATTACACAATGTTTAGGTGATTGAATCGTTGTTCCAGCATAAAAAGGGTGAAATCGGTCGACAAGAAGGAAAAAAAGATTCTTGGTGTTGCTGCTACAACTTCTTGATACTTGCTGCCGCAACAGTATATCTTGCTGATGCTTTATGTTGCTGCTTTCTGCTCTTGCAACTTATGATGTTCAGTAGTGTTTTTAAATGTATAAATAGTAATTGTGTCAATGGTGTGTGTAGGCCTGGATGTAGAAGCAAAACGGCATGGATCATCATGGCATGAAGGATGGTTATGTGGGTGATGAGTCGTGATTGTGAAAGTACTTTGAATGCTTGAGGAAGAGGATCATTAGGTACTATATATTCCCCCATATCTTTGTTGTTTTTTCCGTTTATGTTGGCGATGTCATCTGGTATTACTAATACAGTGAAAATGCGTTTTAAATTGTTAAAGGACCTATAAGTCGGGCTAATATATGGCATTCAATATATATTGAATTAAACCCAAACCTGATAAACCTTAAAATATTTATTTAACTATAGGGTTGGAGGAACAACTTCTGCAACGCCATTGTATGTGCCACCTCACCTGGAAGAACAGTCACAGCAACACAAATTTGCAAAGGTCTATTAAATTTAACCATGATCTATAATTTTAGTTTCTGATGATTTGAACAATAATATTTGACTACATTTGATTTTCAGATGCCTTGGGGAGTACACTTGCAGCTCATTTAGATAACCAATTGTATATATTGGTTGTATGAAATCAGGCGAAGTTTTCCCTGAAGAGTAAGTGTCATCCAAAAGTCAAACACGACTGCCAGGATCCAGTTGATATTTTATTTCCATGACACTTGATTTCAACTTTTTCATTTCCTGGATTTGGTACGAGTCAGAAATGGTACGAACCCGATTCGTGGACATTTAGTGATGGGAAAATGTAAGAAGCTATTATATGACCTTTTTCTTTTTATATCATATAACAAACTTTTATATACAAATGTGTTTCCAAATACCTTTATAGGCTACATTTAAAACTTGGACCATACTCTTTTGGTGCATTTTGTAGATATTAGTAAGTTGTTGAATACTGAGGTAAAGTATGTGTTTTGTTTGTATATTTATTCTTTGAAGTAAATTAATGGAATTGCGTATATTACTTCTTTGCTACTACATTATAAAGCTGGACATAACTTGGATCTAAGGGTCAAAACTTATATTATTAAACTGTCAATTTATAGAGTAATTTTTATGATAAAACCCAATCCTCTGAAACTAAACAGATATGACTTCAGACATATCAAAATTTATTAATTTCTTTTCTTTTCAGACATCAATGTGCGAGGATGGAGGAACCAGCCCATGTTATGATACAATTGCGCCTGTCCACCACGATTCTTTGTTGGTGCATATGACACCGTGTTTTCAAGGTTATTATGCTGCTAAAGATTCAAATTTTACAAGCTGATATTCACTATAGGTAAAAAAAAAAAAAAAAAAAAAAAAAAAAAAAAAAAAAAAAACTATATATTTTTTAAAAATGCCTTTAGGAAAAACAAGTTTGTGGTCACTAATATTCTCTTACGTATCAATCTTTTTAACCATGGTCATTTATTATATTGTGTTCATGAAATATAGTTAGTTAACTTTAAGTTGCTGTTATATATAGAAAGCACACTTTTACCTCTAACTTAAGTTATTGTTCAAGCACACTTTTTCCCTGTGGACAATACATTTATTGTGTTCATGAAATATAGTTAGTTAACTTTAAGTTGATGTTGGTATGGAGGATTTCCAATTTTATAGGTTTCAAACTATTACCTGGAAACCAAACACCCCTTGAATATAAACACACTTAGGAAAGAGTTTAAAGTAACTTCAGCATAACAGAGCGTTGTGTGTAATTTTGAAGAACGAGAGTTGAATGACATTTAAAGCAAACACATATGTGTCTAATTGTGTTCTGTATTTGTACCTTTTTTGCAAGTTATTTGTACCTTTTTGCAGGTTGTTGGCCTGTTGAACAAAATGCAATTGCACTATGAACAATCGGCTTTAGAGGATAACGATTACATTTTCACAGTGTCTATCCCCCTAAGGGAAGTGATGCGCTGCATGTGATGTAGCAAAGGTATGGAGTTACCTTATTCTTAGTATTTGGGTCAAACCTATCAAAGATAGAATAGTTCAAGAAATTTACAGAACTAAAAAAGCGTTCATGAAATATGGAGAACTCTGGTATGTTGTTAGGATGTGTATTTTCATCATGGGATCTATTGGTTGGCAATTTTTTTAGTTTAAACACGTGAAATAAACATGTCGTGTAGGATCAGGGTCTAATCTTATCTATGAAATATCATATTTAAAAGAGACATTTTAATATATTCTTTCCAACAAGTTAGGGCAAAATCCAGTAAGTAATCAACCAAACAATTAGAGTATGTATCATATAAAGACACGATCTTAATTAAACAAGTTAGCAAGTATAATTATTGAGCATGCAGGTGATACATGGCAAAATAATGCGCAAAGTGGGTGTGGAAACTCTGGGAGTTAGAGCTTTGAAACTTACTGGATACCTAAGGGAACAGATGCAGCAAAGAAATCTACATTCTGATTCGTTATACATTGTTTTCTCGCTTAAACGGGTATACAAATTAATTTGGTTGCTTAATTATTAAATGATTCTTTTGTTATATATGCTAAATAATGTTGTGTGGTTGAATTAGGTATATGTATATTTTTACCTTTAATAGTCTTATTTTGTTTTAGTTTAACGATTCTTCGATTTAGGCCTACGATGGGTTTGCATCAAGTTATGGCAATTCGTATTGATCACTGTCATGAAGTTGAGTTGACCACTGATGAAAGTTGGTACAAGACTGTTGTCTTGGTTGAAGGAACTAAATTCATATGTAAATTGAAGTGTTTGGGTGGTGGTTATCTTTTTTTCTTAACTGTTTTATAACTCACAGACAGATTAGAGAAGGAACTTCATGATCTTTTTCACCCGTCTATAGCCAATGAAATTAAAGTTATTGCACCTCTTATGGGGCAGATTATGCGTGGTACGGCGCAAACCTTATCAACAATGTAAGTTTTATTAGCCAACTTAACTTTGATTTATCACAGGTCAAACTACGAGAACTGTAGCGTACTATTCTTTTTTATCGACATATATAGTGGACTTTTATAAATTGCTTGCTCTGGTAGGAAGCGGTAATTGTGTTGCACTAAATGGTTAATGTTGCGTATATCGGTAAAAAGTTATTAGATCATTGTTGTTACTATTCTCCTTATATAATGCGAGACATAAAACTCATGATTGAGCTGTTAAAGTAACATTTGCTTTCTCTTGGCGCAGTTGAGCACATTCCCAAAGTCCTGGTGCATCACAAAGAAAGAGTTTCGCTCCAAGGCAAGAAGAAACATCATATGGTGAACTTGAGAGTTGAGAGTGCTAGAGCTTTTATTTGTCATTGCTAATAAGTATAGATTATAAGGAAGAAGTGCCTTTTGTAGCAGTGGTGTTATACTCCAACATAATGACATGAATAATTCAAAATGGGTCGGGTGGAGTAATGGGTCAAAGAGATGGTTTATGAAACACTTCTTATCCATCGAAGTTTACTGTTAAGTTATTTATGTATGAATTTAAAAAGTGTTATCAATTTAATAGTAAAAGAATTATATTGGGCCAATTAAAATACAAAGTTTGCCTCTTTTGCCACTTTTTATCCGCTTGATTTAGTTGGTTGTTAGAGCTCAAGTTGTCTATCTGATAGTAAGGATTAAGTACTGAGTGATTGTTAGGATTTGTGATTCTGCTGATAAGTTATATTTTTCATATTTTTCACACTCATTTCATTGCAGTGATTCTGCTGATAAGTTATATTTTTCATATTTTTCACACTCATTTCATTGCAATACTTACTGAAAATAATTTCTTTTGTATAACATTGAGCCATTTATTACATTGTTGAAAATAATTTTGGACCGAATGGTTCGACAAACGGGTCAGGCGATATTGGTTCAATAGTATTGCCATACCTGTCAAAGAATATTTAACACGAATCTACCTAATTCACGCAATGTTTCTACTTATGTCGACATGGTTTGCTATAAAAAAATGAATCAAACATGTCACAAAAAGCCTTTACCAATTAAAGCACATATCATCTCCTTTGAAGTGATTAATGTTTGAAAGTTTGAGATGTTATATCGGAACTTATGTTGTATTGGACAAGTACGCAACGAATGTGACTGAAATTTTTGGATTTGTCTTTTGTGTGAGAGTCCGACAATGAGTAGCGTAAGACTTTAGCTTTAAAGACAAATCGATCTATAAAATGAGGATGGCCGTGGTGATAAAGATGCACATCTCAATTACTTACCTAATCGTTAAATATCAAATCAAAGAATGGCTACCTTAGTTTCTGGGTATATCAACGATTTATCACTTGTTAAGGACAACATCAAGTTAAGAGTGCATATTCTTTGGACTTGGATGCAACCTTTGTTTAGCAAGCCAAATATTGTTAATATGGAGATGATTATTTTTTACGAGCACGCAAGGATCTACTCCCTATATGGTCCATATTAAACTTTTTATTTGTCCTTTTTTAGATAAATTGTTATTTTTTAGATAATTGTTTTTGAAAAGCAGGCAAAGATCTACTCCGTAAAGTATAGATATTAAACTTTTTATGCGGCATTTTTTAGATGAATTGTTATTTTTAGATGATTTTTTTTATGTGCAGGACTGGATCTACTTCCTATATGGTCCATATTAAACTTTTTATTTGGCATTTTTTAGATGAATTCTTATTTTTTAGATGATTGTTTTTTATTAGCAGAACTGGATCTACTCCTATATGGTCCATATAAAAACTAAAAATTCGGCATTTTTTAGAAGAATTGTTATTTTTTAGATGATTGTTTTTTATGAGCAGAACTGGATCTACTTCCTATATGGTCCATATTAAATTTTTTATTTGGCATTTTTTAGATTAATTGTTATTTTTTAGATGATTCTTTTTTATGAGCAGAACTGGATCTACTTCATATATGATTGTTTTAGATGATTGTTTTTGAAGAGCATGCAAGGATCTACTCCGTATAGTATAGATATTAAACTTTTTATGCGACATTTTTTTGATGAATTGTTATTTTTAGATGATTTTTTTTATTAGCAGGACTAGATCTACTTCCTATATGGTCCATATTAAACTTTTTATTTGGCATTTTTTAGACGAATTCTTATTTTTTAGATTATTGTTTTTGATACGCAGAACTGGATCTATTCCTATATGGTCCATATAAAAACTAAAAATTTGGCATTTTTTTGATGAATTGTTATTTTTTATATGATTATTTTTTATGAGCAGAACTGGATTACTTCCTATATGGTCCATATTAAATTTTTTATTTGGCATTTTTTAGATGAATTGTTATTTTTTAGATGATTGTTTTTATGAGCAGAACTGGATCTACTTCCTATATGATTGTTTTAAATGATTGTTTTCGATAAGCAGGACTGGATCTACTTCCTATATGGTCCATATAAACTTTTTATGCGGCGTTTTTTAGAGGAATTGTTATTTTTTAGATGATTTTTTTTTTATGTGCAGGACTGGATCTACTTCCTATAGGGTCCATATTAAACTTTTTATTTGACATTTTTTAGATGAATTCTTATTTTTTAGATGATTCTTTTTGATAAGCAGAACTGGATCTACTCCTATATGGTACATATAAAAACTAAAATTTTAGCATTTTTTAGATGATTTTTTTTTAGATGATTGTTTTTGTCTTTTTGATGAGCAGAACTGGATCTACTTCCTATATGGTCCATATTAAATTTTTTATTTGGCATTTTTTAGATGAATTGCTATTTTTTATATGATTGTTTTTTATGAGCAGAACTGGATCTACTTCGTATAGGATTGTTTTAGATGATTTTTTTCGATGAGCAGAACTAGATCTACTTCCTATATGGTCCATATAAACTTTTTATGCGGCATTTTTAGATGAATTGTTATTTTTTAGATGATTTTTTTTATGAGCAGGACTGGATCTAATTCCTATATGGTTCATATTAAACTTTTTATTCGGCTTTTTTTTGATGAATTCTTATTTTTTAGATGATTGTTTTTTATGAGCAGAAATAGATCTACTCCTATATGGTCCATATAAAAACAAAAAAATTGGCATTTTTTAGTTGAATTGTTATTTTTTAGATGATTGTTTTTTATGAGCAGAACTGGATCTACTTCCTATATGGTCTATATGAAATTTTTTATTTGGCATTTTTTAGATGATTGTTTTTTATGATCAGAACAGGATCTACTTCATATATGATTGTTTTAGATGATTGATTTTGAAGAGCAGGCAAGGATCTACTCCGTATAGTATAGATATTAAACTTTTTATGCGGCATTTTTTAGATGAATTGTTATTTTTAGATGATTTTTTTTTATTAGCAGGACTGGATCTACTTCCTATATGGTCCATATTAAACTTTTTATTTGGCATTTTTTAGATGAATTCTTATTTTTTAGATGATTGTTTTTGATGAGCAGAACTGGATCTACTCCTATATGGTCTATATGAAAACTAAAAATTTGACATTTTTTTGATGAATTGTTATTTTTTAGATGATTATTTTTGATGAGCAGAACTGGATCTACTTCTTATATGGTCCATATTAAATTTTTTATTTGGCATTTTTTAGGTGAATTGTTATTTTTTAGATGATTATTTTTTATGAGTAGAACTGGATCTACTTCCTATATGATTGTTTTAGATGATTGTTTTCGATAAGCAGGACTGGATCTACTTCCTATATGGTCCATATATACTTTTTATGCGGCATTTTTTAGATGAATTATTATTTTTTAGATGATTTTTTTTATGAGCTGGACTGGATCTACTTCCTATATAGTCCGTATTAAACTTTTTATTTGGCATTTTTTAGATGAATTCTTATTTTTTAGATGATTGTTTTTGATAAGCAGAACTGGATCTACTCCTATATGGTCCATATAAAAACAAAAATTTTGGAATTTTTTAGATAAATTGTTATTTTTTTAGATGATTTTTTTTATGAGCAGAAGTAGATCTACTTCTTATATTGTTCATATTAAATTTTTTACTTGACATTTTTTAGATAAATTGCTATTTTTTAGATGATTATTTTTTATGAGTTGAACTGTATCTACTTCGTATATGATTGTTTTAGATAACTGTTTTAGATGATTGTTTTCGATGAGCAGGACTGGACCTACTTCCTATATGGTCCATATAAACTTTTTATGCGGCATTTTTTAGATGAATTATTATTTTTTAGATGATTTTTTTTTATGAGCAGGACTGGATCTACTTCCTATATGGTGTATATTAAACTTTTTATTTGGCATTTTTTAGATGAATTCTTATTTTTTAGATTATAGTTTTTTATGAGCAGAACTGGATCTACTCCTATATAGTCCATATAAAAACTAAAATTTTGGCATTTTTTAGATGAATTGTTATTTTTTAGATGATTTTTTTTATGAGCAGAACTGGATCTACTTCCTATATATTCCATATTAAAATTTTTATTTGGCCTTTTTTAGATAAATTGTTATTTATTAGATGATTGTTTTTGATAACCAAGACTGGATCTACTTCCTATATGATTGTTTTAGATGATTGTTTTCAATAATAGGACAGGATCTACTTCCTATATGGTCCATATAAACTTTTTATGCGGCATTTTTTAGATGAATTGTTATTTTTTAGATGATTTTTTTATGAGCATGACTGAATCTAATTCTTATATGGTATATATTAAACTTTTTATTTGACATTTTTTAGATGAATTCTTATTTTTTAGATGATTGTTTTTGATAAGCAGAACTCGATCTACTCCTATATGGTCCATATAAAAAGTAAAATTTTAGCATTTTTAATGAATTGTTATTTTTTTAGATGATTTTTTTTATTAGCAGAACTGGATCTACTTCATATATGGTTCATATTAAATTTTTTATTTGGCATTTTTTAGATGAATTGCTATTTTTTAGATAATTGTTTTTTATTAGCAAAACTGGATCTACTTCGTATATGATTGTTTTAGATGATTGTTTTCGATGAGCAGGAATGAACATACTTCCTATATGGCCCATATAAACTTTTTATGCGGCATTTTTTAGATGAATTGTTATTTTTTAGACGATTTTTTTATGAGCAGGGCTGGATCTACTTCCTATATGGTCCATATAAAAACTAAAATTTTGGCATTTTTTAGATGAATTGTTATTTTTTTAGATGATTGTTTTTTATGAGCAAAACTTGATCTACTTCCTATATGGTCCATATTAAATTTTTTATTTGGCATTTTTTAGATGAATTGTTATTTTTTAGATAGTTGTTTTTTATAAGCAGAAGTGGATCTACTTCGTATATGATTGTTTTAGATGATTGTTTTCAATGAGCAGGACTGGATCTACTTCCTATATGGTCCATATAAACTTTTTATGCGGCGTTTTTTAGAGGAATTGTTATTTTTTAGATGATTTTTTTTTTA
Organism: Chrysanthemum seticuspe; assembly: GCA_019973895.1. Classification (NCBI taxonomy): domain Eukaryota; kingdom Viridiplantae; phylum Streptophyta; class Magnoliopsida; order Asterales; family Asteraceae; genus Chrysanthemum; species Chrysanthemum seticuspe. The sequence continues at coordinate 109,075,292 of BPTQ01000008.1, read as the reverse complement.
TGTGCAGGACTGGATCTACTTCCTACAGGGTCCATATTAAACTTTTTATTTAGCATTTTTTAGATGAATTCATATTTTTTAGATGATTGTTTTTGATGAGCAGAATTGTATCTACTCTTATATGGTCCATATAAAAACTAGAAATTTGACATTTTTTAGATGAATTGCTATTTTTTAGATGATTGTTTTTGATAAGCAGAACTGGATCTACTTTTTATATGGTCCATATTAAATTTTTTATTTGGCATTTTTTAGATGAATTGTTATTTTTTAGATGATTGTTTTTTATGAGCAGAACTGGATCTTCTTCCTATATAATTGTTTTAGATGATTGTTTTCGATAAGCAGGACTGGATCTACTTCCTATATGGTCTATATAAACTTTTTAAGTGGCATATTTTATATGAATTGTTATTTTTTAAATGATTTTTTTAGAGTGAATTACATAAATCGTCCTTGTGGTTTGGTCAAAATAATGGATTTTGTCCCTATACTTTTTTTTCAGTGTGTTTCGTCCCTGTGGTTTACAAATCTTACGGATTTTGTCCCTCGTCCAAAAATGTCCGTTAAGTGTTTTGCGCTGTTAGTCCTTCGTTAGTGCTGTTCGTTAATTGTTTTGCACCGTTAGTCCTTATTTTTTAAAATGTAGTTTTTTCCAAATAGTCCCTCCGTTAATAATAGTTATCGCCCGATTTTTTACGTTTTTGTCCGTTTTTATCCGTTTTCATTCGTTTTTATCCGTTTCCCCCCCCCCCCCCCCCGTTTTTTTCGTTTTTTTTCCGATTTCGACCGTTTTTTACATTTTTATTCGTTTTCGCCAGTTATTTTACGTTTTTGTCCGTTTTTTTCATTTTCGCCCGTTGTTTTACGTTTTTGTCTGTTTTTATTACATTTTGTCCGTTTTTCTTATATTTTGTCTGTTGTTCTTACGTTTTGTCCGTTTTTCGTACGTTTTTATCGGTTTTTGGTATGTTTTTGAATAAAAAAAATATTTTTCAAATATGTTTTTTTTTTTAAATATGTCCGTTTTTTTTTTCAAAATATTTGAAAAAAAATATTTTTGTTCAAATTTTTTTTTTGAAATTTTTTATTCAATTTTTTTTTAAATTTGATTTTTTTTTTTTCGGAAATATTTTTTTTCCAATTTTTTTTTTTTTGGAAAAAATTTTAAAAACGAAAGAAAAACGGACAAAATGTAAGAAAAACGAAAGAAAAACATAAAACAACGGGCGAAAACGGAAAAAACGGACAAAAACGTAAAAAAACCGGCGAAAACGAATAAAAATGTAAAAAAACGGTCGAAATTGGATAAAAAACAGACAAAAACGGACAAAATCGTAAAAAACAGACGAAAGCATATAAAAACAGACGAAAAGGGATAAAAACGTAAAAAACGGACGAAGAACGAAAAAAAAACGGGGGAGAAACGGATAAAAACGAATGAAAACGGATAAAAACGGACAAAAACGTAAAAAATCGGGCGATAACTATTATTAACGGAGGGACTAATTGGGAAAAACTACATTTTAAAAAATAAGGACTAACGGTGCAAAACACTTAACGGACTGCACTAACGAAGGACTAACAACGCAAAACACTTAACGGACATTTTTGGACGAGGGACAAAATCCGTAAGATTTGTAAACCACAGGGACGAAACGCACTGAAAAAAAAGTATAGGGACAAAATCCGTTATTTTGACCAAACCACAAGGACGATTTATGTAATTCACTCTTTTTTTTATGAGCAGGACTGAATCTACTTCCTATATGGTCCATATTAAACTTTTTATTTGGCATTTTTTAGATGAATTATTATTTTTTAGATGATTGTTTTTGATAAGCAGAACTGGATCTACTCCTATATGGTCCATATAAAAACTAAACTTTTGGCATTTTTTAGACGAATTGTTATTTTTTTAGATGATTGTTTTTTATTAGCAGAACTGGATCTACTTCTTATATGGTCCATATTAAATTTTTTATTTGGCATTTTTTAGATGAATTGCTATTTTTTAGATGATTGTTTTTTATGAGCAGAACTGGATCTACTTCGTATATGATTGTTTTAGATAATTGTTTTCGATGAGCATGACTGAACCTACTTCCTATATGGTCCGTATAAACTTTTTATGCGGCATTTTTTTGATGAATTGTTATTTTTTATATGATTTTTTTTTATGAGCAGGACTGGATCTACTTCCTATATGGTCCATATAAAAACTAAAATTTTGGCATTTTTTAGATGAATTGTTTTTTTTTTTTTAGATGATTGTTTTTTATGAACAGAACTGGATCTAATTCCTATATGGTCCATATTAAATTTTTTATTTGGCATTTTTTAGATGAATTGCTATTTTTTAGATGATTGTTTTTTATGAGCAGAACTGGATCTACTTCGTATATGATTGTGTTAGATGATTGTTTTCGATTAGCAGGACTGGACCTACTTCCTATATGGTCCATATAAACTTTTTATGCGGAATTTTTTAGATGAATTGTTATTTTTTAGATGATTTTTTTTTATGACCACGACTGGATCTACTTCCTATATGGTCCATATTAAACTTTTTGTTTGGTATTTTTTAGGTGAATTCTTATTTTTTATGAGCAGAACTGGATCCACTCCTATATGGTCCATATAAAAACTAAAAATTTTGCATTTTTTAGATGAATTTTTATTTTTTAGATGAATTTTTTTATAAGCAGAACTGGATCTACTTCCTATATGGTCCATATTAAATTTTTTATTTGGCATTTTTTAGATGAATTGTTATTTCTTAGATGATTGTTTTTTATGAGGAGAATTGGATCTACTTCCTATATGGTGCATATTAAATTTTTTATTTGGCATTTTTTAGATGAATTGTTATTTTTTAGATGATTGTTTTTGATGAGCAGAAGTGGATCTACTTCCTATATAATGATCTACTTGCGGGATCACTGCAAAGTCTTAAAATTAACCGCCAACATGCGCCTAACTGTTGGATCACGCCTTGAAGATGTAACTGAGATAAAGGAATTTGCGGATTGGATATTGAAAGTAGGATATGGAGAGATTGGAGGATCACACGAAGGAGAGGTTTTGATAGATATACCCGAAGATATTCTAATACATGAAACTGATGATCCGGTACAATCTGTTATTCATTTCACTTACCCAAACCTTTTGAATAACATACATGATCTGTCCTACTTCCAGGAAAAGGCCATTCTTGCTCCAACCAATGAAGTGGTTGATACTATTAACGATTATTTGCTCAAGACCTTTCCTGGTTAGGAAATGGTTTATCTTAGTTGTGACAACATATATAAAATGAATGTGGTGGTGCTATAGATCAATCCGTTTTTTCACCAGAATTTATCAACGGATTAAAATTTTTGGGTGTTCCAAACCATAGGCTTGAATTGAAGGTAGGTGTCCCAATAATGTTGCTGAGAAACATTAATCAATCACAAGGTTTATGTAATTGGACAAGGCTTCAAGTCACTAAATTAACACGAACTTCTATTCAAGCCAAAATAATTAACGGAACACATTTTGGGAATACGGTTATGTTAGCCGTAACATTTTTATTAGAAGTGATGGTCATTCAAGTTTAGGAACTTTGTAACGTGTGTTAGATATCGTGATAGAATAGTCAACGGGCTCGTGGATTGGGCTAAGCTAAATGGCTAAATGTTATGTTAAGCTAGCCTTGTATAATTTGTCATCCAATCCAAGTCCAATCCAAGCCCATGCCAAGCCCATTAGGGTGTCTTGTATGTAAGTATATAAACCCCTCAAATGACACATTTGAGGGGTGTGCTTGAGTGTGTTTTGTGTGTGTTTTTATTTGAAATAAACATCTTATTGTTGTCATCTTTCTCTCTACACATACACGGTTTTATAACATCAAGTCACCATCTTTCCTTTCTTTTCTTCATCTCTACGCATATCTTATAGTTTGTGTTTAACGTGTTCATCTTATGGTAACGTGGGTATACGCGTAAGGTTGATGTAAAGACTCGAGGTCCTACAATTGGTATCAATCGCCTAACAATGGTTTAGGAGTGTTTTTGGTTGAATTTTTTTTTTTGTGTAGTGTTACGCGTAGTTTTTCGTTCTCAAAGTTGTCACGCATAAAACTTTAATTTTTGCACTAAAATCTTCAAGATTCTTATGTTTTAAGGTTTTTATAATGTTAAAGACTCTAGTTTTTGGAAAAAGTTCGAAGCTTTACGTGTTTTTCTTCACTTTTAAACTCGTGAGTATTTGGTAGTTCTTTTCTACGCATAAGCAGAAACAACACTTTGGGTGATAATGGTCAAAACTTTCTTGGTATTTGAGTGTTTTGGAAGCTGTTTGTGCATAAGAAATCGTTTGGAAAACTGGTCATTTTTTACGCGTAAGAAAAAAGTCAAAACCCTCTTTTTACGCGTAAGAAAAAAGTTAAAACCCTAATCTTACGCATAAGGTTTTACGCATAAGCAGTTGGTAAAGAATCTTCGTGCAACAACGGTGACTCAGTGTTTCCCTCACTTGGATAAGTTTGTAGAACACTTCGACTTGTGAAATCTCACTAGCTTGGATAAGTTAGAGAGATACGATTCTTGTTTTACGCGTAAGCAAGTTTTTACGCATAAGATTTCAATCTTACGCCTAAGACTGTGATTTACGCATAAGCATTAAATCTTACGAGTAAGATATTTTTTACGCCTAAGAATAACATCTTACGCATAAGGATATTTTTTACGCATAAGAGTTAATTTTTACGTGTAAGTTCACTGTTTACGCATAAGATTCAAATCTTACGCCTAAGAATCAAAAGTTACGCCTAAGCAACCAAATCTTACGCATAAGCTCAAAGTTTACAAGTAAGATATTAAGCAAAACTTCAAACGACCATAACTTTTGAACCGTAACTCCGTTTTCAGCGTTCTACCCATCAAAACAACCATGAAAACGAGGAGAATAGACCACCGAAAAGTTTTTTCAGGTCAACCTTCAAGTCCTAAAAACGCTCCGAAAAGAAGTTATTGAGGTTTTTAAGTTTTTAGACCCAATTTTCACTACAATAACCAAGCTTAATCTTCTTCAAACACAACTCCTTTATCGTTGAATCGATCCTACATCAAATTTATCACACATACCTTCATCAATGGTAACTCAGCTTGATCGTCTCATAACTGCTTTCAAAAATGTTATTGCTTCATTCGACAATGAATTAAACATTAGTTCCACTACACCATATACCAACAACCAATGGATTTCATCGTATAATCCGCAGTTTGCTCAACCGAGTATGCATATGGGTCAAGGAGGACACATGGTTGATGTTATTGGGAGTCAGCAAGGATTTGCTACGGGTATACAGATGGGGAATCAGATGCAATATGCAGGGCAGTATGTTGGACATCAGGGGGGTCAGATTGTGAATCATAATATGGGATATCAAAATGGGAATAACTGTTTTATGACTTCGGTTCAGAATGCTACCTCCGAACCTCAAAGCCAAGATTAGCCATTTTGATAAAGAAACAAGTGTCAAACCAATGACGAAGCTTGAAAGGATCAAGTACATGTTGATGTTAGCACTGAAAGAAGAATCGGGAATAGAGTTGACTGATGAGCAATACGAATTCATGAATCCTGGACGGGTAGATAAAGCAAACGTTAATGCAAACTACTGTCTTACAGTCAACCAGCAGAACACAACATCCTGCAGTATTTCTGACACACCTCCTGTCTATGACACATATCCACTCAATGAGGTGCCAAATTATAGTAATGTTGCTAATCCGTTTACTCATGAGAAGCCACATTCTGTGTCTCCCGAACCTTATTATGACACATATGTGGGGGAGCAAGTTAATAGCAATGTTAACTCTGAAACTCCATATATGGATCCTAATGAAGGTCAAGGTGAACATAATGGTGCTAATGATGAGGAAACTCGTGCTCTCTTTGAAACATTAATTAATAATTGTGGAATTGAAATTGAGAAAGTTAAAACGGTCAATCACGAAGTTAAGGCCGCAAATGCTAAATTGACCGATGAGCTTGAGAGTTACAAGGAGAACGCAAAAGCTTTTGAATTTCACAAAAACAAAGAGTCAGAATTAGAAATTGGTTATCGAGATTCCGTTTTAAGAGAACAACAATTGCAAATCAAGTATAACACACTTGATGTGAATTTGAACTTGAAAATAAAATCTTTAAACAAGGAAATTCTTGATCTTCAAAACCAACTTTCTAAACAACAAGCACGTATTCTAATCTTGAAAAAGAGAAGAAACAGTTGATTGCTGATTTTTCCAAACGAGAAGATTCTCTTCTTGATGAAATTCTTGATAAAGATGAAAAAATAAAAAAATTGAAAATTTTGCTTGTTACAACGGGTCATTCAGCTAAATCAACTAATATGCTGATTAATCAAACAAATCCGTATTTTCATACAACACAAAAAATGGCTCTTGGTAACTCACCTCCTTGTTTCCTCAAGAAAGCTCAGACAGAACAAAATGTGTTGAATAATGGAAAAGCTGTGCATGAACCTATAATTGTTCATGATTCTCTTGAAACGTTAGAACTATCTGATGAGAGTAGATCAAAAATGCAACAAAAGAATCCAGATCTAAAACCAATTGATTATAACAAATGGAACAAAATTAATGGAATTACTTTTGTGTCTCAAAAAGAAAAGTAAAAGTTTTCCATCACACCCAGTGTTTCAAACAGTGTGTCAACACCAGTTTCAAAACAAGTTTCAAAACCAGTTGTTGTCTCAAAATCTCTTTCGAACATTGAACAAATGTCTTCAAACAATCCTTTTAACACAAGTGATGCGAGAAGTATTTTAGACAATGTGAAAACTCAAATTCCGGATCTTCAAGAGACTGTTAAAACTAAAACCAACATTACAACAAACATCTGGTTTAATAGTTTTGATAATGAAAATAAAAAGTTTTTTGAAACTGAAATTGCCCCTCAGCTGAATAACATCAACTCAAGGGTAATTCATTTTGAACAAGCATTTTTGAAAGAAACATCTAACTTTGTCAAGGACCATAAATCCCTGGTAAAGCAAGCTAATGACTGTGTTGAACACATCAAAGTTTTAGAAAATTTAAATGATTCTCACTTCGAAGATGTTATGACTATTGATATCATGTCCATTATCTTACAAACATATTCTGTTGAAGATCATGAAAGACTCCAGTCTGAGACCTCCGCAATTGTTTCAAAATATGAAAAAGCTCTTGAAAAACTTGAGAAAGAAAATGTGTCCTATTTTAAACAACTTGATCGAAAATCTGAGGAATCCAAGTATGACAAACTGTCGTATGAGCGTGCCTACAAGGACATGAAAGAGCAAAATGATCTTTTGAGAGCTCAGTTGGAATGTCTAAAAGGGAAGGCTGTGGATACTAAGTTTGCAAAACCATTGACTAAGGAGAAAACAAATGTTCCTAAACCGGTTTTCAAACCAAAAATGTCTATTTCTCAGTTTCCTCCAAAAGTCAATGAGAAAAATGATATATCAAAAACAGTCACTCCACATACTTTGCCTATTAAAAAGAGAATTATCAAAGTTTTTGAAAAACCTAAAGAATCTGTTGGTTCTAACGACATGGTCAACAATCACTATCTAGAAGAAGCTAGAAAAAAGGCACAGACTCGAAAAGACGGAATTTTAGGTGCAACATCTAAGGTGATGAATTCTGCAAGATTTCAAGGCAATACTAGTAGTTGTAAACCATTACCTAGGAACCATCAAACGACTAGGAATTGGCATGCATCTAAGAGTAGTTACGGGAAGCAGAATGCTAAGCATGTAGAAAACAACACTAGAAGTCCTAAGTCTTTTTCGAACAAGAAACAATTTCCAAATGACTGTAGTGACAATGTTAAGGTAGCTGTCCTAAACAAGAATGTTGACAAGAATGTCTGTCCTACATGTCAAAAATGTGTCTTCTCAGCTAATCATGATGCCAAGGTACAATCCACTAAGACACCAAACAGAAACAAACCCGTTGATAAGATGAACATGGATAAGAAACCTACTAGGTGGATCTCTTCAGGACGTAGTTTTTCAAAAAATTAGTATTCCGTTGTATCTGAAAAGAAAACAACTCTTAGATCTCACCTTAGGTGGATACCCACGGGAAAAGTTTTCAACAAAGTAGGTCTTAGATGGATTCCCACATGAAAGATTTTTGATACTTGCACCAACACAGATAATAGTGACAATCATCAGGATAAGGAAGTAGAAACCATTACAACCATTGATAGTGAACACCCTCAGAGTGCGGAATCAAATACTTCTAACACTGTTATTTATGAACTCTCTTCGTCTTTGGTTGCAGGTGAATCAAATACTTCAGAACCCAGCTCGTCTGACGGTTCCAATTCTGTAAACTCTTCCTCTTCATTCTCTATATCTTCTATTTTTGATTTTCCATTTCTTCTATAAAATCAAAAACATAATACAAAATTTGAAAAACTTTCATAAAATACAAAAACAATATAAAACCAAAAATCCAAAAATATTATTCTCACGACATGTCTCTCGTATAATCGATATTCTGTACGTTTCTAGAAATGTTATTCAACAATGATACGGACATGTACAGATGCTTGAGCGAGAGTTCTTTAAATGTTTTCTAAAACATGTCGATTCTCAAAATTTCTTTCTTAATGGCTTTCGTATACTTCAGTACGAAACCCGGACTAAAATGATGACTTTTGATTATTTTCAAATCAAAACTAGTGTTTTAAAAGAAAAATCAAGTGTACGCTTCAGTGCACTACATTTAAAACTGGTGAGAAATCATCATCATCTTGAGCATTTTTCAATATTGTTCAAAAAGATTTTCAAAATCTTTCAAAATATTTTGTGCTCAAGATAACTCCCTCTCAAACCCTTTAATTGATTATGCTTTATTAAAGGGGGAGTATAAAACAAAACTGTTCCAAATTCATGTTTAAATCAAATCCGTTTGTCTCCCCAAAAGATTCTAAAAATGTTGTTTAATCCGTTGATATAAAAAATATCACGAATATGCTATTTTTGAGGGGGAGGAGAAACGTGATTAAAATGTGATCAAAAAGGTTTAATGATCGTTGTTAAAATCTCAAAAGAGCTCGACTCAGTTGAAACCATTGAATTGATGAGGAATCAAAGTCAGTAAATGTACCATTTCGAGAAACTCGTGATAGACATGCACTTTCATGGGTCTAACCTTCTTTTCAAAGAAGAGTTTACAACTTCAAGGTAGTTATTAGAGCTAGTTGTCACCTAAAAACTGACAATGGAACTCTTTAACTAAGCTACGTAACCGTGTCTCGTGGGGAATTGTTTATCATGAGCCGATCAATTCAAAAAGTGCGAACTCTACCCTCTCTGTGCAGATTTAAGTTAAAACAATATAAGCACATGTGAAGGGGGAGTGTTTCTGAAAATACAAAACTCTCAAGGTGTTAACAAAACATGTTTTATAATCAAAAACACTTTGAGAGATTCTCATGAAAATGGTTTTATGGCAACATAGGATAGTCATGGAGTTATAAGGTGACTAAGGATAGGAAATCCGTCCTATGATCCGCCAGAGCCGGATGGATCTACCCAAGGACATCACCAATAGTTTAGAACTAGAAGTCCTTAGGTATGATTAAAAAATAGAGTAATGTGAGAAAGGAGAAAGAAGGGGTTGAAGAATTAAAAAGAAAAGTAAAAGAAATGGTGAAAAGAAATAGCCCTCCATAATCAACCTTAGGACAGAAACCGGGTTCAATTCATCTGCTACTGGTTGTCACTAAGATGACACTGGTATTGAAGACAAAGACGTCATGGACCCAGTGACGCACTGCACCTAACCTTCTAGCCACTCAATTCCTCTTAAAAGGATTTGTTTCATTCTCACTGGGAACCCTACATAATCTATCGACTTTCTCTTAGAGATTGTTGGTATTGAAGAAGGAGACCCTCTCCCTAGTCTCCGCTTAGGAAAACCAAAATGCACTGATTGAGTCTAGAGCCAAGAGATTCATAAAAAGATCTCATAGGAACACTTGACATTTCGTCATTTGTTGTTCATCAATAAGGACACAAGTGACACATTCTAGAGTCCTACGCATATCTTAGCAATCTGCCAGAATATTTATGAGAAGTTTCACATTAGTGATCTTCAATGATTGAATGGAAACTCCTGCCAGGGTCAACATCAAGCAGCCCTGACAGCAGGTCACTTCGGTAACTCCCCGTGTATTACGCTTAGTGTGTCTCAAACGGTCTACAGTCGTGAGGTGATGCTTCGGTGTACCTCAGTGACTCATCTGAACTGTAGGTGTACTTCGGTACATCGCGTTATCTCACTTGTGGGACTCCAGTTCAGGAACAACCATTGTGAGAATCAGAGTTGTGTTTTCACACTATGCTGTTAACACTCTCGAAGTTCAAACTTGTAAGTGCTGGAATCTGCTTATCACTAACCTTTATTATGTTTTCTTCTTATGGAAGCTCTGGAGCGGACTGATCGTACAGATTCTTCACATGCTCATACCAACAACATCACTAATTGAAGTTCTCTCAAAAGGCAATACAAAGTCAGAATGATTCTTCGTCATAGTCAAAGAATCTACAAAGTTTAAAGACTAAGAGAACTACATCAGTACTGAAATCCAACGTTAAAGAGCGTGTGAGCATGTTGGAGAAAGACATGGAGACACCTAACCAACGAAGTTGACAACGGCAGGCAACCACTTTAATTTATCACAAAGCATGAAGGAACAAAAAATCAAGACTATTCTATATCTACACGCAAAGTTCAAGCTCAAGGAAAGTAAAGACCTAATCAAGTGGAGCATCTTTTGAATGACCACCCCTTAGGGGGAGATTGTTAGCCGTAACATTTTTATTAGAAGTGATGGTCATTCAAGTTTAGGAACTTTGTAACGTGTGTTAGATATCGTGATAGAATAGTCAACGGGCTCGTGGATTGGGCTAAGCTAAATGGCTAAATGTTATGTTAAGCTAGCCTTGTATAATTTGTCATCCAATCCAAGCCCATGCCAAGCCCATTAGGGTGTCTTGTATGTAAGTATATAAACCCCTCAAATGACACATTTGAGGGGTGTGCTTGAGTGTGTTTTGTGTGTGTTTTTCTTTGAAATAAACATCTTATTGTTGTCATCTTTCTCTCTACACATACACGGTTTTATAACATCAAGTCACCATCTTTCCTTTCTTTTCTTCATCTCTACGCATATCTTATAGTTTGTGTTTAACGTGTTCATCTTGTGGTAACGTGGGTATACGCGTAAGGTTGATGTAAAAACGAGGTCCTACAGGTTATACTTCCAAGGTTGAAAATTACTCCATCGGATAAACGTTTACCACTCAATATCGTGCGCAAACAATTTCATGTGTCAGTTTCATTTGCCATGACGATAACAAGAGCCAAGGCCAATCACTTTCGAAAGTTGGTTTATACTTACCACGTCCTGTTTTCACACATGGACAATTATATGTGGCTCTTTCACACGTCAAAAGCAAAAATGGTTTGAAGGTTGTTGTTTCTGATGTAGATGGTAATTTATCAAAGACTACTACAAATGTAGTCTACAAAGAGGTTCTTCACGGTCTTTTATCAAGTTTTAAGAGGTACGTACGAATATTCATATCATGTGATATGCCTTTGTTTTTTACATGTTTTATCAGTCACACAAATATTTTACTTACACCTTATTTTATACTTTATTAGGTTGTCAATAAATGTTTATTGGCTTATCACTTTATCAATTTCCCACTACATACACTTGATTCATATCATGTGTTATGCCTTTGTTTTTTACAATGTTTCTACTTATGTCGACATGGTTTGCTATAAAAAAAAATGAATCAAACATGTCACAAAAAGCCTTTACCAATTAAAGCACATATCATCTCCTTTGAAGTGATTAATGTTTGAAAGTTTGAGATGTTATATCGGAACTTATGTTGTATTGGACAATTACGCAACGAATGTGACTGAAATTTTTGGATTTGTCTTTTGTGTGAGAGTCCGACAATGAGTAGCGTAAGACTTTAGCATTTTTTAGATGAATTGTTATATTTTTAGATGATTGTTTTTTATGAGCAGAACTGGATCTACTTCCTTTATGGTCCATATTAAATTTTTTATTTGGCATTTTTTAGATGAATTGCTATTTTTTAGATGATTGTTTTTTATGAGCAGAACTGGATCTACTTCGTATACGATTGTTTTAGATGATTGTTTTAGATGAGCAGGACTGTTAAGTGTGAGAACTGCGAGAACTCCCATTAACCAATCATAATTTAGTAAAGTATTTTTTTTTAAATTAATATACTTAATTCGCAGGGGTATTAAGGGTAATTAACATCTACACATCTTCAACTGATAATTTAATTTTGGAAAATAATTGGGAGGCCTAAAATGTGTGACTAATTGTGTGCCTAATAAATGTGTCAATTAATTATTGGTTTGAGAAGAAGTGGGTCCCCCTGCTGTCTCCAATAGAATGTTGACACATATGTTTAGGCATGATATTAGGCATATAAATTAGGCATCCTAATCAATGCTCTTTAATTTTTTTGCTAAAATCATGCATGAGATACGGTTTTTTATTTTGAAACTTTATTATTCCACACCTTCTTCTCCAAAACCTAATAACCACCCCCACAAAGCCTCTCATCCGCATCTCTCCTTTTTATTTGATTCAGCGACCAAACAATTTATCGCAACGAACGGGTTTTGATGATCGATCACCATCAGTTTCCATGTGGTCAGATCCGCCTTCAACCCCCTGACGGACGGATTTTCAGATCCAGCAATGGAGGTCTCGACACGATCAATGTAAATTTACTAGTTACTCGCGTATCAATCGGTAAATTTATAGTGTCTATCAATTATTCAATTTGTTTTCTTTGAGTTTTTGTGCATCAATATAAGGTTATAATGCTGTGGTGTCATTATTGCAGACTGTGGAGAAAAGGCCACGAGAAATGATGTTAAGGCGTGAGTTCACTAATTAATGCAGTTGGGTAACCCTACATATATATTTTAGTTGTTTCAAAGATATATAAATGATCGTCTTTTAATAATTAGTTGGACCATAAATTGCATATGTTTTAGTGCTATGTATAGTGTCCCTTGCGAATTAACTCTTGGACGAAAGACAGTTTAGTTTTACAATTTGAGTATCCATGCCTTGACTAGAAAGTTTTTGCCAACTAGCGGAACAAATTGAGTTTAAAAGATGCTAGCTTTAACATATATAATTATTTCAAAGAAAGACAAACCCTATAAAAATACCCGAAGGTATACCTATAGTTAAATTCATGAACCATCATACATATAATTGTAGGTGTACTTTTAGCATATTTATTTGTGCAACTAATTCATATCACTTCAAATTGTTCTGACTTGTACATCTTTGATGAAATTGTAGCAACACATGGTGTAAATATCATGGGTCACATGTGAATAAAAAACATATTAACATTTGAAAGACAATTTAGTTTTACATGGCATCGATCAATACCAGGATTGACTGAACGTTCTGAATTGTTCGTCAACAAGCACGAGGTATGTACCTAATTTATTGTTACTTTGATGGTCTCAAGTTGTTTTTAGTTATCTTAACTTTACTGACCAGTGGTACAACGACAGAGATTTGCTGAACAACTCAAGGTATCACACATCTTATAAGATAGACATCGTTATTGTGTAAATGCATTATTTGAGGTCACCATTGCCACCCGTTTACTTATTAATTATTAATAGTTTGATATGGTTCATAGTTATTTTTAGAGAGTCAAATGAAATATAATTGCCTAAAAGGAAATGTTCAAACAGATCAACATTAGTCTAAGTGAATCATTTTTATAAAGAAAAAGATGGTGATTATCGGTTATTTCTAAAAACCATACACGCTCACAGAAATTGTGGTTCCATCTTTCAACTTAAATTATTTTTTTATGATGGTTTAAGTCTCAAAGTTGTTAATATTAATCAAGTGCTCACAATATCTAAGGGACCAAGATATTCGCAAAATTAGTTTTAGGGATAAACTGTAGTAGTATATCTAAACAGGCTAAGATGTAAGTATGTTTAACATATATGTTCTTTGGTTTAACATGTATGTTTTTAACATGTTTGTTCTTGGTTTAACATTTATTTAACATGTATGTTCTTGGTTTAACATTTATTTAACATGTATGTTCTTGGTTTAAGATGTATGTGTTTAATGTGGTTATACACATAATTTTAATTTAATGGTTATAGTTTTTTTATTTTGCATTTAACATGTATGTTCTTGGTTTCTGATAAATTTACATTATCTAGAAAACACATAGGCACTTTACTATTTGAAAAACATAAATTGTAAAAATATTATTCCAAAAACATAAATAAATAAAAAAATTAAATTTAGGCCCTCATACATGTGTTTATACCTGTGTATATTAGTTTGCGTTTATTTTTCCTAATTTTGATACTTTTCTTTGTATCAGATGTAGCTGAATTAAAAGAAGATGACAACGAGTGTGCAAATTAGTTCGTCTTCTGAAACATTAAAAAGGAGCGTGCACATATGTCCAACTTCTGAACTTTGACAACTACGAGTGTGCATATATGTCCGACTTTTAAAAATGTTGATAACAAGGAGTGTGCACATATATCTGTTTGCTTTAAATATTACTTGTACACACGTGTATATATCGATTAGATTCATGTATTTCTGCTTCTTAGAAATTTGTATTTAATTGTATATCAATCGATATTAGATTTTGTATTTAACATGTATGTTCTTGGTTTTATATAAAGTTACTTATCTAGAAAACATGTATGTACTTCACTATAAAAAACGTGTATGTCGAAAAAACTATTCCAAAAACCAAAATAATAAAATTAATTCTTAAAAACACATATGCACTAAATCAGTTTTAAAACATGCATGCTCAGAAAAAAGCAAAAAAAAAAAAAAAAAAAAAAAACTGAAAATTGAATGTCTTTAAAAAATAGGATTTATTTATTTTAAAAAATCAAAAATAATATAAATTTGACTTTTACTATTACACCCTTTTGGATTAAATAAAAAGGTTTAATAATTCAAAAATGCTATGTTGCATTGATATATTGCACAATATGCATTACTAGGAGTACATAAGGGGTTCTCGCAGTTCTCGCACTTAACAGGGTTCTCAAAATAAAGGCCTCCTAAGGGTAATCGTAAAGAATTTTTTACATAAAAAAAATTTTCTGTTCTTTAGAATTTATCCATCTTGAAAAAAAGTCAAAAAGAGTTGGTAATGTTATTTTAACACCTTAAATCAAAGTTTTTTTAAGGTCGGGAGGGAGATTCCTCGAAATTTTAGATTACATCTAGAGTATTTCTTTATGCTTGTCACACATAACTTGACGATTACTAATAAGCAATATCGACCCATTCAACCCTGTATATGTTATTATGATGACTTACCTAGTTCATTGTAAGGTCGAGTTCAGCCTCCAGATATCTTTCTTTCTTATAGGTCCATATTCCAACTTCCACCTCGTATAGATCAAGATGTCCAATATGCAACATCAATTAGATATAAAGAGTGAGTAATAGTCAATATAATCAATATCACCATCGTTCTCATCTCATTAAGAATTGGTTTTAAGCGCAATAATCATATTTAAGCAATTGAACTTCTTGTCTTGTTCAAACCAATACGAATGTTGCTTCAGTGATGCTTTGATAGAAAGAATCAGCTTAGAGTTTGATAAAAACTGTTTGAAATCGCAACACTGCAAATGATATAGCTACAAATAGTGTAAAAGCATGTGCATTATCATTCTCTACAAAAATAATTAACTCAAAAAATCAACTTGTTAGGCCACTTTTATTTGTCACGAAATGTGAACAACCTTCTGCATTTTGGATTATACCCCATCAGCAAAATCATCAAACTTCATATCTCGTTTCTTTTTATGTGCTTCTTTTTCCTAGATGTACCAAAACAATAGAACCATTAAAACTTACTCCTTAAAAATAATTTTGCAAGATACCAATAAAGCATTTGGCAAGAACCAACTTTTATGTCTACAAATATATGGAATTGAACAGAGAGAGATGTATAAACAATGTACCAGCTTGCTTTCAGTTCTTGTATCATCAGCCCTCTTGGATTGAACCGGAAATACGGAATATCTGGAATCATGGATAGCAATGTGCTTAACATATCTTCAGTATGGTCAACTGAACGTGCGCCCTCAAGCAACACTTGCCCAGTGTCCAAATACCGTCACCCACCTTTCCGAACCTCGAATCACATAGACACGTAGAAATTAAAGCCTTATGTTAAAAATGATTATGTCAGATACTAACTGGTGCAGGTGTGACATAGATAGCTTCTTTTTTTCCCAACAATATCGAACAAAAAAGGGTAGATTTATTTGTAGAATGAGATAAAGGTGTTGGGGGAAACCGTAAGGTAGACTCGTAGAGCAATATTATTCAGTCAACTTGACTACTTAAAAACATAGTGTGATATGTTGAACATGTGAATCGTTATTGCTTCTGTAATATATTTGCTCGTTGTTCTTTCTAATAAACATTATCCAACCATTATATAAGTAATGCATGACTGACTGAACAAAGGTGTATGTGTAACTGGTTCAGTGAGGTTAGAGGCATTTTATATGGTTGTAGATTGCAGTTGATAGCTAATTCACAACATCATCATTACTAAAGTAAACTAACTTCAGAATGTTAGTCAAGTATCTTTCACCTTATGGCTCTACAACACAATTGCATAACGTCGTGATAAATAACAAACCGGATTTATAATGACGCTAAATTTAGATACTATTAGATAGATATTCAAACTATGTTTATACCCACAGCTCGTGTGTTGTTTGAATTAAAAAAAATAATGTTTAATCTCCATTATACAGCAATTTAATGGTATCTAAATGTATAAGTTGGTGTACCTATGGGCAACGATTGCCTACGTTTGATATTAATCACAACTAAGTTGATGCAATAGAAGGAGTCATACCTGTTCTGATATGTTGCTTAGCCCGCCCCGACCATCTATTTTTGCACGTATAATATAGCACATGCCCTTGATTCACACTGAATGATAAAGTCTTTTCCGAAATGAAATACCTTGGATGTTATCGACGTAGGTTCTTTAGTAGTTACACGCGTCTCAATATTCCCCAACAGAAAATATTAGTTTCGTATCCTCATTATGGTCTTTAATATATGTCAGCTCTGCATTAGAGAAGTTCCCATCAGGTAATATCAATTCCAATATAACCCATTGTCTGGCAAATGATGTCCTACATATAACAATTGTTTTCCTTTGATTTTAAAATCATTCAACACATCACGAACATCCTTTAAATATGTGAATGCATCAACGGTTGTGCACCTCTACTTATGCGCACTGCTGCAATTGCCTCCTCATGTCCGACCTCATGTGCTTCTGATTTACCATAACTCCAATTAAGTAAATAAAAAAAAAATACCAATCATCATAACATTTAATTTATCCAAACTCACTTCATAAAAATAATCGAACCAACAAAAAATCAAATTGGTCACACTTACATAACAAATTTACACCATTTTTTTCACTTCATCAAGGGTTAGCAATTTACGTCCAAATCTGTGGAGCTCAGAACCCAATCCTCTCTGAACTTTCATCGGAAAAGCCAAGAAGAGACTATGTTTGGATGCTTACAATTACTGAGCATTTTATTTTCTGCGATTAACCCTTGTTATCCTTGACTGTCTCCTGTATTAAAGATGCCCTTTATAGCGACAGTGTTGTGTCTCCAGAACATGTGGTCACTTAAACTCTTCCCTTCTATTGATGATAAACTTTGATTACAGTATAAAAAGGCCTGAGTTCCGCTCAATACCATATCCACCTGACCCAATGTCGTACATGTTGAGGCAAAATTTTCAATGGCCAAGAGTACATGAGTTAGTTGAATCTTCAAGTGTTCAAAACTCTTCAAGTGGTTGAAAAATATGACTTTAGCTGAAAATAAGAATTCCTATATTATCAATTCCAACAGTGAGAAAGCAAGAAAATCCGGTGATTAATGTCTTACATATTTATGTTGAAGTTCCAGCGCCTTCTCAAGAGTGCTCTTCTTGCTGCTCCTTCAAACAACAATATATGTTGCTTATGTAAAATTTTTTAATGACTTCAAGTACAATTGTTTTTGAAGATCAGGATCGGTCATATCATCCAGTGTTCTTGCTTCATAATATAGTCTTGCCAATCGAGCAAAATGCTAGTTATCTTGGTCTTGAATTGGTTTGATGGATGATGCAAATCCTACCAAACAGGACTTTAATTAAAGCAGCTCCAAAGGAAAAGACGTCTAACTTGTGACCCAAGCCTCTTGGCTTTTCATTTGTCGGGTCCATATACTCTAATGACCCGTTATATTCACTTGTAATGTGAAGATAATGCTTTTTAACTCTCATGGCATATCCAAAACCATGTAGCTATATAAAACCAAAAGATCCATAGTGTCAGCTGAATCAAACACAGTTATCAAGATATAATGAATATTAAAGTG
>BPTQ01000008.1:108887334-109056602 GCA_019973895.1 Chrysanthemum seticuspe | reverse complement strand
GTTGTTCTGTATTTGTCGAACACACACCCACAAAATATCATAAATATTGTCATCTTTGCTGTCTTCATCCATCAAAAACTTTACGATCACGGCTTTTCGTTCAAGCGTAATATCATAGCAAATCGTGTAGTCTTCCCTCATACGTTGCTTCTCTACCCTTGCATGCTCAAACAAATTGATAACATCTATAATAGCGTTTTTTCGAGCCACATCATCTTCTTCGCATTGTTTTTTAACGTACATTTCCATATCTTCAACGGAATGGGGGAGACAATAAGCCATAATAATTTTGTGTTTGAAATTGTGTGTTTAGAAGTAGTTGGAGGTTAAATTACATTTGAAATTGTATGTTTAGAAGTAAAATGTGATTAAGCCTGATTGATTTGAAGACAAACTATCAGAATAATTACAATTGAACAACTATCCTTATATGATATTACCAGTATTAATATCAGAATAACTATCATATTATCATTAATAAAATCAGAATAAAAAATCCTTATATGACAATAACAAAAAAGATTAATATCACAATAAGTACCCTTATATGATATTACAAATTCAAGTATCAGAATAACTATCCTTATATGATATTACCAGATTTAATATCACAATAACTATCATTATATGATATTACCAGATTTAATATCTGAATAACTATCATATAAAGGTTATTGATAACAGAATAACTATCCATATATAAAACGGTTTTAAAACGCATAATAAGAAAAAAAGATTAATATCAGAATAACTATCAACATATTAAATTACCAGTTTTAATATCACAATAACTATCATATTAACGTTATTAATATCAGAATAACTATACACATATCAGAATAAAGAATTAATATCAGAATAACAGTCATATTAAGGATATTGATAAAAGATACAAAAATAACATTAATATCAGAATAACTATCCTCATATCAGAATAACAAACTTAATATCAAAATAACTATCCTAATATCAAAATAACAAACTTAATATCAGAATAACTATCATACTAACGATAGAAACATCAAAGTATAAATGTACTAATACTCAGAATAACAATAGTAATATCAGAGTAACTATCCTCAAAATCATAATAAAAACCTTAATATCATAATAACTATCATAAAAATACCTTCAACAGCGTTTTTTAATGAAAAATGTACCGATAGATCAGGACCGATACGAGAACACTGATCAGAATAACAAACTTAATATCAGAATAACTATCCTAATATCAGAATAACAAACTTAATATCAGAATAACTATCATACTAACGATAGAAACATCAAAGTATAAATGTACTAATACTCAGAATAACAATAGTAATATCAGAGTAACTATCCTCAAAATC
Organism: Chrysanthemum seticuspe; assembly: GCA_019973895.1. NCBI lineage: Eukaryota > Viridiplantae > Streptophyta > Magnoliopsida > Asterales > Asteraceae > Chrysanthemum > Chrysanthemum seticuspe. Next base: position 109,055,253 of record BPTQ01000008.1, on the reverse strand, counting down.
ATAATAAAAACCTTAATATCATAATAACTATCATAAAATACCTTCAACAACGTTTTTTAATGAAAAATGTACCGATAGATCAGGACCGATACGAGAATACTGATCAGGTAATTCCATTCGATAAAAAATTTAAATAAAAAAAGCTGAGAAAAATAAGGAAATAGAATATTCTAATAAAAATAAAAAGATACGGAGAGAAAAAAGGGATGAATTTGGTCAAATCTCAGCCGATAAATGAAAAAAGATCAACGGATGAGGTACATCCGCACATCCGCACTAAAAAAAATATCCGCACGTGATCCTCACTATATATATATATATATATATATATATATATATATATATATATATATATATATATATATATATATATACATTATATATAAGAGGAGGCATGCCACATATAATGCCACGTGGCATCTCATAATGCCACGTCATATTGGCACCTCATAATTCCACGCATACTTTGTTCATTAATTTGTTTAATTAAAATTCGTATTTAATTTAATCAAAAATCGGATTACATTATAAAAATGAGAGTGTAGAGGATTGAACTTCGGTTTTATGTGACAATATCTAACGTATCCACCGCTAGAGCAACACAATATTTTATGATACAATTGCAAGTCAAAAAAGATAAAGTTGTCCAAGTATTTTTTTTTAGGGCCAATCCGAATATGTGCAAGGTAATATGTATCGTTAGCAAAACCCTTGGTAAAACTCTTTTATTCTAAAAACCCTAATGATCTCTCCAAACCTAACAAAACCATCATTGATCCGATGCCTAAAATAATAACATAAATATCTGTTCATTTAACCGATTGTTTAGTTCTTGTGATGAAGTTGAATCTTTAATCTCAAATAAGGTATGTTTGAATTTCAATTCCATTTTTAATTACTATATACATTAGACTACTTAAACCTTGGAATATGATTTCGAGGTTCTTATTTTGATTATAAGTGTTTGATCATTTTTGCTTTTTGTTTAGGGTTCTTTGGTCTAAATTGGGTATTTATAAAAGCACAATAGTTCATTGATGATGAAAAGGTACAAGTATTTGTTAATGATTGTGTTTAATTATTTATTGTTAATTGGATTCAAAAAATCATGGTATTGTTGATTTAATCTAATAAGCTTTTGGTTACTAAAGGGTATTTGGCATTGTGTTTTGAAAATGTTCAAATATGCAATTGTTACTCGAATTATATTAATAAGATAAATAGGCATTTATATTATCACTCATGCTACATATACCTTAAATCTTATTACTCATTCTTGGCTGAAATGATAAAATTTTGGTGTATAGACTTTACTCATTCCTTATGCCTTCATCATAACATCAATTTAGGCCACCATTTGGATTGCCAGTGGATACAAGCCCATGTTTGTGCATGTTTACAGGGTCATACCATTCAGAATGGAATAAAGAAACCAAACCAAAATCAGGTTCCAATGTTGGCAACAATCCATCTGATAAGAATCCATGCTTATCACGCCCGAACAGCTTACCACTTTGGCAAATGTTCCTGATCCGACTCCAACCGGATTCTGATGTATAATGTTAGATATAAAGGCACTAAAAGAAACCCACGCGCTTCACACCTGTACCACCATTTCATAGACTCAAATATTATATGTACCACAGACCATCTGATGAGAGGGGAAAACAACACAGTCATAACTATGTGCATGTCACTACTCATATATCTCAAGAATAAGGTGAAAATTTTGTCAGGTTTATATATTTTAATGTATTTATGATTATTTTTTTTGTTCTTGGTGTATCAATCGTTTCAATAATTATTTGTCATAACCCATTTTAATCTACAAAGAGGCAAACCCAACACATTATGTGCAAAACTCAATGCAATTTCGTAAAACCAGAAGCAAAACAATACAAGGTGAATCTAATGTTCCTGGTGTATAAGTCCATTGAAGATGTTGTTGTTCGTAATGTCAATATCCGGTATAGTACTGCAGCTTTTATATCCTTTAATCATCCCTTAACAGTTAACTATCAATAACCTCCTCTTATACATAATTCAGACTTTTGCAACATTCAGTAATATATCCTGATTACACTCGATAGCCCTCTGATTTCGCTTCAGGAAGACTTATGAAATGCGAAACACATATCCCAGCAAATGTATATCTACCTACATCCAAATTATGTTGGTCTATCATATTTTCTCACTGAATATATCATTCTTTTGTTTAATTTTTCAATATATATACCTTTTTACTTCTTTCGTATGGTTACTTGGTAGGTTATTATGAGCTGGTTGATATCAAACAAGGCCGTGATGAGCCCCTCAGAGTTTGTTGAACGGTTTAATGAAGCAATCCTTTTGGTCTGTCACATTTTCTCACTGAATATATCATTCTTTTGTTTAATTTGTCAATATATACCTTTTTACTTCTTTCATATGGTTACATGGCAGGTTATTATGAGTTGGTTGATATCAAACAAGGTCGTGATGATCCCCTCAACGAGTTTGTTGAACGGTTTAATGAAGCAATTCTTGATATTGAAGAACGATATTATCAGATAATTATCTCTACCTTCCTCTACGGCCTCCGAAAATCTGCACTAGCACAGGACTTGGTGATGAAGCTTCCAACTACCGCTAAGGAACGCATGGTACATGATTACAACTTCCATTATGCAGAAGAAGCTATTGCCAATAGGATGAGTTCAGAGTTTCAAAGGAGGCAACGAGGAAATAAAAATCATAAATGGATCAAAAGGATGTTTACATAGGTTATGCGTCATTTATGTCTTTTAACCTTTCAGCATATGACTTGGCACTTAATGAAAACGTATGATGTTCTGTGTCTGTAGATTTCGTCAGATAACTTAAGTGAAACAAAGTGTCTGGTTAAGTTTTTTGCTGAAGTAAAGGAAATCGCTGACAAGTTGGTGTTGGGGTCGTGCTTTGCGATGAAGATACAAATCTGGTGTTAGTTGCTAACTCATGTATTATAATTTTCTCAGGGAAATTTTCGAACCTACTATCAGCAATATAAATGAACAACAAAAGAAGAAAAGAGATTAGCAGAAGAAAAGTTCTGGTGAACGCCTCTTCTTTTTTGTCTACCTTTCCTATATTTTATTTTATAAGAAATAAACAACACTAACTGTATAAAGTATGTACTCTGATGTTAGCTCATCGTGTCGATCAGAAGGATCTAAATATGGGGTAAGAAACTTTACAATAATCACTTTCATTTATACCCTTCTAGATGTGCATGATTATACGGTGCGTTTGAAAGACGATCAGAGACTTTTAAAAGATGGTGACAAGGTACTTCTATCTTCCTACAACTCCATATTTAATAGTGATATGTGATTATTTTTGTTCATGGTCTTTTTGGTGATTTCACAGGTTAAACTAATAGTAAGCTTAAAGGGACATGAAAATGAGCTTAAAAACAATGCTATTGAGCTTATCATATGTTTCCGTGATGATGTAGCGAATGTATGTGACTTGATTTGCTCAATTAAAACTGAATTAATATTGTTTAGCGATGCAAATGCTCTTGTGATAAGTTATGCATGTGAAAATGGGTATTACAAAAACTTCTTTTTGGTGACCACTTCTAATGGCAAAATGGTTGTTATTGCAGTTAGCGGTCGAGGAAAGCAATAACTTCAGAGATAGAAACATGACACAGGTATTGGTTTCAACCAAAGGTGTAACACAAAAAGAAGCACCAAATAAGAAAGAAAAATCAACTGGGACCGAAGTATCGGCTAACGTATCAGCATAACCTGGGTTCATGATAATTTGTGATTGTAATATCGAGGAAGGAAACTGCTAACTTCTAAGCTTCAGGTTTTATTCCTCAAAATTTAGTAGATTTGGTTATTTAAAATATTTAGTAGATTGAGTCACGCTTTCAAGAGCGTAACCACTCTTCATTTTTAAAGGTTGTAATGCATTCGCCTAGGCTTCTTTTAGACACTCAAATGCTCTTTAGGTTGCTTCAATATCAGGCACAATCTCATTAGTATATCTAACAGTACCTGAATGCCCGAGAGTAGGTTGGTCAACAAGATCAATATGTGGTTTTGTCACTTCCTTATCAATAGTCTTGGGTAAATTGTGTGCGTGCTTTTGGTCAAGGTATAGGCAAACAACAACACAATCATCGGTTTTGGATGTGGGGTATTTGAGCTTCCATGCTTTTGTAGCACAGTAGTCGACAAGAGCTCTGGCTGTAGTTGCTCGGCTAGGGGCAATATCAAAGAAAATATTTAAAAAAAAACTTTGTATGGGTACAACAGATGGGTAAAATTTTACAAGGATAACAATATCATGTTTATGGGTGTTTGGATTTCTGTATTGAAACTTATTATTTGACTTTTTATTGTTTGGATAAATATATAAATATCATATAAAAGGATAAAAAAACAAATCTACTAATTTACCTCATACCTTTTGCAGACAAAGAAACGAAAAGAAAAGGAAAAAAATCTTGAGAAGAAAAGATAAATGAAGTTTCAGCTTTGCGTGAGAAAGACTCTATCCAAAAGGCAAAGTAGTAGATGAGCCTGTTCTAAAGCCTTTGCTCAGTTATTTGATTTGTAACACTACTCGGGCTTCCAACTTCCTTAGGTACCGATCTTCCCTTTCATATCTTTCTTTTTGTTGTTGTAGGCAAAATGGAGAATAAATATCAGTTAAATGTGATTACAGGTGATGGGATCATGCTCACTTCAGAATCAAATTAGTTTAGCTTCTGAGAAGTCTAAGCATGATAAGTTCCAGGTTCTAAAAGGGTTGAAGCTCCCAGATCGTTATCACTATTTTCCAAACAAAAATCACGATGAATGCCAACACTGGGGCATGGGTAACTGCTCTTGCAAGGCATATTCCTTTGTGACTGGCATTTACTGTGTGACTTGGACAGAAAACCTCATTAATATCGAGCAGTTCTCATTTGGTGGGAAGAATCTTTTCTTACGCCTTTCTTATGTCGAAATAGGTAAATGCAAATTCTTATTGAGGTCTAATAGTCAATTTTCATGTTTCTGCATTACATTTTGTACATACATGCCTAACATGAATCTATAGGCGATAAAATAATTGAGCAACACTGAGCATCATTCTCACAACTATAGGTGGTGCACTCCTCTTAGGAGGCTCCGTGTTTTGTTTATATAAGTGGATAACATATAAAAAAGGTAAGAACATCTATCATATAGCATAATAATCCAAAGACCTATGTAATGTGAGGAAAGAAAGATACATGGCTGATGCTTACTGTATAGTAGGGCCAAAATATGTTCTATGTCGATAACTATAAATCACTTATTTATCTTAACATCGATAAGATGATCCATGTGTGATGTTATTCTCGCTGTAGGAAGGAAAACCAAGTTAAATCGTTTCAGTTCAGATGTTGAAATTGTTTCAAGGGACAAACCACAAAAAGATGTATAGGATTCCTTTGATTTGCCTATATATGAGTTCAAACAAATATTAACTACCACTGACAACTACAACTACAGAAATAAACTTGGTTAAGGAGGATTCAGCCCAGTTTATATACATAATGAACATATGTTATCAGCATCATTTATATACAGGATTATTAATTAGTTTTGTGTTGGAAGTTAATGCAGATCTGGGCTGAGGCCTCTTAATACAAGTGGAAATGTGAATGCTTAAGATATTGAGAACTTACTATTGTAGAGAAATGTTTTGGACCATCTACTAATGCTAGGCGTTGAAAGTCAATAGGCCCCTGTTGTCGTACGTCGTGTGGTAAGCTAACATCTATATTAGATAAATTTGACTTTGAATATTTCTTACTAACAGTTTGCTGTATTTCAAAACATTTAACAAAGTCTAACTTGTAGGTGATCTTATTTATGGACATCGTCAGAATCTTGATGTTTTTGCAACTAAATCTCTTGGCGATGAGCGAGAGGTTGAACCAGCTCTGAATTCAATCTTAAATTATTTTACGGACTTAAAGCATGCAAGAATTTATTGCAGGTGACTGTATTTCTAAGAGCTTTTGTGAGGTTTGTATTGTATACATTTTATCAAAAAAAAATTCTCATTATATATCTATCTATATGCATCTCACATGCTTGCTATGAAGTTGGGACATTCACTTTTGATGCTATAATATTTTACGTCATAAAATGTTATAAAGTTGGGACATTTATAACTTTTCTTAGATCTAATTGGCTACTTCCTTATTGTTTTGTAGTGACATAATCGAGAGTTCCATATAGTGGTACTTTATAACTTGGAATTATGTTTATTGGTTTGAGGTACTTAAGCTCCCGTGTCAATTTATTCATGGTGTAACTCAAGCTAACTCTCCTATGTTGGTCCTGGGTGCGGTCGGTGGGGGGCTGCCATAAAGTCGGCTACCACAGCTAGCTCGAACTAAACTCGGCTCTTTTGTAGCCAGAGTTAGAGTCAGTTGGCCAGAATCAGAGCCCTTGTAATAATGTCAGTTATCATAGCTGACTTCAAAAGCCAAATTCGGTTTCATTTTAAGGGACAAGTTACTTGCTACATAATCTGCTAAGTTGACCTTTATTTTAAATCAATTAAAAGACCTCCATTTCATGCCCATGGCAATGATTATATAATATATGATTGTGTTATTTGCTTTTCTATTTCCATTTTGTAACGAAAATAGTACATATATTTGGTTATATTTTTTAATGTGTGATCTTTACCTCTCTGATTTCTGTAGGGATTGTGGGAAACAAATATACATGGGTAAGTAGTTATGACTAATGAAGACCGTTTGACAAATTGTATATTTCTATTTCAGTTTGAATCTGATTATATTAGTAGTTGACTTGGTTGTTCTACTGAAAATTCTGTTACTTGATGTTTACAGGTGGTTTCGACACTGCTCATGCTGCTGCTAGATAAATACAACACCCATTTTTTTTATCACCCTTTGACCCACTATTTTGGTATATGAATTTGCTGTTTGATATAGGGCTTATGATCAAGCTGCCATTTGACTTCGCGGACCTGATGCATATATTAATTTCAACATAAATGATCGTCATGAAGGTCTTAAGCAGGTTTGTTAAAGCTATTAAGATATTTACCAAGTTTTACAGTGAGGTGTTGTTCTATATAAGGATCTTGATGAATCTGTACGTATAACCTCAAGTATAATGTGGTTAGCACTATATTTTATGCACTTTTTGGAGTAACCAAATTGAAGTTTCACTAATTGATACGTTTTGAGAATAAAGCTTTCTATTTAATGAAAAATTATGTAACATGCTAAAGCATGCTCTTTGAATAAAAATATATTTGTATTCTTATTAACATGTAAAGAGTCGTGTTGGACATGTAGAAGTTTAAATATATTGAAGCATTATAAATGAATGTTCTTTATGAACCGGACAGTTTTTTCCATTTTCTCGGCATGTCCCATCTTAGATACCATGGTGGTTATGATCTTTTACAATCATTGTCACTAGCTAAACAAAACAGAACCATAAACTACATAAAGCACGGTTTGATACATTAAATAAACAAAATAATGTAAATATGTTTGAGCATATGATGTTATCTTGGTCTCCTATGAAACTGTATATTCAAAGATCCAATCCTTGCCATTGAAAGTACAACTCATATCCCATGGTCGTAGATTTAAAACAAGATGTTGTCTGGTAGATCATGTGTGAAGACAACTAGCATTCCCAATTATCATTTAGCTAAGGTTCAGAATGTAATTGGTTGAAGTTGCCACCCTTGCACTGTTGCTCCAAGTGCATATTTATAAGTCCCAAAATTAATATGAGGGCATTTTTTCTCTATTTTTGATATGATGGTTTTATGCTAGGTGTTGGATGAGGCAGACACGATGTTTGATAGAGGGTTTGTGGTGTGAGAATGCTTACCGGCCAAATGGTTGTGAGTTTAAATCATGCTTGTTTTGGTTTGCCTCTCCAGAAATATAAAATAAGTTCTTGGTGCTCATCATATGGTAGATTATTTGATGTGCTTGATTGTAAGGGTGATACGGAATTTGATGTATTCATAAATGTGGACAGTTTGATGTCATATATCATGAATTTAATGTTCAAAGGCAGATAGTTGACTGATATGTGACTCATATGATAAATGAGTGTTTGGGATTGCTTATTGTAAAGCGAATAAATAGCTTTTAATATTTGTATAGAAGCAGACTGATTAAGATTATATTTGCTTATTTGAAGGTGAAATAAACAGTTTTGGATTAGTATTTTGAGAGTGGCTTATTCAAACTGATTATTTGTATAAACTTTGACGTTTCTTGCGTGCTTTTTATAAAAAATGCAAGCCAAAGTATTTCTATGGGAAAGAAGAAGGCACAGATATTCACAAATAGTGCGGTAAGTATAAAGTACTGATACATTGTCAACATGTAAATATTGAAAGTATCCAGTCAATTTTAGTTACATCTCATTTGCATATTTAATGTTTACCAGGCTTGTAAACTGATACTCGGGGATGCAAAGGGAGCATTGATAGACATAGAATTTGCATTGCGTGATGGTGATAATGATGCAAAGGCTTGGTTTCGTCAAGGTCAGGTATGTGATTCATCAATATGACTAATAACAACTATTATAGTTATTGTAAGATTCTTAAACGCCTTAATCCAGGCACATATGGCACTCAATGAGGTAAATGTTGCAATAGAGAGTACAATGACATGTTGATAGTTTAGTACAATGACTTACAGTAATTCACATCTAAAACAAAAATCTTATGTACGGCACAAACATGTTTCATGTAAGATGTTTAATCAGTTTTTTTATACTCTATTAAGTCATGATTTGTGATCTGCGCAAAACCGTCAAGTCTGATAGACTTAAAACAGCTTAAACACAAATACAATGAAGATCAGAGAATATAATGAATTCCCGGGTCGTTATGTCCCACGGAGACTCAATGGTGTGTTAAACACTTGATCAGACGATAGATTGATCACTAATGATAGCGATCAGAAAGGATTTGGATTGAATATTACACTACTGAAAAAGTTTATAAATTAAAGCGACTTAAAGGCAAATTAAAAGAAATAAAAGATAAAATCTATTAAATAAACGCTATCACTATTTTTAAAGTGACGAACGTTTAAAACCTAAAACGTACGTTTAAATAAAAATTACGTAAACGTACAAAATAAAACGTGAGACTTACTCAATATAAATCTTAAAAATATGAAAAATACATATTTACAATCCTAATTATATAAGAAAATTATTAGAAAAGGAAAATTATTTTTACAACTATTTATGTAATTATTATTAATTAAAAACTAATTTAAACTATTTAATAATACTCTAAAATAAAAGAAAATATGAAATAAGACTAGAAAAATAAAGTTAAGACTTAGAAAAATCTAAAATATGATAAAACTAATTTTAAAACTGAAAATATATTTTTTAGACTTTTTATGTATTTATTATTAATTTAAAACTAATTAAAATGCTAAAAAATACTTTTTAAACTAAGAAAATTATGGAAAAATACTTTTTATTACTTTTATATTTATCTTAACCTAAGAAAATAGAAAACATATTTTTTTAAGCTTTTTCTAATTTATTTGTATTAAAAGCTATTTAAAAAGGATTAAAAACTAATTTAAATTAAGAAAAATAGGAAAACAACTTGGAAAAATCTGAAAATTTCAGGAAAAGTCTAAAATGATATTAGGAAGCTAGGAAAATTAGAAAAACAAGGGCTTGTTTGGAGGATTAAGGATCTGATGAGGAAGTGCTTATTGAAATAAGCACTTCAATAAGCAAATGGAGTTCAAAAGCCACCAAACTGATAAGGAAGCTATAATAAGCTAAAATAACAGAAATGGAACAAGTTTCAACAATCCCTAACCACTGATAAGCTAGATGCAAAGATTTGAGTAACTGAGATTTTGGCAGAAAACAGTGAAGGGGTGGCAAGTTTGAGCTTATGAACAAGCACCTAAATAAGCTGGAAACAGAAAACCAATTATTGGAACTAACACTAGACCTAGGTGAGAGCTTCTAAACCAAATTACAGACCCATAGGAGCTCAAGTGAGCCCTGTGCAAGGTCTGCAAAACCTGCACAAACCTGTGCAGGCAACAGTACCTTGCACAGGGGATTAAGCTCCATAATCACAAGCTCTTTTGAGCTTTTAGAAAAAATTACAAAAATACATAAAAATCATAACTATAAACTAGACCAGGGGAAGTTTTTAAAACAACAAGACTCACTGAAATTGGCCAATAAATGAGCTCAAGAAAATTCTCTCTAGATGGGCTCAAAACTGAAACTTTGCAATTTGACTTTTTGATCAAAACTGAAAAGTTGACTATGGTGAGATTTGATCTTGAATTGTGAACTGAAAATGGTATATTATGATGAATTAAGACTGAATCAAGCTAGATTAATGATTTCTAAACACAAAATAAGATGTTGCACTTTTAAAACTCCAACAGTGAGCAAGTGAGAAAGATTTAAAGGAACTTTTGACTTTCTGTGATTGCAGACCTAAACCTAGACTCAAATGAGCATACTTATACTTAAACAAACATGAAACAATAAAGATCAACCACTGAATGTAACTTTAAGACAGACAGATCAGTTAATCCAAACACCCCTTAAACTTCTGTTATGAGCTTAAACCTACACCATCTACTAAACTAGCATACCAAATTGATCAAATTAAGTTCACTAGGCCTAAAAACACTTGATTAAACAGAACTCAACCACTGGTGATCATAGATACATATACAAGCATAAAATGCAACTTTTGGCTAGAAAATTAAAAGTGAGACAGATACTCACATGTGCTCAACTGATGTTGCAGGCTAAAATCAAACCCAATCCTTATGCTAATCCAATCTAATACACACCAAACCAACTTCTGCATCACCAGTAACCATGTCCAAAACCAGTTTGAGCCTAAGAGTTGACTTTTGTTGACCTGAATGAAAATTATTTGAAACTGACTTTTAAGCTTGCAAAAAGCTAACATAAGCTTAAATAAGCTGAATGGAGCTGAGAAGTAAACTATATGAAACTTGGGAATCAGAATTTGAAATGAAAATTTTCCACAGTAACCTTTAAATTTGGAACTTAAATAAAACTTGGATTTATGCTCACAAATACATTACAATGACACTTTAACATAAATTTGATACTTAAGTCACTGAAATTACAACATTTAGATATAAACTACAACATTTAAAAAAAAACGACATTAAGGTAAAAACTAAAAAACTAACTACTACTCTTATTCTTCTCTCTAACTCCTCTTTTATAGCTCCACATGCATCTCTCTCCTCTTCTGAGTGGATCCCACCTGTTTTCAGAGCAATTGGGTGGCTTTTGTGAGATTTGGCCAAATTGTCAATTTTGGCGGGAATTTTGCATTTGACAGGTGGAGGGATTGAGTGATAAGGGGAAAGGATCATTTAATGGTTTTTGTTTTGTGTTGAGGTGGAGGAGACAAGAAGGTGATATGGAGAGGAGGGGGGATGGTTGGGAGTGATTTCAGGGATGAGTTGGTGAAGATAACTGTTTGGCGGGCAAAAGGTGTGTTTATTTGACCGTTTGGTTTGACCAGATATTAGCAAGCCAGGGGGTTCAAAATGGGTTGTGGCAGGGGTCACATGGATTGACAAGGGTTCAAAATGAGCTAAAGGGTTAATAATTAGAGGGACTTGTTGTGTAACTCCTGAAAATCAAGGGACCATAGCTGCCAATTCAGAAAAGTTATTCCAAGGGATCACAAGTGACAACCTTCAAAAGTATAAGGACCAAAATTGCCATTTTGCAATTTTCCAGGGGCCATTTCTGCCAATTTTGAAACTTGAAGGGCCATTTTTGTAATTTTCTCAAACTTTTTATATTTTTCACCAAAGGACTAAATTTGACAACTTTTGATTTTAAAAGGACCTTTGGTGATTTTATTTTTGAAATTATGTGCTCAGGGACTGTTTTTGACAACTTTTGAAACTTGGGGGACTAAAACTGCCAATTTTGCAAATTTGATACGTTTTTCATCTGATTTTGATATTTTTGCATTTAAAACACATAAAACACTGATTTGTGATATTTTGATCATTTTGATGTGTTTCTGAGTGTTTTCAGATGATTTTGCAGTTTATTTTGTACAAAAATGATGAGTATTTAGAGACTCATCAATCCCCCACACTGAGATATTGCTAGTCCCTAGCAATGATTTGAGAAAACATAATGGATTTTAATCTCTTTACCAAAAGCCATTACTTCTGGAGTAGCCAAATGTTTCAGTTCAAGTAAGAACCATGGTACACCGATAACCATGTGATTTTGAGCAAACCACCAGCTTTCAACGGATTTGGTTTGTCTTTACCAGAAGCCGTACCCTTCTGGACTAGCCAACTCTTAGATAAATTATCAAAATTATCTTTGGTGAGCTGAATACCAATTATGGATTTTCCACTGCCTTTACCACAAGCCATAATCTTGCGGGCTAGCCAACTCTTCACTTTTTAGGATATGGTGAGTTGAGAACCATACAATTTTGGGCAAATTGCAAGCCGTAAACGGATTTGATATATCTTTACCAAGAGCCGTTTGCTCCTGGATTAGCCAATCCTTTAGTCTTACAGACAAGGCGGACTGATAACCAAGATGAGTAAGTGTAGAACACTTACTCCAAAAAAAATTTTGGCCAAAAACGGGGGAATTGGTATAATTATATGATAAAATTCGTGAGAATTCCCCCCCACACTTAGAAATGAATATTGCCCTCAATATTCAAAGTACCGGCGGTTATGCCGAAACAAAGAACGTAAAAGGGAAATACTACGGCCATTATTTGAAAGGATTTTTTTTTTTTTTTTTTTTTTTTTTTTTTTTTTTTAAGATATATGTATATATATAACATGTGGGGTATCACCCCCACACTTAGGTGGTAGAAAGGGGGTAAGAAGACAGAAATATGGGTGAAAACCCATATGGTGCGTGCTACTGTTTTTGATTTCCGAGTCGCTAGCTTGACTCGACCCCGAATTCATTGGTTCATGGGGAAGCAAAGTGGAAGAAACAATCTCCATCGGACTTTCATTCAATGATGTTTGGACAAACATTTGAAGCACGTGAAAGTTCCACACCGATGAGATATACATAGAAAGAGACAGACCCGGCTCACAGATGGTACATGAAAATGCCGGGGTCAAAGATAGTGTCCTCACTCCCGAACGAGTGAAGAAGAGAGGAAGTCACCAAGTAGGTGAAGAAAAGAAGGAAGATCATGATAACAATCATAACTAGATCTTCTTCCTCGGGATTAAGTGCAGTTGCACTTATTTGGATTTTATTGGTAGAGCTCTTTGGGTTGGAAGGCATCTCGGTGGGGAGGGTGGGAAGATTTGTCATAACTATGCAAATTGAGATTCTCTCCCCCCGATCATGATTTTTGCCATCCAAACAATCATACTCCAGCGGAGATATGATATGAGAGAGTTCACCGGCGAACTCCTCATGAAGAGAATCATTCACATGATGTGAATTTGTGAACTCTTGTTCCATTGTGGGCTCATCACTATCCTCAGTCTGAGTATCAAAGAGTGGATTCTCAGAAATTGAAGTGAATTCAGAGTCGAATTCAAATAGAGGATTGGTGAAAGTAGCTTTGAATGTTTCGGGAACAAAATGATCAACATTCTCATTTGGATTGTTGGGATAAGAAGTGAGTGAACGATCATTAACAATGAGACTTTCAGTCTCTCCCAGATCGGCTTCGAAATCAAAGAGTGGATTGATGTGAGTGAGTTCACCGGAGAACTCCTCAAAAAGGGGATCAGCATCAGATTGTGGAAGTGATGCCTCAACGTACTCGATGTCTCCATAGGAAGCACAATCGTCGCTAAGATCAGAGAAAGTTTCAAAATGATCTTGAGAACACTCAAGAGGGAAAGGGATATCACACAGATGATCAGAAATTCCCTGTGACTCTTTTGGGATTGAGACAAGGTTCTCAACACTAGACGATTCCATTTCTGGAATAGTGCTAAGAAGCTCATCCCCCATGTTTAGAGAGTGAGTGGGAACATCGGGTGTGATAACAACAGACTGAGGGAGTTTAGACGGACTAGCATACATATGTTTAATACTTTCCATTTGTTCTTCTGCTAGTAATTCCATCATAGTCTTTTCTCCCTGATGTTCCACGGAAGGAGTTTCAACTGATGAACTTGATGAACCGTTATAAAATTGTAAGATATCAAGGATATCTTCATCATCATCGTCATCAGGAATGAAACGGAATCGAGAGCTAGATTTGGCCGCTTTTTCTATTGCAATTGATTCCCTAACAGATTTTTCAAACGCAATCTGGGAATCTAATTTAGCAGCCCGCTCTTCGGCTAACAAAACTTCCATGGATTTTTCATTTGGATTTTCTTGGGAGTGTTTAGATTCCTTCAAATCTTTCACTAAATCCAAAAGATCAAGGAGAAGATTTTGAGGAAGTGAATCAGGCTGGTACTGTAGAGGTTGGTCATGATATGAAGAGCTGTAATCGCTACAAGGAATTGGGTTCCCTGTTTGACAATCCGAGCTAGAGTGAGGACCTCCACAATACTCACAACAGTAAAACTGATGTGGCTGTGAGTGGTATGTGTTGTAGTCATAATTGTTATCAGGAACCTGCTCATAGACAAGCGTGTTTCCTGATTGACAATCAGAACTGGAATGTGAACCACCACAATACTCACAACAGTAAAACTGCTGAGTCTCACAGTGTGGTAGCTGATGGAATAAATCAGTCGTGTTATGGTAGGAATAGGGATCTTGGTTATAGACAGACCCGTTTCCTAATTCCACCACACTACAACTGGGGCAATTGCCACCATTATAAGGACCACCACACCATTGACAACCAAGAGGGTGAGGATAAGACATAGAAAGAATCAAAGGTTAACAGAGGGGTAGGGATGAAGAATCAAAGATGTGAGAGGGTAAAGATGAATATTTTTGGTGTTTTTGAAAAACATTTTGATAAAAACAAAGAATGAAGATATTTTTGGCGTTTTTAACACTTTAGGAAAAGTGTTAATGAACTTTTTGGATTTTCTGAAAACTTTACAAAAAACTTTTTACAAAGGATGGGTATGTGCAAGAATGGGTCTGAGAATGGCTAAACACATGCTAAAGCCTCCCCGGCAGCGGCGCCAAAATTTTGATCTGCGCAAAACCGTCAAGTCTGATAGACTTAAAACAGCTTAAACACAAATACAATGAAGATCAGAGAATATAATGAATTCTCGGGTCGTTATGTCCCACGGAGACTCAATGGTGTGTTAAACACTTGATCAGACGATAGATTGATCACTAATGATAGCGATCAGAAAGGATTTGGATTGAATATTACACTACTGAAAAAGTTTATAAATTAAAGCGACTTAAATGCAAATTAAAAGAAATAAAAGATAAAATCTATTAAATAAACGCTATCACTATTTTTAAAGTGATGAACGTTTAAAACCTAAAACGTACGTTTAAATAAAAATTACGTAAACGTACAAAATAAAACGTGAGACTTACTCAATATAAATCTTAAAAATATGAAAAATACATATTTACAATCCTAATTATATAAGAAAATTATTAGAAAAGGAAAATTATTTTTACAACTATTTATGTAATTATTATTAATTAAAAACTAATTTAAACTATTTAATAATACTCTAAAATAAAAGAAAATATGAAATAAGACTAGAAAAATAAAGTTAAGACTTAGAAAAATCTAAAATATGATAAAACTAATTTTAAAACTGAAAATATATTTTTTAGACTTTTTATGTATTTATTATTAATTTAAAACTATTTAAAACTAATTAAAATGCTAAAA
Source organism: Chrysanthemum seticuspe (assembly GCA_019973895.1). Lineage (NCBI taxonomy): Eukaryota > Viridiplantae > Streptophyta > Magnoliopsida > Asterales > Asteraceae > Chrysanthemum > Chrysanthemum seticuspe. Next base: position 109,039,380 of record BPTQ01000008.1, on the reverse strand, counting down.
AATACTTTTTAAACTAAGAAAATTATGGAAAAATACTTTTTATTACTTTTATATTTATCTTAACCTAAGAAAATAGAAAACATATTTTTTTAAGCTTTTTCTAATTTATTTGTATTAAAAGCTATTTAAAAAGGATTAAAAACTAATTTAAATTAAGAAAAATAGCAAAACAACTTGGAAAAATCTGAAAATTTCAGGAAAAGTCTAAAATGATATTAGGAAGCTAGGAAAATTAGAAAAACAAGGGCTTGTTTGGAGGATTAAGGATCTGATGAGGAAGTGCTTATTGAAATAAGCACTTCAATAAGCAAATGGAGTTCAAAAGCCACCAAACTGATAAGGAAGCTATAATAAGCTAAAATAACAGAAATGGAACAAGTTTCAACAATCCCTAACCACTGATAAGCTAGATGCAAAGATTTGAGTAACTGAGATTTTGGCAGAAAACAGTGAAGGGGTGGCAAGTTTGAGCTTATGAACAAGCACCTAAATAAGCTGGAAACAGAAAACCAATTATTGGAACTAACACTAGACCTAGGTGAGAGCTTCTAAACCAAATTACAGACCCATAGGAGCTCAAGTGAGCCCTGTGCAAGGTCTGCAAAACCTGCACAAACCTGTGCAGGCAACAGTACCTTGCACAGGGGATTAAGCTCCATAATCACAAGCTCTTTTGAGCTTTTAGAAAAAATTACAAAAATACATAAAAATCATAACTATAAACTAGACCAGGGGAAGTTTTTAAAACAACAAGACTCACTGAAATTGGCCAATAAATGAGCTCAAGAAAATTCTCTCTAGATGGGCTCAAAACTGAAACTTTGCAATTTGACTTTTTGATCAAAACTGAAAAGTTGACTATGGTGAGATTTGATCTTGAATTGTGAACTGAAAATGGTATATTATGATGAATTAAGACTGAATCAAGCTAGATTAATGATTTCTAAACAAAAAATAAGATGTTGCACTTTTAAAACTCCAACAGTGAGCAAGTGAGAAAGATTTAAAGGAACTTTTGACTTTCTGTGATTGCAGACCTAAACCTAGACTCAAATGAGCATACTTATACTTAAACAAACATGAAACAATAAAGATCAACCACTGAATGTAACTTTAAGACAGACAGATCAGTTAATCCAAACACCCCTTAAACTTCTGTTATGAGCTTAAACCTACACCATCTACTAAACTAGCATACCAAATTGATCAAATTAAGTTCACTAGGCCTAAAAACACTTGATTAAACAGAACTCAACCACTGGTGATCATAGATACATATACAAGCATAAAATGCAACTTTTGGCTAGAAAATTAAAAGTGAGACAGATACTCACATGTGCTCAACTGATGTTGCAGGCTAAAATCAAACCCAATCCTTATGCTAATCCAATCTAATACACACCAAACCAACTTCTGCATCACCAGTAACCATGTCCAAAACCAGTTTGAGCCTAAGAGTTGACTTTTGTTGACCTGAATGAAAATTATTTGAAACTGACTTTTAAGCTTGCAAAAAGCTAACATAAGCTTAAATAAGCTGAATGGAGCTGAGAAGTAAACTATATGAAACTTGGGAATCAGAATTTGAAATGAAAATTTTCCACAGTAACCTTTAAATTTGGAACTTAAATAAAACTTGGATTTATGCTCACAAATACATTACAATGACACTTTAACATAAATTTGATACTTAAGTCACTGAAATTACAACATTTAGATATAAACTACAACATTTAAAAAAAAACGACATTAAGGTAAAAACTAAAAAACTAACTACTACTCTTATTCTTCTCTCTAACTCCTCTTTTATAGCTCCACATGCATCTCTCTCCTCTTCTGAGTGGATCCCACCTGTTTTCAGAGCAATTGGGTGGCTTTTGTGAGATTTGGCCAAATTGTCAATTTTGGCGGGAATTTTGCATTTGACAGGTGGAGGGATTGAGTGATAAGGGGAAAGGATCATTTAATGGTTTTTGTTTTGTGTTGAGGTGGAGGAGACAAGAAGGTGATATGGAGAGGAGGGGGGATGGTTGGGAGTGATTTCAGGGATGAGTTGGTGAAGATAACTGTTTGGCGGGCAAAAGGTGTGTTTATTTGACCGTTTGGTTTGACCAGATATTAGCAAGCCAGGGGGTTCAAAATGGGTTGTGGCAGGGGTCACATGGATTGACAAGGGTTCAAAATGAGCTAAAGGGTTAATAATTAGAGGGACTTGTTGTGTAAATCCTGAAAATCAAGGGACCATAGCTGCCAATTCAGAAAAGTTATTCCAAGGGATCACAAGTGACAACCTTCAAAAGTATAAGGACCAAAATTGCCATTTTGCAATTTTCCAGGGGCCATTTCTGCCAATTTTGAAACTTGAAGGGCCATTTTTGTAATTTTCTCAAACTTTTTATATTTTTCACCAAAGGACTAAATTTGACAACTTTTGATTTTAAAAGGACCTTTGGTGATTTTATTTTTGAAATTATGTGCTCAGGGACTGTTTTTGACAACTTTTGAAACTTGGGGGACTAAAACTGCCAATTTTGCAAATTTGATACGTTTTTCATCTGATTTTGATATTTTTGCATTTAAAACACATAAAACACTGATTTGTGATATTTTGATCATTTTGATGTGTTTCTGAGTGTTTTCAGATGATTTTGCAGTTTATTTTGTACAAAAATGATGAGTATTTAGAGACTCATCAATTTGCAAAGGGCAGACCTGAGAATGTGGAGATCTAGCTCATTTGGGGACGTAATTATAGCACGACTTGGGTTGTTCCCAAGGCCTTGGCCCTTGACTGCTAATTCATCTGATGGCAGCAAGTTTGCTAAAGTAATTGAGTATTTTCGTCTTCTTGGTTGTGTAATGGCGAAAGCTCTTCAAGATGGTCGTCTTTTGGATCTGCCACTTTCAACAGCGTTCTACAAACTTGTGCTTGGACAAGTAAGCAAGTTTGTGTAGCAAATCTAGATTTACATTATTGCATTCTTTATTTTATGTTATTACTATTAACTTATTATATATGTTATGTGTTTCAGAAGCTTGATTTAATGTATGTTTCATCCTTTGATGCTGAACTTGGCAAGACATTGCAAGAGTTGCAAGCTCCTGTATGTCGGAAACAATACTTTGAGTCGATGTCTGGGCATGACTGTAGTGAAATTCTTGACTTAAAATTCTGAGGGGCTCCAGTTGAAGATCTTTGTTTAGACTTTACACTTACTGGTTATCCAGATTTCACTTTGAAATCAGGAGATGAAGATGTACGTGTGCATCCTCCCCTCTTATGAACCTTCTGGTCTATAACGCATCATTTTTTCTTTGTTTGTCTAGATGATATAATCTATTTTATTGCATCTTGGTGTTTGGGATTCCTTATATATGACCATAAAGGAAATTCTAAGTGTTTTTGAATAATAAACTACAAAAATACAAAATTGTATATACATATCTTTCTATTTGTAAAGTAGTACATTCAAAGAATGTTGCTTCTTTAGTTGAGTGTCCACCATGCTCTAACCAATTACAACCGTGAACCGATCTGTCATCTTCAAAATAAAATACAAAAAACAAAGTTTTAATGGAACAAAACTTTTACATCAATTACAACTTACATTAATAACTAATAATCAATATGTACTAAACAAAAACAAATTATTACGTGCCTCATTAGGATCATGCCCTTGCAAGAATGCAAGACGAGTAGGAAAATGTTGCTCATGAATAAGGTGAAACCCATCATCATCAAACCTCATCAATCCAAGTCGAATATCTCTCAACTTGGATTCTTGAAATAAATTTGGCAGAGATTGGGAGTAGAGTGAAGTAAAGTCATTGTGCAAGTCGTCTTTGTGTCTATCAACATGCAGTAATCATATCATATTACTGAGTGTTAAATATAAACACAATTCCAAACACAATGGAAACCGACAAAATACAACAAGCTCATATTTTAATTATTGAAAATTGTAGCACCATGCTCAGTTAGTCCTACATACTTACGACAAAAACTGAACATTATTACATGGTGGTATCGTATGAAATAACATAATGTGAAGGATGATAACATCAAATTGTTTGTAATTTTTATTTTACCATATTAACTTACGAGGTGAATTTTGAATAGGAGTGTGAGATACATCACAGAAAGGAGGAAGTTGGGGTACTTTTCGTATGATACGGGTAACCCTATAACCAAAACCTTTTTCCCCTATTTCTGGTAAACACACAAACATCACCACTAAACAAACAAAGGGTATCAACAAAAAAACTCCACTTGTAACCCTACAATACATACATATTCTCATCACAACAAACATCAAACAAAACCATAAATCCATTAACAGATAATTCAAATTCGTCAACATCATCTAAATTTTGTAAAATAACAGCTGGAACCACCTATATACAATAACTAAATAAACATAATTAACAAAAATAAAATATTAATAATAAATGTTAATAATATTATCAAATGTAAAAGATGTTCATGATTAATATTGTTTAGAACAAAATGTTAGAAAGTAGTTACCTACTTTTAGGCGTTTTATGGATTATGGTAACATCAATTATACTTATTAACCATTTAGTTTAACTTTTAATAACTTTTAATTATATGTTTGTTCTACTAAATCTTTTTTAGCATATATTTGATCCACAAAATCATAAAAATAAAAACCACAAGTCATACCCGTCCATCGGACGGGTTTTGACACTAGTATATATATATATATATATATATATATATATATATATATATATATATATATATATATATATATATATATATATATAAAGTGATTCAAAACTCACATGACATACGTTGGTCATGGTTTTTTATTGGACCAAACTAAAATCTTTATAACATTGAAAAAATATGAATCATATAGTCATATAAGATTTTCATTTTTAAAGTTTGAAATTTTTAAATATGTACACAAGTTTATATTATAACTCGAGGTATATTAAAATGATTGATTCACCAAAATCATAAATATGTAAAACTGAAAATAACATGATGATGAATTAAAAAAAAAAAAGAAAGAAAAACAATCCTTGTATAGTTGTATTCGTGGGGCTGTAAAGTTGAATCTCAAACAAAAACGGTTTCAACCTCTAGTCATTAATTTGAATATTAAATGATGCAATTACTTATTTACCCATTTCAACTAAATAAGTAATTGGTAAAATCCCTCATAATTAAAAGATATTAGTGGCCATTATTACTTCTCAATCTAAAAACCTTCTCGATGGAACCAAAGCTATATATATATATATATATATATATATATATATATATATATATATATATATATATATATATATATATATATATATATATACTCTCTTATAAAAGAGCAATATACCCAACCTAAATCCTAACCATGCTCCCAACCAAAAATTAAGATTCAGCCACCCGAACCTTCATCCATATATAAACCGAACCTTACTCATTCTCTTTATCCCAAAACACACATAACCATATTGCTCCCCTCTCTCTCTAAACTAAAACCCTCTCTATCTCTATCTATTTAACCAGACACACTGCCGCCACCATCGTCTCTGCTGTCACCATCATCGTCCCACGGATGGCGCCACTTGTTGATACAAAAGTTGGGCGTTCCTTGTTCGGGGCTCCGGCTCTCGTACCAATTGAGTCTTGATTCTTGAGACCTGCGCACTAAGTAACAGAAAACACCGTTAGGCTTATCATGGGATTGTTTCCCACGATTATCCTCCGGCGTGAGAGTAAGTAATCGGTTTAGGGTTAAAGGAGAGTTAGGGTTTTAGATCGTACCTTTAACGAGGGATATGATTCCCTTTATATACACACGGAATTCTTCTTGGTTCCGTGTTCCCCAACCTTCGGTGTATCCCGCCTAAGTCGGTTGGGGAACGATTATCTCTAAAGATTAGAAGATATCCGATATCGTATTCCATAAATAACTTTCGGATTGGGCCTTCGTGAGCCCAAACACTTATCGGCTTAGCCCAGTTCGTGCTGGGCTCGTTAGTATCGGACTTTAGTCGGGAGCGTGACCCGAATATAGACTATACGTCATCAGTGGACTTGGTGGTTTAAGCAGTGAAACCAAGCCCTCCACCGAGAGCCCAACCACCACAAAACACAAGCACCAAGACCAACACCCACCAAAAGAGTTTATAAATTTTGAGGTATTTTTTGAGTTTTTATTAGATCTATCACTATTAATCAAGTTTTGAAGGTTTTCTTATTCCGATCCATAAATTTTATTTCTATATATGAGTTTTTACAATATATTTGGTCCTTATTTTTGACAGTCGCCGCTTCCCGCCACCGTAGCCACTGCCGGAAAAATCTGGTATAACTGCTCTCGCCCCGGAAAAGAGCTGCTGCCGTCTTGGTGTTGCTGGAATCTCAACATTTTGATACAAATCGGTTTTTATTTGACTTTTCTTATTTATAAATATCAGTTTTTTAGATCCGGTTTTTATTGTTCGAGTTTGTTGTTGAGATATGTGCAAAAAGGTTTGTTGTATATATTTGTAATAAAGCTTATTGTGTCATTTTTGTTATAAGGGTTATGTAAAGTTTGATAGTGGTTCACCTAAATGTTGCTATAACATTTTGTCTTTTTTTTAGATCCGCTGCTGCTACCGCCTTCTGTGTTGCCGGAATCTTCGTCGACCTCGCCGGAATACACACTGCCACCGCTGCCATAAACGGATAGCGTGTCCGTCGCCGGAAAATGCATTGCTTTTTTTTTTTTTTTTTTTTTTTTTTTTTTTTTTTTTTTATCATATCTTGGTAAATGGTAAATTATGTTACAAATTTATTGTGTTAGTTTTGAAAGTTTGTTGGTAAATTCATGTAGATTGTGTTATAAAAGTTTTGTTGTATAGTTTTTGTTATTTTTGTGATAAATTTGTTTATTTTTTATTCATTTATTATTTTTGTTTGTAAGTTTATTTTTGAAGTTTGTTACGGAGTATAATTTGTTGGTAAATTTGTTATATGTTCGTCAAATGTGAAATTTGTTTATATTTGAAAGTTTTTACTAACATGTTAAACTTCTGAAATTTGAAAACTTTTAAAAAGGTACAAAGTTTTGGAATTTTAGCTTTAGGGATAGTTTTGAAACTTACAAGTATTATGTTGAGTTTGTAAAAGTTTGTAGGAGTTTTTGAATTTTTTGTAATTGTAAAAGTGAAAATTTTAAAGTTTGAAATATTTTGATAATGTTAGTGTTTTATAATTTGAAATAGAGTAAATTGCAAAAATCGTCCTTAAAGTTTGGGCAAATTGCACGTTTCGTCCCAAACGTTTGGAAAGTGCAAGGATCGTCCCTGTGGGAAACTTTTGAGGCAAAAATCGTCCCTAGCCTACATTAAATGACTAAAATACCCTTCCCTCTATATTAGTTTTCAGTTTCTTGCACCAATGGTCCCTGTGTTTCGCCAGGTTTTGCAAATTTAGCTTTTTTTTTTTTTTTTTTTTTTTAAAATTTAACTTTTAGTATTAGTATTATTTTTTTATACGTTTTCGTCCATTTTTTTTTTAAGTTTTTGTCCTTTTTTCTTACGTTTTTGTCTGTTTTTCTCATGTTTTTTTCCTTTTTCAAACGTTTTTTTCCGTTTTTCTTACGTTTTTGTCAGTTTTATCCATTTTTTACGTTTTTGTCTGTTTCGTACGTTTTGTCCGTTTTTCTCACGTTCTTCCGTTTTCATATGTTTCGTTCGTTCTTTTTCCGTTTTTTGTATGTTTTTCTCACGTTTTTGTCTGTTTTCATACGTTTTTGTCCGTTTTTGTCTGTTTTTTTACGTTTTTATCTGGTTTTCTCACGTTTTTGTCTATTTATCTCACGTTTTTTCCGTTTTCGTACGTTTTTGTCCGTTTTTCTTACGTTTTATCCATTTTCATACGTTTTTGTCCCTTTTTCTTACATTTTTTCTGTTTTCATACGTTTTTGTCTTTTTTTATACGATTTCGTTCGTTTTTTATACGTTTTCGCCCGTTTTCTTACGTTTTCGTCCGTCTTTCTTACTTTTTTTTGTTTTCATACGTTTTTATACGTTTTTGCCTGTTTTTTTACGTTTTCATCCATTTTCATACATTTTCGATCGCTTTTCTTACGTTTTTGTTCATTTTCTTACGTTTTTTCCGTTTTCATACGTTTCACCCGTTTTTATAACGGGTGACACGTATGAAAACCGTTTAAAATGGGTGAAATGTATGAAAACAAAAAAAACGTAAGAAAACCAGACAAAATGTAAAAAACGAGGCGAAAACGTATTAAACGGATGAAAGCGTAAGAAAATGAACAAAAACGTAAGAAAAACGGACAAAAACATATGAAAACGGAAAAACGTGAGAAAAACGGACAAAAACGTATGAAAACGGAAAAAATGTGAGAAAAACAGATAAAAACGTGAGAAAACCAGACAAAAACGTAAAAAATAGGACAAAACGGACAAAAACGTAAGAAAAACGGACAAAAAGTATGAAAACGGAAAAAAATGTGAGAAAAACGGACAAAAACGTAAAAAAATCGGACGAAACTTATGACAACGGAAGAACGTGAGAAAAACGGACAAAAACGTACGAAAACGGAAAAAACGGACAAAAACGTGAGGAAAACAGACAAAAACGTAAAAAACGAACAAAAACGTAAGAAAAACGGACAAAAACGTATGAAAACGGAAAAAACATGAGAAAAACGGACAAAAACGTAAAAAACGGACGAAAACGTATAAAAAAATAATACTAATATTAATAGTTAATTTAAAAAAAAAAAGGACTAAATTTGCAGAATCTGGCGAAACACAGGGACTATTTGCGCAAGAAACTGAAAAGTAATATAGAGACAAGGGTATTTTAGTCATTTGATCTAGGCCAGGGACAATTTTTGCGCCAAAAGTTTCCCACAGGGACGATCCTTGAACTTTCTAAACATTTGGGACGAAACGTGCAATTTGACCAAACTTTAAGGACGATTTTTGCAATTTACTCTTTGAAATATTTTGAAACTTTTTATACACCTTGAAAGTGTAAAAGGTAATATTACATTAAATTTGCATTTTCATGATATTTTCAGAAAATCTGAAATTTTGAAAGCTCAATTATTTTGAAAATGCATATGCCAAAAAAAATGCATGGAGATATGTGTATAAAAAGATGGTACCTTTCTTTGCTTTTACAGGCAATTGAACTCTTCAAAAAGTCAAATGAGGTATTCATAAAAGTTAAAATCTTACAACATAGAGTATGTTGGAATCACTCCTAAACCTTAATTCAAGTGTTTGTTACTCATATGTAATAGGTAGCTTATTATGGCCTTTATGTTTGTTTAAGGTCAAGCTTATGTAGAAGGCCCATAAGCTTAGGCCCATGTCCAATAAGGAAATGGGAAGGAGTAGGAGTGTTGCCCTAGCTCCTTGCCTATAAATACTATGTAATAACCCTCACTTGAGGGTTGATTGTTCAAGTTATTCCTTTCACTCATGCCCTACGCGGAACCCGTCTTACTATATCGTGTGTGTGTGTGTGTGTTTGGTTTATTGTTCAATCGCCTTTATCTCTTTCTATTAAGCTTGTGTTGTAAAACTAGTGACCTATCAGTGGTATCAATCGCCAACTAGTTTGGTGAATCGTTATTGCTTTTGAAGTAAGTTTTTGGTCTTACGCGTAAAGTTAACGTGATCTTTTGCTTGCTTAAAAACTCGTTTTTTACACGTTTTAATCCAAGATTCTTGTACTTTCAACGTTTTAAGGTTAAACAGGAACTTGTAAAATATGAACAAGAACTTGTAAAAGTTAAACAGGAATATGGTGTCATATTTGATTTACTCAATAAGACTCGTCATGAAGCATCAAACGAACTTGATCACTATCTTGCACACACTAGAGAAGTCATGAATTTTGTTGGAAACATTCGTTTTGAAAACCAAGATTTGATTCACACTATCTTTAAGTTAAGAGAAATGTTAGGAAAGTATGAACAACTTCCGCCTACCGTGATTAAGAGAATAGCACCAGTAACACTTAGTAATCGTGAACCTAGAATCCCTACTGCCAAATCACACGTTGCTAACGTGCTTCCTTCTACTGAAACAGGAATAGTTGCGTCTTTTCCAAACGTCCGCACTTCACAGCCTAGGAGCACTCAATCGAAGAATAGGAAGTTGCGACCTAAGAAAAGATCAATAAGGAATGCTAAAGTAGAAGAACACCCTAGGACTATGAATAAGACTCACGTTGCTTCCACTATAGACATTGCGTCTGGCAAATGTAATAGAAACAGTGATGTAACGAATGCTAAACCTTTAAGTACTTTTGATATTCAGTCTGATGCACCTTGTGTTATTTGTCGTAAAAGTATGAATTCTGATTGTCATGACAAATGTGTTGCTAAAGCTATAATCTCTCGTTTACGGAATCCTAAGAATCGGAATACCTCTAGGCCCAATAATCATTCTAAGTCTGTGCTTGGTAGACCGCCTTCTTTAGATTCTAAGGCAAGCATTGCTGTCCCTGTAGCTCCAGTTTCACCTCCTAAGAATGTAGTACCACCTAGTGCATTCACTAAGACTAAAGAAAATAGTAGTTATAGATGGCAGAAATGGATATATAACACACTAGGATTTAAATGGATGCCTAAAGTTATTGATGTGTGTATGTCTACTATAACTGCTTCGGAACCCTCTAACATTTCGGGTTCCACATCTACTTCTATTCCATCTGTGTCGTCTGTGTGTAATGCAGGTGATACAGACCATTCTCTGGATTGTTGATAGCGGATGTTCCCGACACATGACAGGCAACCTTAAACTGTTATCAAACTTTATTGCAAAGTTCATTGGCACTGTCAGATTCGGGAATGATCACTTCGCAGCTATCATGGGCTACGAAGACTATATAAATGGGAACATCGAAATCAACAGGGTTTACTATGTGGAAGGCCTCGGTCACAATCTGTTTTTAGTAGGTCAGTTTTGTGATGGAGATTTGGAGGTTGCTTTCCGGGAGAAAACTTGTTTCATTCGTGATCTACAAGGAAATGACCTTATGTCTGGCTCGCGTAATTCTAGTCTTTACACTATCTCTATACAAGACATGGTTGCTTCATCTCCTATCTGCTTACTTTCAAAGGCAACATCAACAAAATCCTGGCTATGGCACCGTCGTCTCTCACATCTAAACTTTCAAACCATCACCAACCTTGCTCGACACAAACTAGTTGAAGGTCTCCCATGATTCCGGTATTGAAAAGATCACCTTTGGTCAGCCTGTGAAAAGGGGAAAAGCACTCGTGCTCATTTTCCTTCAAAGGTGGAACACAGCTCTCAGCATGTGCTTCATCTTCTTCACATGGATTTGTGTGGCCCGATGCGTGTGCAAACGATCAATGGCAAACGCTACATCTTAGTAATTGTTGATGACTACTCACGATGGACTTGGGTCTACTTTCTTCGAAGCAAAGACCAAGCTCCACAAATGATCATCACCTTTCTCACGAAAATACAGGTTCAGCTCCGAAACACCGTCAGACAAATCAGAACAGACAAAGGAACTGAATTTGTTAACCAAACCCTTCGTGCATTTTATGAGAAAGTGGGAATTCAGCATCAGACATCTATTGCCCGTACACCAGAACAAAACGGTGTTGTTGAAAGACGAAACCGAACGTTAGTGGAATCTGCAAGAACAATGTTAATCAATGCTAAACTTCCAGATTACTTGTGGGCAGAAGCTGTATCTACTGCATGCTATACTCAAAACCGTTCTATGATCACAAAACGTCACAACAAAACACCTTTCGAGCTTGTCCACAACCATAAACCGAATCTCAAACACTTTCATGTATTTGGATCCCTTTGCTATCTGAATAATGATCGTGATGATTTTGGAAAGCTCAAAGCCAAAGCTGACATTGGAGTCTTTATTGGATATTGTGAGAATTCTAAAGGTTACCGGATCTGGAATCGTCGTACAAAACAGGTTATGGAAACGATTCATGCTCATTTTGATGAACTTACGGAAATGGCTTCTGAGTATAACAGCTTAGAACCCGGTCACAACCGTTTAAACTTCCCTCAACCCCCATCATCAGCTGAACAAAGCCCCCAGCTCACTCGTCAGCAAATGGAAAGGTTATTTGCTCCTCTGTTCAGTGACGATATTGATGAACGTGCTCCAGGTGTATCCGCTGTTTCCGCTGCTCTACCTGACAATACTCTTATACCTGATACACCTGCTACAACAACTACTGTTGAAGAAGCACCACCAGTTGACTCCACCACAACAGTTGAACAAACCGCTTCCAACAATGATGAACCGGCTGATGATGTTCTTAATGAAGTACCCCCACCTGCAGATTTTGATCCAAATGAGTTCTTTAACCCGTTTGCTAATGACACTGCTGCACCTGATGTCGCGGAATCATCAACAAACCATTTGAATCCTCAGAATTTGCACAATGTATACCAACATCAACCCTCTACACATCGATGGACAAAAGACCATCCTCTGGAAAATATTATTGGCAACCCGAATCAACCAGTCGTTACAAGACAACGTCTTCACACAGATGGTGAACATTGCATTTATGCACTCACTGTCTGCCAATCTGAGCCTAAAAACATTAAACACGCAATGACAAAAGACAACTGGATTGAATCCATGCAAGAAGAACTCAACCAATTCAAACGTCTTGAAGTATGGGAACTGGTTGAAAGACCAACAGGGATCTACGTCATTGGTCTCAAATGGATTTGGAAAAACAAATTGGATGCTGAAGGAAACGTAATCCGAAACAAGTCACGTCTAGTTGCTAAGGTTTATCGTCAGGAAGAGGGAATAAACTTTGAAGAATCTTTTGCTCCGGTTGCTCGTCTTGAGGCTGTTCGGATATTTCTCGCGTTCGCGGCTCATATGAATATGACTGTCTTTCAGATGGATGTCAAAACTGCGTTTCTCAACGGGCAACTGAAAGAAACGGTTTATGTCAGCCAACCCAAAGGATTCGTTGATCCCAAGTTCCCGAACCATGTCTACAAACTGAACAAAGATCTTTATGGTATCAAACTAGCTCCTCGGGCATGGTACGATAAGCTATCATCTTTCCTCATTGCTAATAATTTCACCAAAGGTTCGGTTGACCCTACTCTTTTTATACAATATCACGGGGCACATATCTTAATTGTTCAAATTTACGTGGATGACATCATTTTTGGGTCTACACATAAAAAGTACTCAATCGCTTTTGCAAAACTAATGAAGAAAAATTTTGAAATGTCCATGATGGGTGAACTTACGTTCTTTCTAGGACTGCAAGTTCATCAATCACCCCGTGGTATTTTCTTGAGTCAGTCCAAATATGCCCTTGAATTGTTAAACAAATTTGGAATGAAAACATGTGACACTTATGCCACACCAATGACTCATACTAAGAAACTAGACGCTGATTTACATGGGAAATTAGTTGACCCTACCAAATACCGAAGTATTATTGGGTCTCTCATGTATCTAACAGCTAGCAGACCTGATATTGTATTTGCCGTTTATCTATGCTCCCGTTATCAGTCGCGACCAACTGAAACCCACCTCTCTGAGGCTAAAAGAATCCTCCGATACATCAAGGGAACCATTAACTTGGGGATCTGGTATCCGAAGGATTCTGGTTTTGAACTAATCGCCTTTTCAGACGCTGACCACGCAGGATGCTTAGACTCAAGGAAAAGTACTTCAGGAGCACTACAATTTCTTGGTGATAAACTGGTGTCTTGGCAATCGAAGAAGCTGGATTGTACATCGCTGTCATCAACCGAAGCAGAATATGTAGCCATGTCCGCGTGTTGTGCTCAAGTCATCTGGATGAGAACACAACTCAAAGACTATGCTTACGTATTTGACAGAATCCCGATGTACTGCGACAATCGGAGTGCCATTGCGATCTCGTGCAACTCAGTTCAGCACTCGAAATCAAAGCACATCGATCTACGCTATCATTTCATCAAGGACCACGTGGAATAGGGTACAGTTGAATTATACTTCGTGGGTACAGAATACCAATTGGCAGATCTTCTCACCAAAGCCTTGCCTCCCGCTAGGTTTAATGAGTTGGTCCACCGGATTGGTATGAGGTGTTTGACTCAAGAGGAATTGGATGACCTCCTAAAACAGTCTTAAAAACCTGTCAAACACCAAAATATCTTTTGTAAATAATTTTTCAAAAACAAAATACAAAAATATAAAACCTGATAAAACAACAAAAATATTCTTCTAATCTATTTTTCTTTCAACATGGAAAGTACATTTCTTTCGTCAACACTTTAATCTTTCAAAATTCAGTATTTTTACGATCAAGTGTTGAGGGGGAGAAAATAATCACTTAACTGTTTCAAAACATCTGTGTACTTGCATGTTATCATATCCCGATTGTTTCTTTAATCAATGGTGGTAAATTTTTATGGTTCAATGACACTCCTCGGACTAAAATTTATAACCTTTCATTATTTTCTTAAGTCAAGGGGGAGTGTCGTCAAGTTTCTTTCTTAAAATCTTTGTTTGATAACCAAAACGGAAGTTAAATGGCTTTGTATGAAAAAGGAAAAGGTGGAGGGACCAAAACTGTCAAAATGTTAAAGTTACTTTTAATAAAAACACCTTTCACCTAACTTATCCTTCACATTTATTACTTACACCTAAAACATCCTACGCCTAAGAATTGTTCTTCAAATATGTGTTTTGGATCATCATTTTGTAAGTTGTTTCATAATCTTAACGTGTTTTTAAACATTGGTTTTGATTTTTACATGAATCCAACGGTCCAAACGTTGTATAATCTTGTTTTTGTATTCTACGCATAAGCGTTTGAACTCATGATCAATATTGTGTGTTTGTGGTTAAAAGGATTGTGTCAAAACATGTTTTTAACATCAATGATACTAAATTTATCCTCTAAATCCACCCAGAAACACGAATTGATGGGTTTTCAAAATTAAGGTTTATGCGTGGTTTTGGGCGTTTTCAAATATGAATGTTTTTGGTCAAAAGGATTGTTGTGTGATGTTGTTATCATATTGAATTAATGATTTCCAGGCCCTATAACAACCCAGAAACACTAATTGATCAAAAATTGGAATTTAGGGTTTAATGTTCTTAAGTTTGGGTATTTTTGATTCCCTGAGAATTGGGTGCTAAAACTTGGTTATTAGACTCTCACAACACCTAAGACCTACCAGAAAACGTTTGGTGCAAATCCTATGGTTAGAAATCTTATGCGTAATTCATAAACTTTAGGGTTTTGACTTACGCGTATGACTTTCTACGCGTAACCTGTTTAACATGTTTTCATGCCATGATTTGTTGTAAAATGAATATGTGTGTTAAGATTGATGATATGATGATCTTATTTCAGGCTTGCTACGCATAAAACTCAGAATCAAGGTCGATTGTTACTCTAAGAGAAATTTTACGCGTAACTGTTACGCAAGGTTCTACAATGGGACTACGCGTATCCTGTGAAGGATATGCGTAAACAGTGACCTCTACACATAAGGTCTACTCTTAAGAGTAAGCCTTACGCGTAAGGTTTTTATACGCCTACGCGTAAGCTCTATGCATAAGGTCCCCTTTTCCTACGCGTAATATTTCTTACGCGTAAGTTAGGATCCTACGCATAAGCTTTCGTCTACGCGTATATCACTCCTGTTTACGCGTAACTTTGCCAAATCTACGCCTAAGCCTTGATTGACCTTCATTATGAATTGTTACGTGTACAAACTTGTTAATAAACAAATCATATCGTCACGAAACCAATAATGTCACTAGTATACTTAAACGTTTAATATGTTGTGAACTATAAGTGATAACATAAAGTTTAAAACTTAAAGTTAACTAACTCACGAAACGTTTCACGACGTCATTGGACTATTGGACAAACAAGTGACTTAGGACTCGTAACAATCATTAACACTGTACATTCAATAATTAGACAATAAAAACCTTCTGTTGACTAACATTATGTCTTTCAATATGTTGGTTCTTTTGGCTAATGTTATTTCAGATCATGACATGGCTGCTCAAATGAATGTGGATGCATCAGAAGTTCTCACAATTGCTGACATCTTCCCTAATGGCTATCCAAGAAAGATTGGAAAGAACAACCTTAGGGTTGACTTTGAAACCCTCACTTGCTCAGAATCTTCTTGTCTCATTGTTGTGGATATTCTTAAGAATCATCCCTACCAGAACATGCTCTCACACTCTGCTACAGTACCGGAGATCTACATTCAACAATTCTGGAATTCAATGCAAAGGATCAAGGGTCAAAGTGCAGTGACTGTGACTATCAATCACAAACAAGTCACCATCACTCATGCAGACTTACGGGCTGCTCTTCTCATTCCAGAAATCGTGCCAACCGACTTCTATGCCACACCTACTGAGGAGACAGTTCTACAATTCTTGATTGATATTGGCTATGATGAAGCTTCAGGAATTATCTCTAAGCATTCTCATGTGGAGCTTAAGAACATTCCTCAACCATGGAGAACCCTCTACATCATCATCACCAAATCGGTCTCTGGTCGTGACAGTGGCTATGAGCATCCCAAGCTCATGGAACTGCAAATGTTCTGGTCATTAATCAACAAGAAGGACATCCAAATTGAAGCTCTGATATGGGATGACATGATGACATTTCTCAAAAAGCTTGGCTCAAAGATTCCCTATGTCAGATACACAAAACTGTTGATCCAGAGAGCACTTGGACTTCATCCTGATATCCCCAAGAGGCTCAATGACCCCGACAATCACGACAAGTTGACCGAGCCTATCCTATCAGTCAGAATCAAGGAATCGTCAACAAAGAAACAGGGTGCTGTGTTACCTGATCACCTACTGACTGACGAAATCAAGAAGCTTGAAACGTACAAAAGGTATCGGGTAGCAGTAAGAGAAGGAAAAGTTGGTCATCTCGATGAAAAACCTTCTGGAACACCTACTCGGAGAACCAGAAGAGGAAGTGCTGGAAGTGCAGTAAGCACAGAGAGTCAAAGGAATGTCCGAAAGAGGAAACCTGCTCCAAAGAAGAAAGTTCCCTCTCAGGAAGCTGTTCCTATTCCTACACCTGAACCACCAAGAAAGCTACTGGACGAAAGCTCTGAAGATACACAATCAGACGAGGAGGTCCACTACTCTGAATCTGCAACCGAACCACCTCCCTCAGTAGCAAAACCTCCTAGTCCTCTAGCTGACCTAGGAAAAGGAAAGACTCTTGTACTTGTGCCATATAAAGAAAGCTCAGAAAGTGATGAAGAGCAACTGGATAAATCCTACAGGAAGAAGTTTAAAATCGTTAGACACCTTCAAAAGGCTAAAGAATTTGAACAAGATCAAATGGGTGGCCCTGGAGGTTCAAGTGGTGCTGCCCACTCTAAACCATCTCCTGATGCGGTTAATCGACCCGATAAGGGAGCTGGTGCCACCACTCTTCTGCAACAACAACAACTTTTGGAGGATTCTATTGATTATGAGATTGAGGAACCAGCAAAAGAAAAGACTGAGGAAATACCTGCTGATGAAACAAAGACTGATGACAAGGCTATGTCTAAGGAGGAAACTTCTGAACCCCCTAAGGACCCCGAGTCTCCTCATGTCTCCTCCTCATCAGACTCATCATCTCATTCTTCGCCACCACCATCTAAAAGATCAACCAAATCAACATCCAAATCAGTGAAGAAGCCAACTCGATCTTGGATTTCTCATGCTCATAAAAGAATTGGGAATGCTGTCAAACAAGTCAGAAAGAAAGACATGCTCTATAGGAAGATGAATTTCTACGCTGATCAGATACAGTATATTCATGATGATATCGACAAGATGCAAGTTGAAAGGAAGTATGTCCAGAAGCTCATGAAAGATGATCTTCAAGGGAAAATGGACGAAATGATCAAAGGATACACTCACCAGTTCCTTATGGAGGTCGTTTCGAAACTGACAAAGGAGATGTATACCAGACAACTGTATCCAAATCTCTTGCATCTAGCCAAACAAGCCATGAAATCAACTCCGATGAATTTAAGCATCAATCCAATTGAATCCACAATTTTCTCAGATGATGAATTGGTGAACCGGTTAGTAGCGCAAATGTCGAAACGCTCTGCAACGTTTGCCTCACACGAAGCTAAACTGTTTGAAGCTCTACTGGAATACCAACTCAGGTCCGCATTCCGAGAAGAAGCTGTAAGGCCCAAACGTTCAAGAGATGATGAAGAAAAAGATCAGGATAAGGATAAAGAGCCCAAATGCACAAAGAAGTCTGATGAATCATCCTCTATTCAGTACTCGATGCAACCTCCACCACAACGGACTCCTGCTCAACAAAGATCTTCTCCTCCCTCTTCTGTAAATAAACCTCATGATTCTGAGACACCACCCCAGATTCAGAAAACCGGTGACCACTTTGAATATACGGGTGGTGACGATGAAGAATACCATGAGCCCCAACAACAACCCGCCTCACCCGACAAAGTACATAAACCAACACCCTCATCTAGGCCTAAGAAACAGAAGAAGAAGGCACCCACGGCTGACGTCGTATCATGGCTAAATGAAGATACAACAGAGGAATTTGAATGGTTTTCTACACTTGTCAATTCCACTCCCTACCCTGAAGAAGGTCAAGATCTGGTAGACGGTAATACATTGGAGCATGCTAAGATACTGCAAGAAAAATTCCGTGTAAAGAAGATGACAAAATCTGAGTTGAGGCGAATTAAGAATGAAGCTTTTCAACTTCTAAAAGACACCTCGGAAAGTGCCATCGAGGTCGAATATCACCTTGAGAACATTGCTCGAGCTATGTCTAACAACATGGATTGGCTCAACCCAGAAGCAACATCGACTTCACCAAATGGGACAACCCTCCATACTATACCGACTGGTCAAAACCTCTACCAACAATTAGCCAACCAGATGAACCTAGGATTCCATTCAGATATTTCTTCAACAAAGACTTGGAATTTCTTCTACACGGTGGTGATGGATCAAGGAAATACACTACATCTTTGACACTTCCATTCCCAGCAGCCATATACTCAAACTGCATAGCTATTGAGGAAAGAGCTAATCACTTGTTCTCCAACAAAGTGGAAGCATACGACCGAGATGCAATATACGGGATTCATCATTGGCTGGAACGCCGAAGAATCTACTACAGAAGCTGCCAGGTTCAGAAGTCTCAACATGCAGTGTTCAGTACTAAGGATATCGTTGCCATCAAACACGTTGATCTTTCGACCAAATGGGACTACACTTTTCTCAAGAAGATTGTGGTTAAAAGGCAAGATGAACGGGATTATGCATTCTCTGAAGCTGACTTTGAGAATTTGTCTATCAACGACATTGAAGACATGTACCTTGCCAAAGTACAGGGTCGCATGAGGCAATTTTCAACTGAAGTACAACGTAAATTCATCAAGTCACTGCTCATCTTCATCAGACGCATAGTCATCAAAGAACGTGTAGAAGATCTCCAGCTCGCAGTTGAATCTTATCAGACCCGTGTCAACTTCACTCCACCTCAACTTGATCTTCCCGACATCAACCAGCTCTCACAATTTACACTCATCAGCAAACCATTCGGCGTCGTTTACCGCAGTGAACTTCAAAGAAATTGCTTGATGGCGTGCAGAGATCTTCACAAGTTTGGAGATCACACTTTGAAGATGGTTAGGGACGGATTGGCTTATCGATTGAAGGATATACACCAAAAGATCGGGTCTCCTAAGCGATGGAATTCTCAGGATCGAAGGGATGTGAAGAGGATCATCACGATGATTGATGAACGGTTGTATAGAAGGGATCAGTTCAGAAGATTGGAAAGCTATGTTGGTGGTCGACCCAGGATTAACATCACCGGCTTTCAACGCCCGACTCACACTCCTGGCGACATCTTTGGACTACCTGGTACCCCTTAAACTGCTTCTTTCATTATAAATTTGGATGTATCATTTATATATGTGAATGGCTTGTGCACACATAACAGTGTACAACCCGTAATTGTCAAGAAAGGACCCTGTGGTACGTTTCAGTGCCACAATCCTTACAAAAGGAGCGAAAGCTTCTTACTTTTGAGTAAAACCTATCAAACCTTTCATTTTTCAAGGTTTTGCTCAAAAGGACAAGTACTTCCCCGTATAATTTTCAAAACCTCAACCGTTTATATCACTTGTTGAGGGGGAGTATTTGAATTAAAACTTTGTTCACAAATTGTTCATAGTGGTCATCTTCCCGCAACACTCGAAATGGTCATATTTATTCTCAACTTTTCAAAAATAACATTTTATATGCCATTTTTAAGGGGGAGAAAATTATGTGATAAGAAATATGTTGTGTAAATGCAAATGAATCTTTGTGTAATAGACTTAACCAACGAGTTGACGGTACTAAACTGTTTGTAACTCGAAAAGACTTGTCCGGGACGGGTAATAATTCAAGCTAGTTCTCTAGTAATGTAAACGTGTCTCGCAAAGGACTTGTCCGAGTAGAAAGTACCATTTGAGAAACTCTTGGTAGACATGAACTCTGACGGGTATGAAAACCTTTCGAGGCTTGTCTACACCTTCAAGGTAGTTATTAGAGCCAGTTGTCACCTAAAAACTGACAATGTATCTCTTTAACTATGCAACGTAACCGTGTCTCGCGGGGGATTGTCTATCTTGAGTTGATCAATTCAAAAGTGCGCGCTCTTCCCACACAGTGCAGATTTCCGTCAAAACTCTAAAGCACATGTGGAGGGGGAGTATTTCTGCTAAACGATAAAACTCTCACAGTGGTTCAAACATGTTTTTCATTTACAAACCCTTTGAGAGATTTTCTTGAAAATTGGTTTTATGGCAACATAGGTTAGTCATGGAGTGATAAGGTGACTAAGGTTAGGAATAACCGTCCTATGATCCGCCAAAGCCGGAGGGATCTACCCAAGGACATCACAAAATGGTTAGTACTTAGAAGTCCTTAGGTACAATTATAAAAAGGAGAAAATGAGAATCGGAGAAAGAAGGAGTTGAAGAATTAAAAAAAAATGCAAAAAAGAGGGTGAAAAGAAATAGCCCTCCAAATTATTCAACTTAGGGCAGACACCGGGTTCAATTCATATGCTACTGGTTGTCACTTAGTGACGCCGGTATTGAAGATTAAAAGTCGTCATGGACCCAGTGACGCATGCACTAAACCTTCTTAGCCACTCAAGTTTCTCTCTACAGAAGCTTGTTTCATTCTCACAGGGAACCCTAGGTAAACTATTGGCTTTCTCTTAGAGATCGCTGGTATTGAAGAAGGAGACCCTCTCCCTAGTCTCCGCTCAGGAAAACCAAAACGCACTATTGAGTCTAGAGCCACGAGATTCATCAAAAGATCTCTTAGGTACACTTGACATTTCATCACTCGATGTTCAACAATAAGAACATCAGTGGTACGTTATCGAGTCCTTCACAGATCTTAGCAATCTGTCGAGAACATTTATGAGAGGTTCACATCTGTGATCCTCAGTGATTGAATGGAAACTCCTACCAGGGTCAACATCAAACAGCCCTGACAGCAGGTCACTTTGGTAACTCCCCGTGGATTACGCTTAGTGTGTCTCAAACGGTCTACAGTCGTGAGGTGATGCTTCGGTGTAGATGTACTTCGGTACATCGCGTTATCTCACTTGTGGGACTCCAGTTCAGGAACGGCTTTTGTAAGAATTAGAGTTGTGTTTTCACACTATGCTGTTAACACTCTCGAAGTTCAAACTTGTAAGTGCCGGAATCCGCTTATTACTAACCGTTTTAAATGTTTTCTTCTTATGGAAGCTCCGGAGCGGGATGATCGTGCAGATTCTTCTCATGCTCACGCCAACATCATCACTAATGGAAGTTCTATCCAAAAGCAACACAACAGTCAGAATGATTCTTCGTCAAATCAAAGAATCTACAAAGTTAAAAGACTTAAAGAACTTCATCAGTACTGAATTCCAACGTCAAAGAGCGTGTGAGCATGTTGAAGAATGACGTGGAGACACTGTAGCAGCGAAGCAGACCTGAGGCAAACTTGATGCAGACAACAACATACTATCACTTTCATCACAAAGAACAATGATCAAAGAACAAAGTTAAAGATGACGTCAAAGCATAACTGTTCAAAGAAAACTATCTCTCTACACTGGGGAGATTGTTCGAATCAAGGCATTCCTTCTCACAAGAAAGAAGAATGTCAGAAGACGTCAAAGCTACTATTACATCAACGCCTTCACCATTTTTCATCACCAACACTTGAGGGGGAGATTGTTGGAATCACTCCTAAACCTTAATTCAAGTGTTTGTTACTCATATGTAATAGGTAGCTTATTATGGCCTTTATGTTTGTTTAAGGTCAAGCTTATGTAGAAGGCCCATAAGCTTAGGCCCATGTCCAATAAGGAAATGGGAAGGAGTAGGAGTGTTGCCCTAGCTCCTTGCCTATAAATACTATGTAATAACCCTCACTTGAGGGTTGGTTGTTCAAGTTATTCCTTTCACTCATGCCCTACGCGTAACTGTCTTACTATATCGTGTGTGTGTGTGTTTGGTTTATTGTTCAATCGCCTTTATCTCTTTCTATTAAGCTTGTGTTGTAAAACTAGTGACCTATCAGAGTAGAGTGCCCTTACAAGATAGAGTAGACTTAGGGGTGTAAACGAGTCGAGCCGCTCGTGAAAAGCTCGGGATCGGATCGGTAAAAAGCTCGAACGAGTCGAGCCTAAACAAGCTCGAGCCTAAGTTTGGGCTCATTTAATAATCGAGCTCGAGCCCGAGCTCTATACAAAAGGCTCGTTTATGATCGCGAGCCTAAACGAGCCCTAGAAATATATACGTATATATATTTTCTATACGTATAACCGTGTTAACGAGCTCGAGCCTTGTGTTAACGAGCCGAGCTCGAGCTTGTGAAAAGTTTCACGAGCCGAGCTCGAGCTTAAAATGTGAGGCTCGAAACGAGCTCGAGCTTTTTATATATAAATGAACTGAGCTTGAGCTCTGGCAGGCTTGGGCTCGGCTCGGCTCGTTTTCACCCTAGAGTAGAGTAGATAGAGTAAAGTTGGACACTATATGTGGACACAATTTGAAATTAGGAATTTGAGCATTGGGGCATTCTTGAAAATAAAAATCACACGGGATAAAAAAAATGAACTTTATTATATTGTTACGAAAAAAGACAATTAGAGATAAAGTTAATGGTTGTAAAATTCCTGACGCAAAAGCACACTTTTATGCGTACATGTATCATCCCATCACAATTGCTCTTTTTTTTTTACGTTATATAAAAAGTTAAAAATTTATAAACATTATTTTGGTAAGTTAGAAATATTTTTACGTTGAAATAATATGATTGATTTTAGTTTGGATAGTTAGACTCTTTAGCGATTTAACTATCCAAGTAAAAATGGCCTTTCCGATTGAAAACAATAACACATACAAATGTAGTGATAAAAATAAGGCTAGCCATGAGTTAAACAAAAACATAAGAAAAAATAAAGGTATTGAACAATCTTTCTTATACGTTCTTTTTTTGTTAGCTAGCAACGTTTTGCAAAACCTTGCTAGCAACTATCGATCTATCATATTTAAGCACTTCCAACTATTTAATAAAAGAAACATATATATTAAACAACCGGATTTTGTTATAAAGTAGGCAATGACGTCGGTATGTGCAAGTAAATTTGCTATGGATCATAATGCTTGAATCTATAATCATTATAATGTCATCGGGAAAAAACACTCACACTGACACTAACAGATGTCGCTACTTGAATTTTATTAAAAACTATATATAGTTGCCGTTATGCAATCATGCCATTAGAAACAAACAGTTCTTCGAAAAGGATTCCTTAACGCCACAAATATAGTTTTTCGAAAGAATTTTATTCGCAGAACAACTTGAGAACTAGAAACCGCTGCCGCTAGGCGCGGGTACTCGGCTAGTATATATATATATATATATATATATTATTTATATTATTGAAATAAGTATTCAGTAGAACATTGATAGAGATGGAAGATAAGGGTATTTTAGTCATTTAATTTTGACCAGAGACTGAATATACATGCCAAAGTTTAAAATAGGACATTTTTTTATATTTTTAGAAAGATGGAGACCAAACATGCAATATGACCAAACAAAAAGGATCAAAATGCAATTTACTTAAAAAAATAGAGTAAATTTCACCGTTGGTCCTTAAAGTTATGCCAGATTTCATACGATATCCAAATACGAGAATTATTACTTTTTTAGTTCACGGTCGCGAAATATTATGATGTTAGTCCAATTTTCTAACGATCGTTAGTTTTGCTAGTTATCTCAGTCCTCACGGGCACAACACATGAGGGCAATTTTGTTCGAATCTTTGTTTTTGGCTTTTTGTTCTGTGTTCGATATTGTACATTACACTATACGAAATGTACTTTTAATACCGTAGCATTTTTCTTTCACATGTTCATACACACATAAAACATTCATACCTACCCTACCTCTCATATCTTCATCAATACTCATTTTCTTTCTCTCACTATTCTTTCTTCTTCCTTATCTCTAAAATTTTCTAGACACCTCCTTAAGGCTAAAGGACAAGGTGACTTTATTTTTTTCCATTCTCACATTACATCTCAACTTTCTCTCTCCTCTCACTTACCCTCACTCTCACTCGCTTTTCTGTGGATATGGTCACCTTATGGTCGCCATAATTCCTATTTTTTTTAATTACTAGAAATTTAAAAACGTAAATGAACAAAAATAAAAACGCGAATGTACGAAATTTAAACATTACATAAACTTAGAATATTAAAAATATTACATAAACTGGTAATATTAAAAATAGTACATAAACTACGAATATTAAAGACGCAAACATTAGAAAGTAAAACATTACATAAACTTCGAATTTAAAACTAAATGTGCAAACCCTACTTCGCTTTGATCCCCGCCCTTACCCGTTCATGACTCTGCCTGCTTCCCTAGTCAAGTGTTCATGTAAGATTATTGATATCATAACACCACAAATGAATAGTGTTTGGGTAGTGTGTTTGAGAGAGAGAGAGAAACAAAAATTGCAAGATTAGATTAACTTTGAACATCCAACCCTCTCCCTTGTGGGGAGAGGGATATTTATACATATTTCCTACGCTCTCCTTCGGGCTGTGGATCAGGCATACAGTGGGTAAGGACCCTTCTTTCTTCCACGGTGTTACTTACACTAATATAAACTATTAAATAACGTTGAGTCTACGAGCTAACTTATGCTAGACTATAGTTGGGGTGACAGACACTTCTATATGGATTTACTAGATCCTAACAATCTCCCCCTAAGGGAGGTCACCCAATGGATTATATTTTGAATCCTAGCATTCTATCTATAACTTCAAACTCGAGCTCGTAGACTTTAAAACTTCCATATAATCAACTTTGCATCTTTAGTAGTGATTCTTTGGCACGAATGTTTCTTTGTCATGTGATCACGATCTTTATTTGAGATCATCAGCTAATTTGAATCTCCAGCTCATCTTTTGAAGTATTGCCATTATGTGATGTTGTGACTTTTGGACCGACATGCTCACAATTTTGGATCATGACATCTTTTCATCAGAGTTGCGGAAGCTTTGTTGTACGTTTTGATTGTCATGATTTTATTCAATTATGAGTGTGTGATGTGAGCATGCGGTTATGAATTGACGTCTTACTAACCAACAACTGCAATCATCGGGAGTTCCTGCAAACGACAGTTAGCATTAAACACACGAAAGTGTATTTGTTCAGTTTCATTGAATAAGGTTGCAAGAACCACAGTTCCCCGTTGATCAGTATAAATACTGCCTGTGATCAGGTAGAATTCCGAAGAATCTCCTTGACAGGGTTTCGCAGCTGTACTATCCGTTCTTAAACCGGAGCATCTCAAAGTAGACAACACGAAGTGAGTGAACCAGTGAATTAACATTCACTGATTGACGAGAAATTGATTTGATAAAAAACCGCTTATTGCTGAATAAAGAGTTTTTTGCAATACGACGAAGGTTTTATGAATTAAATCAAGATTCACTCATAAATGCTTTTGTTTGTAAACATCAGTGCGCAGTCGATGTGTTAGAAACACTTTTTGAGCACATCGAAGGGTTTTTCCAAAAGTATCCATCAATTCATAACCTGGACCAAGGTTGATTCAAGAATGAATCGCCTCATTGTTTCTATTCAGTTGTCACAAGTTTGATCCATGAAGGATCTCACATGTCAGCCACTAAGAACTTGTTTGATGTTGGCTCTAGAAGGATGATAAGGTTTTAAAAGGTACCATTTTGAGGGGTCGTTTAAGTCCTTATTTGATCACTTTTGTATCCGTTATTGCTTAATATCGTTCCTTTTCACTCTTTAGGTCTCGTGAAGGCAAAATGCTGGAATGGCACTTATTTGGACAAAAAGGCGCGAATATATGAAGAAAATGGCCAAAGTCGAAATCGAGGCACTCACAGTTGCTGAAGTTAGAGGGCGACGACGTCAGGTGCTATTGGCGACGCCGTCCCAAAACTATTGTGACGATCCAGTACCCAAAACTCGTATTTTCAAGTGACGACGTCTAGTTGTGAAAGAGTAGGCCGTCGCTACTCAGACGGCCTAGATGCAATCCAGACGACGTCAGAAGCTGAAGAGGACGGCGTCACGAACATAAGGTGACGCCGTCGCAAGGTTAACGTGGCCAAGACGAAACCCTAATGGCGGCGACACGACGGCGTCACTAAACATAAGGTGACGCCGTCGCAATTGTAATCTTATATATAGAATCCGAATTTTTCAGTCTTTGTGTGGAGAGTCTTGGGAGTAAAAACCTAAAACCGAACCTAAGGTGTCTTGTACAGTATTTTAGGGTTTTAAACCCTATCTTACATCAAGATAAGTCTTTACTTCATTAATTCAATTATGTCTTTGATTATTTGTGTGTATGCTTGCATGTTCTCCATGTCCGGCTAATTTATTTGTGTGTTTGCTTAGGAAGTATGAAACTTAATTATTGAATATTGATTGGTTGTTTCTTTTCTTAGTTGATTAATGATCTAGTAATGCGATAGGTCATTCGTTGTGTACTTAATGCTTGATTCATCTTTGTGAACCTTAGAATATAATTACCTGAGTAATTGTAGGCTAAACCATCCAAAGAGCGCCTTAGAGTAGGAGTTTATAATCCCTAGTGGGTTTGTAGACAAGACCCTTTGGTAAGTTCAAAGAGTTAGGGAGAAACGCATACCCTACAACTTAGACTCACAACGCAACTAGGAATAAGACGTGACACTCAACCATCAATAGGAGATAATTAAGGAGTAATATAACTTAAGTAAACACATCTTTAAACTATCATACGAGCACACATTAATTAGACATAGACTCCCACAACCTTAGTTTAGATAATTAGATAATAGTAGAGTAATCGGTAGAAATACCAAACCCCCCCCCCAAATCCAATACCCGAGATTCGTACCTTTCCATTTTCATAAAACATAAAAAGATAAAAAATAATCTTCCTCAACCTTAACCTTAGCGTAGTAACTCCTTACTAGCATTCCTATTCCCCTAGAGAACGATATCAATACCCGTGGCTTACCCTAATTACTACACTACAACGATTAGGTTCACTGCCTAGGGTGTTATAAAACTTGCTCGAAGAAAAGGAAGTTTCCTTGACCCCGAACGACGCGTGTAGCGTTATCAAGTTTTTGGCGCCGCTGCCGGGGAATAGAATAGCTAGTTAGTAGTCCACCTCGTTTAGGTTTCTTTGCTTGATTCCTATCAAGTAAACTTTTTTCTCATTTTTTAGCTTTCTCTTAGTCTATCCCCCTTCTTCGTAACTTTTGTTCGTAACCCCATCACTTTTCATCATGGAAGGTGATAACCCACTACCATTCATCAACCCACCACCAAATGACCCGCCAAGAGCCCGTACTCTTGGTGAGTATTCGAGACCAAGCCACCTAGGCTATAGGAACACCATTGAGCTTCCCGACCAAGCCCAAACTACGGCCCTGCGATCCGACACCATCCGGTTGGTGCAAAACGGATGTGCATTCCATGGACTTCGTTCCGAAGATCCAAATCAGCATCTGAGGGATTTCCTCAAAATCGTCGATTCCATCGACCTTGATGCTACTACTCGGGAGACCACGCGCCTGCGTCTCTTCCAATTCTCTCTACGGGACCAAGCTAGTAATTGGCTTGAGCGACTTCCCGCCGGCTCCATCTCAAGTTGGGATGATCTTACCTCTCGCTTCCTTGCTCAATTTTTCCCACCGGGGAGAACCACTAAGCTTAGGAATGACATCTTGATGTTCCAACAACGTCAAGGTGAATCTCTCTACGAAGCATGGACCCGATTCAAGGACTTACTTCATAAAGTCCCTCATCACGGCATTGATCTTTGGCTCCAAGTCCAAATCTTTTATGATCATGTCAACTTACCCACTAAGCGATCCATTGACCAAGCGGCCGGTGGAAAACTTAGTGATCTCACCGCAGAAGAATCATGGGAAATAATAGAGGACCTCGCCCTCTATGACAACGAAAGTTGGGATGACCCCCGTGAGCTGCCCAAAACCGTCAAGGCAATTTCCTTGCCTCCTTCCGACCGTAGGATGATCGAACTTGAAGATCAAGTTAGATTCCTCATGAGTTCCTACAAAAATCCTAAGTCCTCACGACAAGTGAATCAAATCACTCTACCTTGTGAGTTATGCAGTGGTCCCCATGACACTCGTGATTGCACAAGGCTCTCTGAACAAGCTTTTGCGGACTACGCCTCCATACGTACCGACGGAGCGGGAGAGAAGTGGTACACTTTCAAACCCGAACAAAACAACTTAGGAAACTCATACAACCCCTCATGGAGAAATCACCCTAACCTTAAGTGGAACCAAAACTCAAGCACACCCCAAAGCTCATCTAGTTCGCCTACTAGGTTCAATTCTTCTAATACCGGTAACCCCACTAATCTTGAGGCAATTGCATCTAGATTTTTGTCATCCCAAGAAACTCGATTGAATAAGCTTGAAGCCGATTTTAAGCAAAAACAAAGCGAGATGACAACCAAGCTTGATGCCCTCTTAAAAGCCTTCATTGAGCGGGAAGTTGGAGCACTCCCAAGTGATACCATTAAGAACCCAAAAGTTAATTCGATTTCATCGACTTCATGTTCTAGTTCACCATGGGAGAGTGCACGTCCATGCCCCTCTCACCCAACGGTTCACTCGGTAAACGCTATCAAAAAGGGTTCCAAGCCATCCAAAAGGTACCAAGGCCCGGCACCCTTGGTAGAGCCTACTCTTGAGAAACCCGTTAGCCAAGAATCCAACCCTAGTTTAGAGGAGGAGTACAAGGAACTCCATCAAGAAAAACCGATTCTTGAAGCCTTAGCTCATGCACCTTACTATAATGCTTTAAAAGAAAAATATGAGTTAGAACTTAGGCTTGGAAAACATGGGTCCGCTTATGTGCGAAACAACTTACCTAAGAAGTTAGACGATCCCGGGCTATTCACTCTTCCGTGTAGACTTGGAACTTCCAAGCCACTCGATGCTCTAGCCGATTTAGGATCATGCATCAATCTTGTTCCATTGTCCCTCCATAGAAGCCTTAACTTAGGTAAAATTGAACCAACGGAAACCATCTTAGGTCTAGCGGACGGTAGTATAGCACGTCCGGTAGGAATAATAAAGGATATGGTAATACATGTAGGAGAATTAACTCTTTTGGCCGACTTTCATGTGCTAGACATGAATAAGGACCCGACATGCCCATTACTAGTTGGAAGAGGATTTTTAGCTACCGCTAGTGCCATTATCGATTGTAAGATGTCCAAAATAGTGGTAGGAGAGGGGAGTGCTAGATCCGTTTATGATGTTAAAAAGCATACATACTACAAGGATGAGGAAATCTCACAAGAGATAGGGTTGGATAGAGAGCCTTCTAGATATGGACCTTGGATTGATAAGAACATCATAGGCCCCCAAAGACCTTTTTACCTAGATAAAGCCTTTGCTAGTGCAGCAACTTTCCAAGAACAAGAAATGGCTAGGGACATAGAAGTGAACCCGTTTGAGGACGCCTTAGCATTTAGGAAGATGACCGAGTTCCTAGGAAGCTTGCCCGTTAACCTTGTCATGAATAAGTGGATAGTTGAGAAATCCGAACACAAGTGGGATTGGAATAGACCGCCTAGTGATGGTAATGGAAGGTGGCACATTAGGATACAAATTTATGATCCCGATGGTGAGATGTTTGAAAAGGCATATTTAACCGAACGTACTACTAGGAACTTGAATGATAAGTTTGATCCTTACGACATTGTGGAGGATAGACTTACGTATATCGGTACGTAGGAGCACGACTATGAGTCTAGCTACAAGACTCTTAAATAAAGAAAAGCGCTTCGTGGGAGGCAACCCATGTTTAATTGTTTGCTTGTTAGTGTCTTATATCTTTTATTAATTGTTTATCCTCATGTTTAAATTTGTAAAAATGCTTTATTTTGTTTTTAACCTCGTCTTAATTGCATATAAAGGTATTTTACATAAGGGATAAGTGTAGGGAGGATTACACACGTTTTCAAAAGAAACGTAAACATGAGAATAACAATTAACTAAAATATATTTATGTTTGTTTGTTCGAGTCAAATGCTTGTATCGAGTCATAATGAATGTTTTGCAGAAATTTTTCCAGATTCTAAAGATGTAAATTTTCCAGAATTTTTTCCAGAAAATCGCAGATAACCTGACGGCGTCAGGATTGCAACCTGACGGCGTCAGGAAGGAGTAAAAACATCAAATTACTTTTTTCTCGTTTTCTGAGCTATTTATAAATTTTTGGAATTTTCCAGGTCTTAATTTTCTTAGAAATTCTGTAAACATCCATTCCACAAGCATTATATCCTAGTTTAAATCGAGTCTTATATATATTATTACCGCCGATTTTACGCGAAGGTTTCATTTGTTTTCTTCAAGTGTGCAGGTTTAGTTTGTCAAGAAGAAGTTACATAAGATTGGAAGGAGCTTTTCACGCAATAATTCTTCTTGAAAAGAACTTAACCACCACTTTACACGGATCCTGCCGAGCTAATCAGGGGAGTATTAGTTTCTTTCGTTTTTAATTACCTTCTTTTATCATAACTTTGATACTTTCGGGGAACATTGGGGACAATGTTCAGTTTAAGTGTAGGGAGGGAAAATAAAACGGGAACTTTGAAACTATACTTATCCTTGATTATTTGCTTTGTCCAATTGTATTTGTGTAATAAACCATGAGAAAATGTCGGTTAGGGTAATTTTGGCACCAAATTTAAAAATTTTCATGACATATAGGAGTGGGCCATTAGTCTTAACATAAGCGTCTCATGGATAGGAAGTTATATGACTAGCACAAAAAACCCTTTACCACCCAAATTCCACCCAAAATGTGAGGATCGCCCTTAGATTAGTAGGAATTAAAGCATTCATCTTTAATGCTTAGAGTGTGAACCGGTAGTATAATAGATTCTAGAACTTGTTTTGTGATGCATTCCGAGATCGCAAGTGAGGCTACACTTGTGTAGTTAGGAATAACTAAATGATAAGAGGCATTAGGATAACCCTTGTTTGATACCCGTAATATAATTACTTCTTCCACATCGGTTGAGTAATTCCCCCACACCCTCTGCGTTGTACTCATCTTTAGTACACGATACCCCTAGTTAACCCCTCAGAGCCTATCCTTGTCGCGGTTCTCGTGATGTTTCGGTTTTTCCGGAATATCAATGAAGAGCATTGTTTACACCCCACCCCAAAATATACACCCAAATCGCCTTAGCCTACCCCTTATGCACTCCCTTTTAGTGCAAATGTTTGTTATCACCCTAAACCCTTAGCTCAATTATCTAGTTGCTTGCATAAGTTGCTAAGTCGAGTCATATCCTTTGTATACATTTTTGGGATGATTGGGATTCATGGGAAAAGTTAAAGTTTATGAAATGACGGGAAGGGAACGTTAAAAATTCAAATTCCCTTTGTTTGCATAATAATGTACCCCAAGTGTTTTGATTTTTTCAAATCGGGTCAAATTAGTGTTAGAGTAATAAAAAACTCAAGTGTAGGGATGTGCCTATAGGTCCCTAGTATTTTGATGTTATCGTAGAGGATGGTAGAGTAAAAGTGTATGAAAAAAAAAAAAAAAAAAAAAAAAAATCGAAAAAAAAAATAGAAAAAAGAGAAAAGAAAAAAAAAATAGAGTGATAAAAAAAAAAAAAAAATATATATATATATATATATATATATACGGGCTACCATCCTACATCTATCTTTTAAATTTATGTTTGTTTATTTCAGTCATCTAGAGTTTAGAGTGTCGAGTCTTGGCTTAGCAACGCCATTCTTCATATGCAGTCAACATAAAGATTTTTGACTTATCACCACTAAATAGCCTATCCCACCAAACCCTTATTTCCCTACCGTAAGCCTAACATTACAACCCTTTAAAAGACCTCTTTGATAGTCTTTCCTAGGTGCTTACGCCAAAGCGATGAAGGTTTGATCTATTCTCAAGCCTATGGTAATCTATGTACTAGGACCGGTTAATGAGTGTTTATCTTCCATTTCCTATTTTGTTATATTTCATATATACACCCGAGAGAGATGTGAGTATCCAAACACCCCATGTGAAATCGAAATCGAGGCACTCACAGTTGCTGAAGTTAGAGGGCGACGGCGTCAGGTGCTATTGGCGACGCCGTCCCAAAATTATTGTGACGATCCAGTACCCAAAACTCGTATTTTCAAGTGACGACGTCTAGTTGTGAAAGAGTAGGCCGTCACTACTCAGACGGCCTAGATGCAATCCAGACGACGTCAGAAGCTGAAGAGGACGGCGTCACGGACATAAGGTGACGCCGTCGCAAGGTTAACGTGGCCAAGACGAAACCCTAATGGCGGCGACACGACGGCATCACTAAACATAAGGTGACGCCGTCGCAATTGTAATCTTATATATAGAATCCGAATTTTTCAGTCTTTGTGTGGAGAGTCTTGGGAGTAAAAACCTAAAACCGAACCTAAGGTGTCTTGTACAGTATTTTAGGGTTTTAAACCCTATCTTACATCAAGATAAGTCTTTACTTCATTAATTCAATTATGTCTTTGATTATTTGTGTGTATGCTTGCATGTTCTCCATGTCCGGCTAATTTATTTGTGTGTTTGCTTAGGAAGTATGAAACTTAATTATTGAATATTGATTGGTTTTTTCTTATCTTAGTTGATTAATGATCTAGTAATGCGATAGGTCATTCGTTGTGTACTTAATGCTTGATTCATCTTTGTGAACCTTAGAATATAATTACCTGAGTAATTGTAGGCTAAACCATCCAAAGAGCGCCTTAGAGTAGGAGTTTATAATCCCTAGTGGGTTTGTAGACAAGCCCCTTTGGTAAGTTCAAAGAGTTAGGGAGAAACGCATACCCTACAACTTAGACTCACAACGCAACTAGGAATAAGACGTGACACTCAACCATCAATAGGAGATAATTAAGGAGTAATATAACTTAAGTAAACACATCTTTAAACTATCATACGAGCACACATTAATTTGACATAGACTCCCACAACCTTAGTTTAGATAATTAGATAATAGTAGAGTAATCGGTAGAAATACCAAACCCCCCCCCCAAATCCAATACCCGAGATTCGTACCTTTCCATTTTCATAAAACATAAAAAGATAAAAATTAATCTTCCTCAACCTTAACCTTAGCGTAGTAACTCCTTACTAGCATTCCTATTCCCCTAGAGAACGATATCAATACCCGTGGCTTACCCTAATTACTACGCTACAACGATTAGGTTCACTGCCTAGGGTGTTATAAAACTTGCTCGAAGAAAAGGAAGTTTCCTTGACCCCGAACGACGCGTGTAACGTTATCAAAGGATTTCCATCTTCATTGTGAATATTTTACATATTACTCGGATGTTCTGGCAATATCACAAGGATAATGCGTAGGACTCTCAATATATTCTCACTTTTCACATTGTGTGAAACAACAAGTCTTCATGAATTGTGTGTCCTAATGAGATTTATTGATGATATCTTGGATCTAGAGTCAATAGTGCATTTTGGTTTCCTGAGCGGAGACTAGGGAAAGGGTCTCCTTCTTCAATATCCAACCATCTCTAAGAGAAATTCGATAGATTATGTAGGTTCCCCGTGAGAATGAAACAAGTCCTTTTAATAGAACTTGAGTAGCTGGGAAGTTCTAGTGCAGTGCGTCACTGGGTCCATGACGTCTTTTCTTCAATACCGGCGTTACCTTAGTAATCACCAGTAGCATATGTATTGAACCCGGTTTCTGCCCTAAGGTTGAATTATTGGAGGGCTATTTCTTTCACCCTTTTACTTTTCATTTCTTTTTCATTCTTCAACCCCTTCAGTGCTTAGCGAGATTTCATTACTAGAACCTTGTTGGGTTTGTTCCAGTCCTAGCTCTATCTCAGTCGGCACTCTTCCCTTATTCTCACTTTTCTCCTTTTTTTCATCATACCTAAGGACTTCAACACTATCTAGTGGTTTATCCCTGGGTAGATCCCTCCGGCTCTGGTAGGATCGTGGGAACTAATACCTAACCTAACCATCCTTATAACTCCAATGCATAATGTAAAATGGTCGGTTTTGTGGTATTATTCTTTCCTCCTTGAAACCAAATGAAAAACAATTTGAAAAGCCAATCAAGGTACTTGTGATATAAAATCAAAGCATTTTGTACCTCAATTGTTTTTGATCATTTGTAAATGCTCCCCCTCAACATATGCGTTGGTTTTTGAAATCATTTAGCACATGGAGGAAGGAGGTATTTGAAGTACTTCCACGATCACAATTGCCATAGAGAAACCATTTAAAAATCAATCAAGGTACTCATGATAAACACATTGAAGCCTTTGTACCTCGATAGTTTCTTAGATTTTGAAATGCTCCCCCTCAATATGTGCAACAATTAATGAAAATGTTTAGCACATATGGGAGAGCAGCCTATAATTTGAGTCGTAAGAGGTCACATTTTTATCAGATTTCATATTTATATCACATTCTCTCCCCCGATAAAAAATTTCAAATCCTTTGAGATTTTAGATCCCAAGTGATTTAAATATGTTAGAAAATTTTTGGAGAAAATGTGGTCTGATTAATTTTATTCCGACAAGAAACATTACAATGCTCCCCCTCAATTTGAGAGGGAGATTACAAGCCACAATAATTATACTACTAGATACTGCAGAGTTATATATGTACATATTACAACACCACACCACACATAAAAGTTCTAAAGATTACATAGACGATATGATCATTCACTTCTCTGTAGAAGTTTGTAGTGTCCTTCACGAACTCTTCCATCTACAAAACTCTCCAAGCTTTGGAAGATTCTCCTTGTCTTGAGCCTTTTCCCGATAGAAAATATGAAGGCCTCACTCATTTCCACATCCTTTGCTGTCCAGAACCTAGTACTCGTTCCTGGACTCATCCTGATCTTGTATTCCTTAACCCTGTAGTCTAATGCTTCTTCAATTTGTCAGAGAGTACCACTGAACTTGTATAACTCATTAAGCCTCATGAGCATCCTAACCCCGTATTTGTCACTAAAGACAACAGCTCGTGGAGATTTGATTACTGAGTAGTCATGCTTGTATTCAAATCCTTTAGCTTCCCATCAAGGCTTAGTTAGATTGACTTGAGTCTGGTAGCTCTTAATCCCAAGCTGAAAGTCTCCAACTCTTTCTCTGATGACTAATACTCATATCCATAAATTAACTGCTACAACAGGAGTCTTCTTGTCACGAGAGGGTAGATGATCTAGATGGCCTTGGAGGTTCAAGAGATAAAGATCTTCAAAGTCATTGGGATACAAGTTCTTGAAGTCATTCTCCTCTATGACATATTCTTTCTGATCAGCTTTGCGAAAGACAATTTTCTTCAAGTAGTCGTATCCGTACATAGGAAAGATCTCTACACTAACCACACTCAAGATACGCATGTGCGTTCGAACAACCCTTCGACTCTTTTCAACACCATGTATGTCAATGTAGAAGCGCTTTTTGTGAAACCACCAGTGTGAGATCCCATACGAAGCAGCGATGTTGTACTCATACCCTTTTCAGCCCAAAAGTGATCTGGAACCATCTGCTCTAAACCTGCATCAGGATATTGTGCAGCCTTCATTTTGGAGATTGAGAGTGCAGGCCTGCTATCCTTGTTTCTGATGCGCATATATTCTAAAGCTTTCTTGAAGAAGAACTCGGATTGAATAGTAACTTGACCAGGTGGACCTCCTAGTGGGAGTGATTTGTTGAGATCAAAATTGAGCACATTATTGTCCACTTGATCTATCAACAGCTTGTAACACTCTTCCATCTGATACTGCAACTGAGCTATGTCCGGATGGAAGACCTTGACAATTTCATAAGCAGGGCCCTCCAGATCATTTGGTGTAAGCTGCGTGATCCATTGATTCTTGCAGTACGATTTTATGAAGCTTCCCATATCCCATGTGATGTTCAACAGTGAGTCCTCTGGTGGGGTAACATAGTTGGCAACAATGGCACTTGCCCAATTATGGTCCGGAGTGTTCAAATCAGATGCAAGAATAGACCAAGTCGGTTCTGGAGTTGCAGGTCGTTCTTCCTTCCACCAATCCTGAGTCATTTCTTTGGTAGGAGCAGACCAGATTGACTCAGAACTTTCAGCATCATCTTCTCCCATGAATGTTTTCCACCAGTCGTTATTCCGATTCGCCTTTGGAATGTGTCTTTTGGAAATATCCACTTCATCTAAATCAGACTCATGGCTAAGAATTGACTCCTCATTCATTTCATGATCTTCAGGAATTGGAGAGAAAGTCGGTGTGTATCTTGAGTTAAACGTTGTCCAGGCAGCATGAGCTGAAGTTTTGGCTGACTTATGAGAACCTTGGCCAGCTGAGGATCCTGGTTGAACTGATGATGGTGCAGGAGGAGGTGGTGGATTTGTCTTTGCAGCATCGGAACTACCAGAAGTTCCACCGGTTCCTGAAGAACCTGCAGCACCGGAAGGTGGAGTAAGAGGTGGCGGTGGAGGTGGGGAAACATATCTCATCCTTTTTTTTCCGTGCGTTCACCGATATCCTTCAAATACTGAACATAGTTGTCACGATCCATGGACTTCTGAAGAGCTTCATATAGCAGTGCGTGGTCTTCAAATACTGGACCTGGCTCTAATACCAATTGTAAGATATAGGTTATTGTAAACACACTAGCACACAAGATTATGGTTCAAATATGTATATGATTTTAGAGAGATAAAGTAGAAGTTGGGAGGCTTTCTAGAGAGAGAAAGTGAAAGAGAAATAAGAAGGTTAGATTGAAAGCCCTTTGTATTCATCAGTTTCATACATGCATTGCTGGAGAATCTCTTTCATGTCAGTTGTAGGGAGATATCTGAACCTTGCATGCATAGGAGCTTTCATTGCCCATTCGAATGTTTCTTTAACTTGTTCTTTGATAGCATTAGTCACCTCATGGTCGAAATTTAGACGTTCCAGCTTTGACAGACGACGATCGTGATGTTTGACTCTGTTCGACAGGTTTTTCTTTTTAAGGGCATCAAGTCGCTTCAGAGCTTCTTCAAGTTGCAGCTCTATCTTCGTGCTTGTAGGTGGTGGTGGTGGAAGTGCGGTTATTATAACGGTTGTAGTAGCCGGAGTTGTAACGGGAGGTGGAAGTGTAGTTGATGGTGTAGCTAATGAGGGTATTGGTGTAGGAACTGACATAGGTGGAATAGTAGATGTATCTTGTTGAATGGTGACTGAAACCATGGATATGACCTCTTTTTCTTCATTAGTCTTATCTGCTTCAGCGTCAGACGGTCTATCTACGATGAATTGGTCCCCAAAGTTGAAATCATGTTCAAGGCTTTGATACGAAGGTAGAGTTCCGGTAGAGTTGTTTGTTTCATCCAGGTGCCCTTGGTCGTCACTTCTTTGCTTGAGATTTTCCTGGAGATTTGGAGTCTACTACAAGCCCACTATCTTGAATGACAGTCTCTGTTTCCTTGTTCCTTAAGTCAGACCCTTCAATGCTACCAGTTTCAGTAAGAGTCTTCGTCTGGCCTTCTGGTTCATTCATATCAACATTACCACCCTCGTTCTCCTGAATATCTGACTCATTCTCACTGGAATCGACATTGAGTTCAGGAGTTGGAGAACATTCCTTTTCAGCTCTACTTACCTCCTTGGCTGTTGATGATTCTATGCTTCGTTGCTGGAGTATATATTTATTTGTGGTCTTTGGAGCTGGAGAAGAAATATTCAGCAATGTCTGAGCCACCTGCTCAACATCCTCTACACCCTTTCCTTTGCCTTCAACTTCTGGAAGGGAGTGACATTTCCCGAAGTCTGGTTCTTCAATTGTCACACCCTTCCTTGGTCGTCTTGCCGACTCCTCTTGTTCTCGTATACTAGCTTCAATGCCCTTTTGAAGGTCAATATCATCAACATCATTAAGGGCAGACTTGGTCCTTTGTTTCTTGGACCCTCTTCCCTTTCCCATTCCACTCTTTCTCTTCTTCTTGCTCAAAGTAGAAGAATCAACGGTAGTAGATTTGTCTTGTCTTTTCTTGGGAAGAGAGGCATACGATGATTTGGATGACTTTGATGATGGTTTAGTTGATTTGGTTGGTGTTGGGTTTGGTGATTCACCGGCGGCAGACTTGGTTGTTTTGTTCAGATAATCTTGGAAGTAGGAGGCATTGAGAATGTCGTCAGGGATGAGACCATCCGGTACAGCCTTGCCAAAGATCTCCTGATTCGAACCTGTTAGTGCAAATATTACCATATTTAATCTATACAGTATCGTTTGTTTTGATTGATGACAAACATGTAACTTGTAATATATAACGTAAAATATACAAGTTACTCGTAATCACATTTTGTCTCAACATACATTCAACACCTCTCGATGTCTAAAGTCCTCGTATGTTTCAAAACAGGTTCGTACATGTTTGTTATGTGGCATTATGATCAAACCCATTAACAAATCATTTAGAATATTTAAAATACGTTTAGAGTCACTAAGTATTTTAATAGGATAATCATTCTATTTTGAACCTCATTTTACATTTTTCATTCACAAGTATTTTATATAAATACATATTTTGTAAAATGTCTAAACAAATATATACTTTTATTTTTACAAGTAAACTAACTATAATACTCATACA
Source organism: Chrysanthemum seticuspe (assembly GCA_019973895.1). NCBI lineage: Eukaryota > Viridiplantae > Streptophyta > Magnoliopsida > Asterales > Asteraceae > Chrysanthemum > Chrysanthemum seticuspe. The sequence continues at coordinate 109,000,091 of BPTQ01000008.1, read as the reverse complement.
AGTACTAAATTTTACTTACACTTGACAAAATACATTTTATTTTGACAAGCACTCAACTAGATATTTTATTTTATAAAAAGCAACTAGACATTTTATCAACTAGTTACATAATACATTTTAATCTAAATGAAAATGCATTTTTACATCATTTCATGCATCATCATATCTTTTTAAGATCTTTAGAATATTTGCAAGATCTTGAAAAGATTTGATAAAGATTCTTTTTGATTACCACTTTGACTATAAAATACCATCCCATGGTTTTGTCATATCTTCATCCCTTCCAACACACATTCTCTCTATCTTTATTTCATCTTTTAGATATATAGATAATCATGTAGTAACATACATTAATCACCCTCATCATCATATGATCATAATGCTTCTAACATTCATCTTTTGTTGTAAGCATACTTTATATTTTGATCAACCAAGGAAAGCTTGGAGATCTAGCCATCCTCATTCACCAAAGCATATCAACATATGAAGATTCAAGATCTCTTGATATTCTCATTGATTGAAGACTTCTTATTTAAGAAGATCATTTAGATTAGTCATTCATATCAAGACATTTATGTCATGGATCATCATTGTAAACATTATTACATCATCACAACACTTTCACGAAACTAGATTAGATGGGTTATGTGTTTGTACCATAAAACAAAAGGTTTGTTATGTTGGGCCATAAAACATAACGGGAGTGGTTGTACCCGGAAAGAACTCGACATCTAGCTTAGTGTCAGAAATATTGTATAGGCTACGTTAGGTTGGTTCTACCTCGAACTAGAACCCGGTATTTAGCTTTGTATCGGAAAAAGTGTAAGCGACGATTGTAAGGTTTTCTCCGCCGAGAAGGGAGCTTGTTGATTTAGTGAAGTTGTTAGGACCAAAAAACATATGATTTATGTGGTTCGGGAGGTCGGGGTTGGTGATTGAAGATGAAAGTATTCATCTTGTTTAGAGAGAGAAAGTAGTGAGAGGGAGGAGAAAACACAAAGATGAGTTTATTAAAAGAGAAACAATACACTAACTAAATGATTCACCTTACCCCTCATGGAGAGTCATGAGGGGTATTTATAGGCTCATCTCATTACAACTTTGCCACTTAAACGATACTAGTCCCTACGGGCAAAGTATACTACGAATCTAGTCCAATTCACGTAAGTGACGTAATCTTTATAAAAGAGCGGGGCTAACAATCTCCCTCCAAATCGTCACACGTGAATGGTTACAATGAGACCTATAAATACAAAACAAAGTAAATTACAATAGTAATGAACAATGTTGACTTTGTTGAAGCGCAAAGTCTCTGTAGTCTAGATACTGAGGCAAACTTGAAGTTCTCCCTTCCGACGATCTCGGCATTTGATATTTGGCGCTGACGGCACAAATCCTTGTAGCTCTGAACTTCAACTGTAACGGTCTAGTTAGGTTATTACTCCCTCCTAACTAGTGAGCCTTTTTTCTTTCTATGCTCCCACCTGAACCGAAAACTCTCTTCCAACACGCAGCGGAGAAAGTAGACTCTTGATTAGCACAATGGTTGTCATTCTGGGAACATCATAACAACATCCCTTCGTAATCCAATCACGGAAGATGAAATACCAACTTTTCCCTCCGGATGGTTGCGAGCTATCGGAATCATCATAATGTTGCGTACATGCCGTATTACCTTTTTCTTGATGCAATATTAAAGCCTTAGCTTGATCAAAATTCCGTGAGAATATGTTGCAAAAATACTCTCAATAATTATCTCAAACCAACCTTAAATCGAACCTCCTTTGAATTCACCGACTAATTGTAATGACCACATATGGAGATAACCCGATACGACTGACTTGAAATGGAAGTAAACATCCCAAATTTATGACTTACTGCTTGTTCTAAATTCTTGAACAATCCACAACGCCGTGTGACACTGAGCACTAAAACGTAACTCCTTAAAGTGATGGTTACACACTGTGAGCACTACAACGTAACTCCTTACATCAGTTATAACCAGATTGTCAATTCAAAATCACTTAAAGTGACAATAATACCCCAACAAGTTATCTTGAGACATGCAACCAACCAACCAACGTCTCAAAGATAATGAAGTTCACCCGTGAAACGCCACTTCAATTTCTCGTCAATAATACCGTACAAAAACCCCGTAGTCATTTTTTCAGATCTTCGCTCAAGCCGTGAATTTGTATCTCTCCCTGAAAATTAGCAATACCAAATATTACCATACTATTTTATGAAATGTCATCCAAAATTTTTAGTTAAATATAACATTAACTTAAAAATACGGATATCATTGTTATGCAATTATTGTTTCAGTTTCCCGTCCATCATATGTAGCCCAACGATATGACAAAACCCAACTCATCCTATTATTTCCCATACCCGGTTATAATATTTGAAGCCCAAATCACACGTGGATAGCCAAAGCCCACAATCAGATAAAGCTCCACGCAGCCCCATTAAACGTTTACAATGCCCTATCCATATCCAGGAATATATAAAACCGGTTATAAAATAACTTCACACCCAACATTTCACTTAACCTAAAAGTGTCATAACCCTAAAATCATATCCACCTACCACCATAAACAGACGCTCCTCCTTTTTATTTTCACAAATCTGCTATCTCCCAACTCATATACATCTCATCTCCCTCAATCCTTCTATCACAGATTCAACATCATCCATCACAACCCTCAAAACAATTCTTAAATCATGGGATTTTCAACAAAGAAACGGCTTCAAGATCCATGTTGGGTATCGGGGTAAGGTTAATTAGGGTTCCGTTTCTGTTTTTGATATTGAACGAACCGAAGAAAAACAAATAACAAATTTGTTATTTTGTCTCTTTAAGTGTTCGGATATTATCATGGATCGGTGAGGATTATTGTTCAATTAAAACAATCTTGATAAGATTGCAAAGAGTATTTAAAGGAATCTGAGATCTATCATGTTATAATTTTCGATTTGAGTCTAGTTTGAGTGAGCTTTGAGGAGTGATTGTGAGGGTCTTGGGGTGAGTCTAGAATAGGATTAGTTTATGTTGGATTTAGTCGTTGATTTGGTTCAATTTTCCTTTCATTTTCTAAATAAAGCTTGGACTGATGATGTGATACACTGAGGTCGATGATTTTGGTATTTGGTATAGTGTTGGTTGTGTTCTATTTCTGTTTACGCATAAGCTGTTTCTTGTTGTGCTCGAAAAAAGATTCTTATGCGTAACTTACTTATGCGTAAAACTTGTCTTACGCGTAACATGTCTAACCTGCGTTGCTTACTTGTATGGTCGTCTTTTACGCGTAAACCTTTCTTTCTTAAGCGTAAGCCAACATTCTTATGCGTAAGTTCCTTATGCGTAGGGTCTTTCTGCTTAAGCGTAACATGTGCTTATGCATAAAACCCTTACGCGTAACTGTTCTTACGCATATCTTCACAGTTATGCGTAAATATCTCTGAAGATGGCTCCTTAGGCGTAAAACTAGGGTTTTGACCCTTTGACTTTTTTCTGGCGAGATATTCCGACCAATATTCCGTCAATCTTCATAAAACCAAGAAAAAACTGTTATTAACCTTAGTATATGCCCGGTTTGACCACGAAACTGACCAGTTTGACTGTATAAAATTCACGGATAAAAATTGGTACAAAAGTCATAGAGATGATAAAACAAATTCTGTTTGGACAAAAATGACAAGCAGATATTGTAAACATTGATAGCACAAGACTTTTATGACAAAAAAAAATACTAATACAATGTTAAAAAACTGTTTTACCACTTGACTCGGAAAAAAATTTCCGACCCACAAATATAGCACCAAAAACAGTTTAAACATGTATAAAAAACCACAATAAATCAATAACATAATAACCATGGCTCTATACCACTTGTTAGGACCGAAAAACATATAGATTTATGTGGTTTTGGAGGTCGGGGTTGGTGGAAGAAGGTGAATATCTTCATCCTTCTAGAGAGAGAAAGTAGAGAGAGGGAGGAGAAAACACAAAGATGAGTTTACTGAAAGAGAAACAATACACTAAGTAAATGATTCACCTCACCCCTCATGGAGAGTCAGGAGGGGTATTTATAGGCTCATCTCATTACAACTTTGCCACTTAAACGATACTAGTCCCTACGGGCAAAGTATATTACGAATCTAGTCCAATTCACGTAAGTGACGTTATCTTTATAAAAGAGCGAGGCTAACAGAAGTAACTCTCGAGTTGGGTACTCAGGGAGTGGAGTAGGGCGGAGAGGAGATCCGTGACCGAACCACTATAAATCCTCGTGTTCGGTTTGCACTTTCTTTCTTTATCTCTTTACTTTTATAATTGATTGTGAAGTGGTTTGATGTTGATGCTTGTGTAACAACTTGATTTACTATACTTTATATTAGTCACAAACAATAATTGGTACTTTCATATTATAAGAAGCTTCATAAGAAATTTGATACAAAAGATTCAAAGTTTTTAAACGGTAACGTATTCACCCCCCCCCCCTCTCTGTTTTCACAATTGGTACCTAAGCCTCGTAGCTCTTATTTTCAAAACAAATGGTTTTTAAAATGGAGCACGATCCATATATCAAATTACCATTGAAGCGAAATATAATATGAAAAATGTTTTGCTAATTATACTTAGAAATTTTGTTGTTAAATGTTTAGATAAGTCACATTAGTAAAAATAATAAACAAAATATGTGTATTATATTTTTTCTATCAAATCTAGTAAGTCCTAAGCTTTTTCTCTATGAGTAAGTACATTTTTCAACTTTTTGTGAAGACCACGGATTGGGCGGAACCAAAAAAAAGGGTTCCTCCCTTGTAAATTTTTGGTTCCTTGCTCTGAACAGTATGCAGTTTTTTGGCCAACTTCAAAAAATCATAACTAATTAACCATAAGTCCGTAAGAGTCGAGCCACCTATCATTTTAAAGGGAATTGAGTCTAATTTCATTTAAAACTACTCTCATGACCTGATTCTAATTTTAAATAAGTTAAATAGACCAAATACTACAAGTATGTCCAAGATATTAAGTTTCGCTTTAACATAAAAACTCAAATTTTTGAGTCAAGCAATTTAAGTTGGTATTCTTAGAACATTGATATAATTTATTTTGAAACTAAATAATTTGGTAATATGTTTAAAGAAAACTAATCAATCTTGGTAACATCATCACATTTAAACGGTAAATGACGAAAAGTGTTTTTCTTTTTATGCTATGGTAAATGACCACTTGTTTATGTTGTTTGCATATATGTTGCTTACATATTTCCAAATTGTTGTTTAAACTTGTTTGCTTGTATAATATAAGTATCAATCTTGCCATGTCATTTATTCGCTTATTTGTCGATTTCTAGTTTATGCACAATAGGACATTTGCTAGATTTTGTGTACTAAGTTGGAAAATTGTTTTACCATCGCTTATACACTTAGATCACTTCCTTTGCATAGGTTATAATAACATCTTGCATAACTTATGAAATGTCATAACTCACTTAGCAACAAGTACTAAGTAAATTAGTCAAGTACTTTGAAAAATAAAGGTTTTAAGGAGTGTTTGGTACAAGAACAAAAACAATGATGTATGATGTATTTTATGTATGTTCACTTTCTAGGATGATAACTAAACTTTAAATAATCATGTGAACTAACTTTACCGTGCAGGGGGATAACATTTTGATGTTATCAAATTTTCACCGTTTTCACTATTTAGTGAAAATCGCTAGCCCCTACTTGTAATACATGCTCCAATGTGTTTATATATGTGTTATTGCTTGTTCCTAACCAGAAATAATTATCTCCATATGTTTTAAGAAACAATTCAGGATTCAGAAAAGTCCCCGAGGGTTAAAAAACGCCTATGTGAACTTGTTTGCACAACACGGATTTGACGGACCCAAAAAATTGGTTCCGTCCGTTATAAATTTTGGTGCCGCCATATTAGTACTGCAGGACCAGACGGAACCATAAATTGGGTTCCGTCCGTGTAAAGTTTTGGTGCCGTGGCCACTGTAGGTAAGTTGCTGAATTTTACTAAATCTCGCACTCTAATTTACCAAATTTTGTTTCTAGAATAGTTGTTACTGCTTTTCATTTATATTAGGACTAGTTTAACTTACCTAGACCAATAGGATATTCATTTCCCACAAAAACACAAAAATTCACAAACTCCACCCAAGGAACCCTTTCCTATAAAGGAAGGAACCCTAAATTTGATTCCTTGCAATCCGTGGATGTCTGACTTCTAAGATTTTTCATTGATTGAAGTTTATTTACTGCATATCTTTCATATCTCACTCAACACATCCTCAATGAATTGACTTAGGATGTTTGACATGCTCTTAAACACTTCCATCTCATTAGAAGCCACCATCTTTGTATGGATTAACATCAAATCAAACACTTTTCTCCATGAATCCTTAGTTCCATAAATTAACACATTTAGGATAGTCATTTTCACACCTTCACTATTACTTCTCCTTAAGCTTAGTATTTCTTAAAGCAAAGTCAAAATGACTAAAACCTCATCACCTTCAAACAAGCCACTTAATAAAACCGCTTGGATTAGCATTCGATATTGCTGCTTCGTCAACTTGAACTCTTTGAACTTTCTAAACTTAAGTACTCCAACTCCACCACCTAAATCACCCACCATTATGACTACTTCACTATCATCCAAAACACCTTCACTACCAAAGTCTCCAAAACTTGTACCTATCAAACTTTGTGCAACACCACTAACATCTCCTCATCTGTTTGTGGATGAATTAGATGACTTACCACGTAAACTAAATCCGGACTCATTATTTACAAAGATATCATACACAAGTCTAACATATGACTATAGATATTGTTTTGTATCTACATGTTTTGCCTCACTTGGTTAACATGAAAATAATGTGTTATCCTCCAAGACAATAAGGATTTATATCGATTCATAACTCACACGTATGTTAAAGAGTCTTGCTATCCTTGAGTGCAATCTAAGCTCCATAATCTCAACAAGGTAGGATTGACAACTTAAGAATTTCTTCCGAAATATTCAAGTATATGTGACTTACGATTATAGTCATTAAAAGTCATATCCAAAAAATAAACACCCAAGTATTTTAACAACACATGTTAAAACGCTAATCCTAAAATGAATCAAACACTTATCCTATCTCAACTAGAACACTTATCCAAAACAAACAACCCACTGTGGCACTTATCCCTCTTTGACACCTACTATCCCTCTTTGACACCTACTATGGCACTTATCCAACTTTGACACCTTCGGTGGCACTTGTCATAACACTCTCCAAATCAATAAAGCAAATGTCAATAGGTCTTCATCCTTTAACATCTACCACTTAAGCTCACTTGTTCTTTCACCATTATTTCATCACATTCACCTCTGTGATATATCTCACAAACATGACCAAAACTTCAAGCACTTCACCCACTAGTTGTACCAACCAATGAACCATAAGAATTAGTATCCGTACTTGTTGTGTTCAACATCTATGGACAAATAATCAACCTAAGTACTCCCATAGCACAACAAACCTCTACATCACCACATCCTTATTTAGACACACTAGAAGACCTACCACCTAGATAAACCAATCCACCATCCTTACCATCATTTGAATTCGTTGAGTGCATTGTTCAAATAGTTCTTGTGTTCAACACTCGTACTGAGTCACATGCATGTTGAACAAACTCAACCATACTTTCCCACCTATAAGGACTTAGTTGATTCATTATGGCTAGAACCTCAACTATCAAATGAGCATGATGCTCCTAGTAACTTTTGTCAAATTCCACTAGGTATAAGTAGTACTACCTTCACAAATTATCAAAGTATTAGTAATACTTTGTCGTTAAACTTATGCATAAATTTCGAGAGACCTTAAATCAACATTTTAATAACATATGTTAAAATGCTATCTCAAAGCCAACATCATACACCCCGAGCAACAATGACTCTTGAGGAGTATACATAAGAAACTCGAGTGAATTCCTCTTGTCATCATCTAGTGAATATAATCTTGAGACCAAGTATATTTAGGATAGGACTATCTGATTCAAACACTTTGGCTACATATCTTCATTTAGAAAAACATGATGTTTTGAAAAACATTATTCCTAAGAAATCATGCGTTAAGTTTTCATCTTGTTAAAAGGATATTGTATATCTTATGCATCATTATCTCATTGCAACATAAATGGTTGTGTTACAAGAGATTTCATTACACCTCATTGGCTAAATGATCTTGAAACAAACATCTACAAGTTGTATGAACTAGCGTATCCAATTCATCTTATCATACTTGTTTTCATAAGCATGATAACTTTATCCCATGGGATAATCTCATTTGTTGAAAGATACTATTTGTATCTATTTCCTTTCAAGCGTACATCATAACCTAACCTTGCTCAAACCGAGTGAACATCCAAGGTTAAAACTACACATCTCTAGAGCATACACAAGATCTAATGAAGTTGGTAACCTTATTTAGATTCTTGTTAAATAAAATTCTAAAGAGCTTTCTTGAGAACTTTCTTAGTTTAACATATTCCATTCCCTAGTCTTAGATGATCAAATCACATTTAAAGTACACACTTCAACTCAACATAAAAGATGTCATCCATTAGATCATACAATTAGCTATGTAAATTGAACAACCTTAGATTCTAAACACAAGATTAAAACATATTGTTTATCAAACACACCATTGTTAAAATTCATGTGTATAACATGACGTCTTCATCACCTTAGTTATATTGCATAGTAGTTAAGTCACATTAAGCCAAGTATTGGTAAACTATCATCTTTTATACACTTTAATAGGCAAAAGTAGGAGTTCCCATCTTTCTAACATGAGAATGACTACTCGAGAACCTATTGCATTAGAAACTCAATTTGACCTAACGGTTGAATTGCTTCCAGGAGAGAAGTTGGGTATGTGGAATCACCCGTAAAAATGGTCGTGTTTAGCCTTAATTGAGCACCGCTAGTAATAGCCTCATATTCATTCTCCAACTTGAAAAATCTATTTTTCCTATACTTACCTAAAGTAAGTGTTAAAATAGTGATAGTTTTCCTCGCCTTAGGAATACCAATCAAACAAGTAGAAGATATGACTTTTCCTCCTTTAAGTTTATTTAAACCACTTGCATTACATATACATGTGTTGATTACATGTTCTTGTTTAAAATGATCAATTGTCTTGATATTTTGTTGTTGTTTGATATCTACTTGATTAATTATCAAATGTATAAACCCTAGAAAGTTTTTTTTGTGTTTATGATGCTTTATGCTACTTTATGTTAAGCGTAAACATGATTTGCATGATATTTATAGTTGAAGCAATTATGTCCCTTGTATGATGTTTCGCATGATTAATGTGTTACTTGTGAACTCATTATATGTCATTTTGTTATTAATGTATCCATGTTTGAAAGCTATTGTCTTTTGTTTACATTCCTTAAATCTATGCATAAGATGGTCTAAATGATACATGCTCCTAAATGTTATAATTTAAACATGGCTTGCATGAATCTCCCGTCTTGCTTCTTTTGCGTCTTTGTGACACTATTTACTTGCTACGTGTGCACTTATAATTTGTCAAAGTGATTTTGGTATGATAAAATTTTAGAAGTCTTTTTATCCTACAATATAATCACATAAATTGTCATACTTACTTATAGCTAAGTATACTTAAATATCTATGACTAACGATAAAACAATCTAAAAATAAAATGTCTTGAATAATGTCGCATTCTTTCATAATATGATTGTTTGTCTTGATGCTACCTTTTTGTGTGGTGATTTTTTTGTCTACCAAGTGCAACGCATTGTTTTTACTTATATAAGATGTTATCATTTGATTTCTATCATGTTAACATCTTTTGTCACTAACAAATTTTTTTAGTAGGTTGATAACAAATTATTTGTTACCTCACTTGGGTCTAACTTTTATATGCTCATTTCGCATAATCCCCTTTATTGATATGTAGATTAGTAACATGCTTTGTGGGACCCCCACACTTGCATATAGTTTTAAAGTATATAGAATTGAGTTTTAGAGGCTTGGCTTTTCGTATCTTTTAACCGACCTCTTTCAAAATTTCATTATTACTTCCGCTTTCCAAAAATCACCTCCATCACTATTTAGTTATAACAATACTCTAATCCTCTTCACTTCCTATTAGGAATCCACATGCCTCGTTATGCGATCATCTCGCATTGATAGAAAAGAGCTATGTGACTTCAAGGATGAAGTTCTTTGTATGCTAACCATCATCTATAAAAACATTACTAAGCTCATTACTTTTGTTAACCATACAAACCTTCTAAAATACTTTATTGACATTATTTATTTGATGCATTACACATTATGTTGAATGTCCACCAATTAAGGGGAGAGAAATCCATTCACACAATTGTCTTTTGTCAAAATTTTATGTCTCTTACACCCTAAAATACCAACACATAGGTAAACACCACTTAACTAAAACCGGTTCATGAATCCACAACTAAGTTCAACCTTTTTAACCTTATATCACAAGTTTGCACCAATACCCCATCAAGTGAAAAACGAATCATGTGTTTTACAAACTTCTTCATCTCCACAATTAACAAATCTAGGATTTTTCTTAAACTAGCACCTTACAACTTCACTATCTAGAACACCATCATAGGATCTTATCCTTTTCTCTCTTGACACATATCATGCATGTCATTGTCAATGCAAACGATATATTAATCAAAACCGCCATTCCCAACACTTTCTCAACACGTTGGTCTATCCAACTCTCTCTCATATGATGTAATTCTCATTCTCATATAGGTACTCATTATTATTATTTGTTTACATATTGTCTTCACTTCTTTTCAATGTCATAATCATCCATGTCGGTCAAATTAATGTTAATACTATCTTTCCCATTGTCACCTAGAATAGGTCATTTTTATAATTCGTGTCAATCAATGAACGAATTTATCTTAATGTTATCACTTTTATATTTATGCATTTTTTTGGTATCTTCATTATAATATTCTTAGATAGAACGCATTATTGATTACTCTTGGGTTGAAGCATATAAGAACTTGTTCAAAACAATAGGTTGTTAGCATCAATAAATCAATCAAATCATAACCCTTATGCATCATTAAAATGCAATGTCCATTCATAGTTTTTTACTTTCTCTTAGTCTTGGTCACTTGACATTACGAAAGGATTGCATGAGTCCATATTTTCATATTTGCTATACATACGAGTTTCTAACTCCTTAATAGTTTTCTACGTTATCACCACCACCTTCCATCACCAATTTCACTAATCATCACCACCATGGATTAGCGAAAACTTACTTTTATAAATCTTGATTCATCTACCGAGTTATCACCACATGAATCCTACTAGTAAACCGACACCAACACTAGCACCACTAGCTCTAACTCTTTATATTCCAACCTCACTTCATATCTTCTTTCTAGGCACTATTTTGTAGGCTCTTATCATATTATATTCTTGCTTTTCTTATGATTGTGATTAGGAGACTACACTTCATGAGATCTTTGATTATATCATTTATATATCACATATATACATATTATTTTTCTTTGTCAAAAAGATGAAATATATTGCACTAATGTTTTTCATTGTAGGTTCATCATCATATATACTCGATTGTATATAACTTCCTCATCTAAGGATGAAGTTTGCATCAATTATTTTTCTTATTTTAGGTGCTTCTTGACACCCTCGAACAAGGGGGAATATCCTTTAAGCACTCACATTGCATCGTCTATACACTTTGTTGTATATAACATATTTGTCTAAAGACAAAGCTTCTATTATACTAATATTTATTTTGTAGGTTCATCTTGACGCCCTAGAGCAAGGGGGAGCTTCCGTCAAGCATTTATTGAATGCATCTTATACACACTTTGTTGTATATCACTTACTCGTCCAATCACGAATATAGTTTTGCATTATTATTTGTTTTGTAGGTTTTTAATCATACCCTGACGCCTCAAACAAGAGGGAGCAACCGTCAAGGGGGAGCATGCACGCATTCATCATCATTCTCACTTTTCAACAAGCCTTTGTGCTTCGATAAAAAGTGGAGAAAATAAGCTAACTTTGCTATGCATCTTCTTTATTATATATTTCTCATAATTTTTGTTGCATAAAACTAACCTTGATGTAGGTTAAGCCTCTTACTTTGATCCATGGATCCGCTACCAAACAAGGTACGGATTGGAGAAGAAGATTTAACTTCATTAGGGATGATGCAAGCTCGCCTTTTTGGGGAGAAATAAAGTTAAACTCCAAGGACACGCCCTTTTTGTTTCGACAAAAGGGGGAGAAGAGTGTAAACGGAGAAGGTAATGTAAAGGTAGTAAGGATACAAGTAACGTTTTACATTTTACTATCCATTACGCTTACATATCTTTGTCATCATCAAAAAGGGGGAGATTGTTAGTGCAAATATTACGATATTTAATCTATATAGTCTCGTTTGTTTTGATTGATAACAAACATGTAACTTGTAATATATAACATAAAATGTACAAGTTTCTCGTAATCACATTTTGTCTCAACATACATTCAACACCTCTCGATGTCTCAAGTCCTCGTATGTTACAACACAGGTTCGTACATGTTTGTTATGTGGCATTATGATCAAACCCATTAACAAATCATTTAGAATTTTAAAATACGTTTAGAGTCACTAAGTATTTTAATAGGATAATCATTCTATTTCGAACCTCATTTTACATTTTTCATTCACAAGTATTTTATACAAATACATCTTTTGTAAAATGTCTAAACAAATATATACTTTTATTTTTACAAGTAAACTAACTAAAATATTCATACAAGTACTAAAGTTTACTTACACTTGACAAAATATATTTTATTTTGACAAGCACTCAACTAAATATTTTATTTTATAAAAAGCAACTAGATATTTTATCAACTAGTTACATAATACATTTTACAATTTTATTTTCATGAACATTTTAATCTAAATGAAAATCCATTTTTACATCATTTCATAGATCATCATATCTTTTTAAGATCTTTAGAATATTTGCAAGATCTTGAAAAGATCTGATAAAGATTCTTTTTGATTACCACTTTGACTATAAAATACCATCCCATAGTTTTCTCATATCTTCATCCCTTCGAACACACATTCTCTTTATCTTTATTTCATCTTTTAGATCTATAGATAACCATGTAGTAACATACATGAATCACCCTCATCATCACATGATCATAATGCTTCTAACATTCATCTTTGTTGTAAGCATACTTTACATTTTGACCAACCAAGGAAAGCTTGGAGATCTAGCCATCCTCATTCACCAAAGCATATCAACATATGAAGATTCAAGATCTCTTGATATCCTCATTGATTGAAGACTTCTTATTTAAGAAGATCATTTAGATTAGTCATTCATATCCATTAGACATTTATGTCATGGATCATCATTGTAAACATTATTGCATCATCACAACACTTTCACCAAACTAGATTAGATGGGTTATGTGTTTGTACCATAAAACACAAGGTTTGTTATGTTGGGCCATAAAACATAACGGGAGTGGTTGAACCCGGAAAGAACTCGACATCTAGCTTAGTGTCGGAAATATTGTATAGGCGATGTTAGGTTGGTTCTACCTCAAACTAGAACCCGGTATTTAGCTTTGTACTGGAAAAAGTCTAAGCGACGATTGTAAGGTTTTCTCCGTCGAGAAGGGAGCTTGTTGATTTAGTGAAGTTACTCTCGAGTTGGGTACTCGGGGAGTGGAGTAGGGCGGAGAGGAGATCCGTGACCGAACGACTATAAATCCTCGTGTTCTGTTTGCACTTTCCTTTCTTTATCTCTTTACTTTTATAATTTCTTGTGACGTGGTTTGATGTTGATGCTTGTGTAACAACTTGATTTACTATGCTTTATATTAGTCACAAACAATAATTGGTACTTTTATATTATAACAAGCTTCATAAGCAATTTGATACAAAAGATTCAAAGTTTTTAAACGGTAACGTATTCACCCCCCCCCCCCCTCTACGTTTTCACAGAAACTTTAGCAAAAAAATTCAGATTTCCAAGAATATGCTCTCATGTGGCTAGATGTAGTGCAAATTCGCTTCTTGGATTGAATGGATGCTTGGCCTGAAGGTGTTTGATAATAAGTTTGGAAAACCTGGTGCTAGGAATCACCCGCTTGTGCACTGTTTTTCTTGCCCTCGACATTTTGTGTTGTCTTTTCTTTGTCAGCGATGAAAGTGTGAATCAATTGCGTGAACTCTTCCCAGATTCGTTCAACATAGTCCATGTTCGCTTGATTCACTACTCCCCACAAGATTTGTAGTATCGGAGCCCTTGGTCTTTCAAACCCTGAAGTTTTACTAGTGAGGCATAGGTTGAGAATGGTGGTGATTGCCCTCCATGGCTAAAACATTTCATTTTTGATTACCGCAGAAATCTTGTTGATTACAGACGAATATGTCAAGTCAGTGACAAACTTGATTAATTCGTCGGTGGTTGGTGAAGGAGTGAAAGGGTGATTTGCATCCTCTGGTGTGATTTGAAGGGCGTCACGGATGGTGTCCTTGGTGAGTACATACCATGTTTCATCTAGTTGACAACTGTATTCTGCGGTGATTTTATCCCATTTGACCGTATCCTGCTGAATGTAGATTGACGGGATCGTGGAGCATAACGTAAGAGCATTGAAGAAGTTCGCATTCCAATGTTGTAACTTAGTTTCTTAAATATTGAGGTAGGAAGTGCATTGGTAAATAGATCCATTAAATTGTCGCTTGAACGAACTTGTTAATATCACCATTCTTTTGTAAGTCATGAGTAAAGAACATTTTTGGTAAAATATGTTTCGTCCTATTGCCCTTGATATAACCTTCATTAAGTTGAGAAATACATGCTGCATTATCTTCATTCAAAACTGTCAGTGCCTACTTTTCTGAAGAATTTCCACATGATCTACGTATGTGTTGTATCCAAACACATTCTCGAATTGCTTCATGTATCTCTAGAATTTCTGCATGGTTGGATGATATCGCTGAGATCGTCTTCTTAACTGAACGTCATGAAATTGCGGTTCCTCCACTTGTAAATACATATCCAGTTTGTGATCGACCATTGTGAGGGTCAGACATTCCAGAAGATATGTAATCTTCTAATATAACTCAAATACCTGTAATCAGTATCCTATAAGATATGGACATCCATATTATAATTATCCATAACACTCCCCCTTTGATGTCTATTTGAGGATTCTGCCTTGTTAAAACCTTAATAAAAAAGCCCAGTGTGACAAAAATCTAGTGAAGGAAAAAAAATACATAATTCCTTTATACGCTTGGAGATGTTGCCT
This sequence comes from Chrysanthemum seticuspe, assembly GCA_019973895.1. NCBI lineage: Eukaryota > Viridiplantae > Streptophyta > Magnoliopsida > Asterales > Asteraceae > Chrysanthemum > Chrysanthemum seticuspe. The sequence continues at coordinate 108,984,678 of BPTQ01000008.1, read as the reverse complement.
CATTAAAAACCTTGTCGAAAAACCCTATGGGGACAAAACCATGGTCAAGGGAAAAAGAGTGCAACACGTATCTTCTCTCCCCCTGATGATCACATCAATTAAATCTCTTAGTTGGTGCAATCCAATATAATAAACCAACTTCTTTAATATCAATATAGTAAGTGTCTTGATCGAATATATGTTTCATTCTCATATAAACAAGTGTTCTCCACTTAACCCTCAGATATCAAAAAGGATTAAACATATGTCATACTTATCATTATACGAGTACATCTTCGTACTTCACAAGTTGCAAACTCAATGATACATCATATCATTTATGACCACTAGTGAGAACAATCAATGTTTTATATACATTATAACTACCACCCATAAATCGATATTGATGTGCTACGTGTGTACAAGTTTTAAATTTGTTAAAGACGATTTACCAATTTTACCAATAACATATACGAGCAAGTGCACTCGTCCGTTATAGCAAGATTTTGAAGGTAAGTCGGGATCGTTCGCATGGATTTGAGTGAATCTGATTAACAAGTCTAAATCAACTAAGGCAATCCAAAAGCATATAACAATGAAAATAGATATAATGAAATTCAGATGATTAAAAACTACACTTGCTTAAACTAGTTTCTTATCCTTGATTAGTATGATTGTGTTAACCTCTTAACATGTTGGTTATGATAATTAGTTGGTGAACTAATCTATTGCTCTTACAAGTTAAACCTTCGTCAAGATTTTAGTTCATAAAAATAAGCATTAAGTTTAACCAATCAATTCAAGTTTCATAAGTTTATTCTCACAAACTTAAACACAAAAACATCCATTTGCTTAAGAAATGGTCAATACAAAAGGTAACCGATTATAGACAAAAGGTTACAATTGATTGTTAACAACTAATCTTACAACCTTTTAGATGTTTCCAGTCAATCCAACTTGATAATCAAAAACCGTTCTTATTACAACCACACTTTAGTTTCTTTGTTTAATCAAGAATAATGGGTAAAAACAATCATCCATAGACAAAATGACTATAACTAGTTGAATAAGAATAAGTTCTTTCGACCTCTACAATTACTATCAACTAGTCAAACTTGATTAACAAATGTCACTATGAAACTTTAGCACAATTGGATCTTAGAATCAACTTGAAATTGAATTAAAACATGTTAACACAATCACAAACTAATCATATTATAATCAACATCATTTAAGCAAGTGTATAAAGAAAGTAGCCACTCATAGCAAAAATAAACATAAACTCAGAACTTTGAACATTAGAAAACATGATTAAGAGTCTTACAATGCTTCTAATAAGATTACAAATGGTGAAGTAATGATTCCCAAAGTATTGGGGTAGACTCCTTGGAATTTTGACCTCCAAATGTGGTACTTATGGAACTCCAAACTTTCCTGGACTTCTAAGGACGAATTTGAAAGCTAAGAGCTTTGTTTGATGAGTAGAGAGAGTTGTATTGAAGTGTGTGTCTCATATGCTCACAAGAGGTCTCTATTTATACTAGTTCCAAGGCCTAGGGTATTAATTGTTGAACTTGGCCTCCAAGGAGTTAGGAAGGGACTAGAATACACCAAGGGAAAGACCTATAATCGTTTGGATACAATGGGGAAGCTTAGTGATGAAGATTTAGCAGAAACATGTCTCCTAACCGGATCGGTCGAAGGTCCAGCCGATCCGGTTGGTCTTCTAGCATTACTTCAACCGAATTGGTTGCGGGTGGCAACCGATCGGTTGGTCCATCTTCACAGGTACCTTATGACCATCATCCAACCGATCCGGTTGCGGTTGCAACCGATTCGGTTGGTCTTCCTGAGTGACGAAAAATCAACCTTTAACTTTATTATGATTTGTAGAGCTTGGTTATTCAATCATCTTGGTCTTCTATGATACTTGAAATACTGATTTGTGCTTGACATGCTTCACTGAAACGGGAATCTCCCTTTAACTGAACATTCTTTTACTTTTCCTTCCGTTTCCCTGCACTTGGTTATAAATACTAGACAAACATCTTTTGATGCGATTAAGTACTAAAATCATACAAATATAAACAAATAACATATACAAAAGCACACATAACGCTACTGAAAACATGTACAATCTGAGCGTTATCAGATATTGTGATCATCATTTTTATAAGTAAAGGGGTCTTTCTTCATCAATTGACCTCATAAACATGAGCGTCGTTTATCCATATAAAGATATATAACATCTTTCTTTAGCTTTCATCCTTAAGATGTTTAATTCATAAAACAAGACAAAAATTTGTATTTCATTTCAAGGTATTCAACCGTCTTGAAAATCTCCTCATGAGTTCCATTCACATCTACCTCATCAAAACATATGTAAATTATACCATATTCAAATAAAAATATTTTTAACACTAGCATGGGTAAATTTTGTTATTTCAATGGCTCATTTTTAACGAATACCATATTGCCTTTCACTTATATAGTGATATATCCATCTTGATCAAGTGTTATTCTTGAAAACTTTCTTATATGCTTTCAGCATTTTAAATCACGAGACATGCTTTATGCATTTTATATCCCTCATGGAATATCAACTTCAAATGAGCTCTATTCATTTTCTTTTAGACTCATAACGATTGGTTATCATATCGCCAGACTTATAAATATTAAGTAGATTATTGGATCCACCACATGAGATCATCTCTATATGCAAAGTCTTTGCAAAAATATTTGTGTGCCATCAATTATGATTTAAATATAATAGTTTCAGTACTTTAATTTCGCTCTCTCATAATGACCAATGCATATCCAATAATTTTACACATTCATATGTACGGACTTCAAGTCCTAGTAACCATGTCTCATCACAAGAGATTTTAATCTTTCATTAGTTGTTTGCGTCTTTACTTCTTTTGGACATTCATTTATACATCTGCACTTTCTGCAGGCATGCTTCCATGATCCTCACCATGATTATAGCGCTGTCTTACTTATTTACATAATCATTACCATGTGTATTATTGTATACAATAATCGACGTTGAGTCATTTATCTTTTCGATTCCACACTTTACTAGACATTGCAATATATCATTTATTGATATCTTAGAGTTTTTCAAGTACCCGGGGTTTTTCAATTACCTTCATGTCTAGTGTCTCTATAGGAGAATTATTATGGGGTCTTTATTATCTCGATTAGACCATTTGGATTTTCTTGCTCCATTTTATCTATTCATTCGAGGACTTTATTTAGAATCGATTAGTCTATCACGTTGCAGACGTGCCATAGACTTACCACCAATCATTGGTTTTCATTTTGGGACATAAATTATAATTGGAGCACTAGCAGCATATATATGATCTAGTCACTTCTTTATTTCACTAAATAAGTCTGGCAATTACTAGATCTGGAATGTAAATTGTCCCTTCAAGTTCATATTCATTGGTCTGAGGATCAACATTTAAATTATAATTCATTCCATATCTCTCGCTGCTCATTCTCCCCCATGAATGAATTATCAATTACAACATCCCATTGTTGTGCGTTGTGGTGGATTTTCAATACAGGTTTCGCACATTTACATAAATTTTAATGGGAAACATATGGTTCGTGACCATAAATCATTTTATTGGTGAGTATTCAATAATCTTGTTGGCATGATGTGAATTCATATTTTATAACATGCCCCATAATCTAAGATTTTTTTCTCATAATTATTGGCTTTGCAATAAACTGAAGACGTTTTATGAACGTTTCAACAAAAGCAATTCGCGTAAGAACTTGGGCTACATAAAGTTCAACACTTATTCCAATAATCGCCCAATACTTAGAAGTTTTCACCACCATTCTCAATAATACAATGTGGAAAACCGTGCTCGCATTTTATAAGTCGAGCCACTAGTCACGCTAACCATAAGCTGCGTATTTGATGATCATTTTGACGATGCATCGATTTTAAAACTCAAAATGGTCCACATGACGGATGTATAAGCCTGAATTCATCCCCTTTATATTCTTTCCAAAACTTTATAGGACAAAGTCCTCACTTTAATATGGTGGTGATATATGAACAATTAACTTCCATTGAGAACAATCAATTTTATCTTCGAAGAAACTTATGGTTCTTCTTTACATTTATCGCATCATCATTGACGTGGGATGATACCACCAGTCATGCCAATTAATACAACAATATTGGCTCATAAACTTCTAGTTTATGACCACAAGTAATTCAATTGCACTTTTTTTTTAAACTCGAATAATATTGAGAACTTTAATATATCATCACATTCTCCAATCAAAATCTTACAAGCTCTTTTATCGCTATCATATAGTTCAATATAATTGCACATGAGCCTATAGCATTATCATAGAGTAAAACATAATCTACACTAATAAAGTATGCCGTTAATCAATTAATCAAGTGCCTCACAAGCAAATAAAATCACATGATATGATTAGTCAAAACATATACTCCGTGTCAAAAGTTAATGGCACAATTTGAGTTAACTAAGTCATTATATTCTCACATTTAGATATTTTCATTACTCATATGCGACAGTGTTTCACCAAAATGATTCTCATACTTATAACTATAATGCATATTTTTAATGACACGTTTGTCTTTTTCAAATTAAAATAGTTCTTATTTATCTTCTCAGGCAGCAGGGAATGAAACTCGTTAATTTATGCGATCATAAACAATTAAAGTCTTATAGATGCAAAACACCTCCAAGTTAAAACACACTCTTTACTGTTAAGTGTTATTATAGACAATTTGCATGCATATCTTAAATTCATTCTCCAAGTATACAACTGTAGGATCATCACGAGCTTTATAAGAAAAAATGTATATTTCCTTGTATTAAATAACGAGGATTGTGCAAAACATTGCCCAATATCCCATTGTTTCATGATAAATGACGGTTAACACATAATGCTTAAGTAAATACGTAACTTGTATATATCAAAATTATTAGTTTTTCTTGCCAATTCATTCATGTTATTATCTTAAATTTTCTCATAGTTATAAGGTTAATAAAATGTTTTTAAGAAGAAGCTAAGCGTTATTTTTCTTTTAATGATACTTAATTTAAGAATAAACTTCCAGGGCGTGTATTTAGATTCTCACACAAACACCTAAACAAAATTAATGATATGAACTAAACATCATGCAAACACATATATTAAGATCGAGAATAATAATATTAAATAAAAATCTCATACGCATTGTTAAACAAAAAGATAAATAGCACACTTCTCATACAAAGGCAAACAAGACAACCTTCAAAGCCAAATAGCACTTAAATACAATAGTTAATGACTAAGTTTTACCAAATTATGAAAAACTAATTAAACACACTAGCATGGTACCCGCGCAAAGCAGCGGTCTCAGAAGCGAATGTTATTTAATGATTTTTTTATTTTACATTTTTTTTGCAAATATTATCTAACGATACGAATGTGTGGGTACCAAATGAATTTTATTTTGACATCTATTTATTTCTTTGTATATTTTGGTGAAAGCTAGAATTAAATTTGATATCTTAATTGAGTGGTGAAAGTAATTTTTATACCCTAGAGGTGATGTACATCTATTTGTTGGAAGTAACTTTTGTACCCAGCGAATACTGTATATGTATTTGGTTGTTGAGATGGAAAAGATTAATGGATGTTTGTCCAGTGGTTAGGACATTTCCTTTCACCCAGCACACATGGGTTCGATTCTCGCTGGTACAATTTTTTAAAATTTTACACTTCCATAAATAGCAAGTGTGTTGGCTGAAAATTTTAAGCCTTCTATAAATAAATGTCCCAAATGCTTTATATATTAGTATAGATGTCATCTTATAAATTGCTTAGGTGTCAATTTTTGAAGGTGTGTGTGAACATCGAAGCTTCATTATAATCTATACTACATATAATGCACGAAGGCACCTCACTCTTAATTTTAAGACGTACAAGATAAGAAGTATAATGTACATCACTTTAATGCACATTCTCACTCTTAATTTTCAGACTTACAAGACATGAAGCATAATGTACGCCACTTTAGTGCACATATTAAAAAGACAAAACACCACTTTAATGCTATTAACGTAGTCAAGATATTTAATATAGTCAATTAATTAATTGTTCAATAAATACAATAAATGCAATTATTAAAACACCCCTTACGTTAAAAATACAAATTATCAAGCATATTGTACAACCAACTTAAACACAATTTCTGTATTAAATGTCACTAATCTATATCTATATATATATATGGGACTAAGTATGCCACATATATAATGCTTACTAGGCACAATAATATTGACATGGCACATTTTATGATGAGTTGGAAATGCCACCATGGCATATTTATCCGGTTACTTAAAAAAAATTATGTTGCAACCAAGAATCGAACTTGGGTTGTTCCATTCAAACCCAAACGCCCCAACCAATGAGGCTCATCACACACTTGAGTTTTATCTTCCACTTCCAAAGTAATATACTTCACTTTTTACTCATATATGCAGCTTTTTCATTAAAAATTCAATGCCAGTCAACACTTCATCATAACCTCCCCATTTCATTCGCACATTCCAAAATTTTATCAAAACAGATTAATCATCAAATCAATTTAACTGAGGATAATCCGGGGTTTTGATTATATGATTTTCAAAATCATGACAGAAAATCACGGAGTATTTCAAAGTGGCTTCAAAGAAAGGTATTTGTTTACTTTTGTTAGGATCTTTAATTCTGTTCAGGCAATTGTGGCTTCAAAGAAAGGGGTGTATACTTTAAAGTATGGTCGAAGAGGGTAGCGTAAACTCAGCCCATTCAGGCTACTTGCGGTATGTGTTTACAGTAAAAAATGCTTGCCTATGTTCTTAATATACGTATATCATATAACTCTTTGAGTTTCATTGATGAATTCTATGTTTGTATTTTTTGTAGGCATGTTTTTCTTCTGTCTGAAGTTGCGGCTCACAGCACTTTGATTACTCCATGGTCTAAAAGGTAACTGATCAGTTTATATTGAATCTTATTTTATTAATCTAAATGTTGTGTTAAAATGAAATGTTTTATTTAATTCATAAGCTTCATAGCCTAAAGAAACATAATGGAGTTATTTAAAATTGAATCCTTAATGTTCATTAGAAAAGTGTGAATGGAGTTAACGTCAAAGTACATTGAGGAGAAGCCTATGATATATGCATATTATGTGTTCGATGAAATGTTGAATGGAAAAAGAAGAATGCATGTTATATAAAGAGGTATCTTATGCTTCGGTTTTATAGTCGAGATCAAATATACATTAATGGGACCATTAACATTAAGCATCGCCATTTTGGATCTTTTGTATTTTTTTAATTGGTTTGTTAGTTTTTAGCTTCTGTAAATGATTCTAATCGTAAGAAACACGTTGGCTTGAAGGTGGATAGATGGATAAGCAGTTGTTTGGGAGTGGTTATTAATCATGCTTATGTTCGTGCGTTTTCATACAGATTTGTTGTTCTAAAAATATCCAGGATGGCTTATCAAGACTGCTTGCTGATTCTCTTCACCTCTTTGCCTACCTTAACTTTACAAAGTAAGTGCCCTCACTTCTATATATCATATTATTTTGGCATTTTCATAAATATTTTTTTATAAAAACCTACTATGGCTGAAATGGGATTTGTTTCTGCTAAGTTCACACGTAAGTCATCATTGCCATCTTCATCTCCAACCCCACCAAGACTCATTCATAATGAACCTGTTGTTGCTGCTCCTGTTCCCACCATCACACAAGCTTCGGTACATTGTCCCATTACGATGTAAGATTTTTGCATGAAACATATATTAGAAACCGTTACAAGCCTTTTAATCAAATGATATTATTTAGTACTTTTCTTAAATTTGCAGGCTAAAGACGCATAAAATGAATCACAAAAAAAAGCTACAGAAGCATTCAAGAAACATCACATGTAGATCGAACCAGGTGAGAACTTCCAAGTTTTACATATTATTATCATTAAACGCGTATAGTTGACATTGTTATTTATAACCTTTTATGCATTAAACTTACTGCTTTGACCCTATTGTGAAATAGTAAACAACTCGAGCTACAACTAACGACTGCTGACAAAAAGCCCAAGCTACATTACCTTTCGCCACAGTTCCATTTAAAATGTCCTAGAGTTTGATAGCCTTCCAGGTTACTCTGAGCATGTGTACCAACTACCACCCGACAAAGGGAAACAACAAATGCAAGGTAATACGTTGTTGTCCATTACCGTAAAAATATGAACGTTTTGTATGTTAATGCATCAGATTTCTGAATAGGAGACGTGTGCGCTAATGTATGGGTTACGGCTGCAGATGCGCAATCTTGGATTGCCTTGCCTACCCTTCCTGCAAATACGTGCACATCCTCCACTTCAGCTTTAGGTAAGCCCACTTTGGTGGTCCAACACTCTTTATCACTTCTGATTTACCTGCCTGTATTGTTACATTTTTGAATAACAGCAGCTCTCCATACCGCGGCCACTTTTCTCAAAAGGAGATTCCATCAAGCATACATAACTGGTAGGTACCTTTAACATGCATCTGCTTAATGTTTGTCATTTGTTGTTAGCGGTGCCCTTATTAATTATCTAATCATATTGGTAGATTTAGCTTCAACGCCTGACACATCAGATGGTGAACCTACAACAACAGCAACACCTGGCCACCAAGGTCAGCCATATACTGTTAGCTAACCCAATTCGGCAAACACATTTGGATATCCATGACTTATGTAAAGTGCATGTCAGGTACAAAACATTTTCACATTGGTAATGCTATTATTTTTTTTAAAATCCTTTTACTTTGGTTTTTTATGCCTTTAGTAATACTATTGTTCAACATCTCAAGTCAGAGGTGCTAATCCCATGTGTAATTTTTTTTAGTTCAAACTGCATGTGAATCATAAAAGCCTATTATATTCTGGAATGCGTTCTTATTTGACATTTTATGTCATTGTCATTTTAGGCTATGCTACTTCACACACAACCAATCCCATAACATGGGCTACAAAAAGGAGTAGAACAGGGTGAACGCCAGCTGGAGGAACGATTAATGCAGCAACACTACCAACACAAGTCATGCGTATAGGTGAGGTGCATACAATTAACTCATCCATCTGGCTAATGGTAGCATTTCAACTCAGAATTGCTAATCCCATGTGTTATTTTTATTTAATGTGAACTGTATGATCCATACAATAAGATGGGTTGCAAAAAGAAACAGAACAATGCCAATACCAAGTGCAGGGATAACTGGTGAAGTACCTATTATCCAAGTGATTTTTAGCTCTTTATTATTCTTATTTTAGCTCAATGTGGGCTTGAAATCACCACAACCACTGCTAATAAGTCTCTTTGTGTCACGGTGATAGGCTGAAACTCCTACATGAAAAGATTAGTGACAATTTCTTTTGTATTATAGCTGAGGTTAACTTTCTGGTAGACTTAAAAAAAAGTATATATGGTTACATTTTTTATTTCTTTTGGAAAGTATGTAGTAGTGTGATTATCCATCAATTCAAGTGAAAAAGTGGTCACTTTATCTAACCATTGAATCATATACTTTGCTTTAATTAATGGTATTTTATACTTAAGTGGTATTATCAATCCTAAAACCAAACTTTATTGTGGCAGTAGGCTTTTTTGCTTCCTTTGATAGTTACTTCGATATGAGATGGCAAGTACAGTACTAACAATGTTATGTGCTGTGGAATGTATATTTACGTCACTTATGTATGTGAAGGAGGTTGTAGTTTTTGGATTTTTTAGCCAACGAGTGAAAAATGATGTGCTGCTTTTTTAGCTTCTACAACAATATTGGGAGTCTCATGAGGCATAATGTTTTAGTGTCTATAATAGTACAAAAGTTTTGGTGTCGATGATAGCTAACATTTTGTGTTGATAATAGCGATACTGTTGGTGTGCTTTAAGTGTATAATAGCTAAACAGGTTGTTGAGCATTTATGATTGTTGTATTGATCTTATTGTTGATATTAGTGAGAGTGAAGTTTCTGATAAGCTGAATGATGTTATTTTTTGCAATATTCTATTGTTTGTCGTGTTTGTGATTTTTTAGTAAACAAGTTAAAATTTATGTGCAGGTTTCTTAACTTTAACAATTAGAATGGCGTTCAACGAGAAAATCAGAAGTCCCATGAAGAAAAATGTATCTCAGACTATTGTGATATCATTTGAGCATGATGGGTCAAAATGACAACTTTTTAGTTGGACATTTTGTCTACAACATTATAATTTTTTATGAATAGTCTGTGATATATGATTAGAAAATGTATTGTTTTCCATTCATGGTAGATCCTTAAAAATACAATTATAGGTTCGATTATGAATATCTTTGTTGTGTTTTCGAGGTTCTGAACATAGATTCTTGATGGTTGTCAATGTTCCCATATGTGAGTTTTTAAGTACTTTTTATACGTGTAAGTTTTGTTTTCATAAATTTTCCTATAATCGCGTATGTCATAACTCATAAAGTTCTAAAGGGTTCCAATCTGGTGGCACAACATTTATTTATTTATTATTATTATTAATATTTTCGATATACTTTAAGATAAGGTTGCAATCTGGAAGAAGGTACTTGAGATTTGAAGAAATTTTTTACAAAACGATTTGATCTATTCTCATAAGAGTTAATTGCATTTTTGGTCCCTGTAGTATGGCCAAATTGCAGATTTGGTCCCTAAAACTTTGAAAGTGCACCAGAGGTCCCCATTTTCAAGTTTTTGTTGCATGTTTAGTCCCTGATCAACATCAAATGACTAAAATACCCTTGTCTTCTTCTTTCCTATTTTCTTTTCAGTCCATCTTTTCAGTTTCTTACATAAATGGTCCTTGTGTCTTGCCATGTTTTTCAGATTTAGTCTAATTTTTTTTAATTATTTATTTAACTATTAATATTAGTATTATATTCATTATAAGTTTTCGCCTATTTTTATACGTCTGTTTTTATTACATTTTTGTCCGTTTTTGTCCTTATTTAAACCTTTCATTATTATTTTTACATAAGATACATTAACAATTTCATTTTTTTGTCTTCCAATTTATGTGCCTAAGAGATTTGTCTTCATTCAATATTTGTTTACGTCCTGTTAAACTACGTCAAGTAAACTCATGCAGCTAGCTGTAACACCCCCGAAAATCTTAATGACAGCGGAAGACTAATTCGGGTGTTACTTGAATGGAGATCATAGTCAATAATTATAGAAAACGACTCGAAAGAGATGTTTTATTAAAATAGTTATCATTCATCGAAAACTCATAGTTTGTTACAAAATATTGTAAATAGATCAAGTGTTTTTCCCAAAAGAAAGATCATGAGTTTGAAAGAAATGATAACTTTTATGTTTTACACCACCAGATAAGCCTTGCCATGCCCCGTTCCGCACCTTGGTCATAATCTTCACTGATTTCCTGAGATAACATGCTTAAAAAGGTCAACAAAAATGTTGAGTGAAATCGATAGGTTTAAAATAAGTTAAACACAAGTATAAGATCATGATCATTGTAAACTAACAATATCATAAGAAAAATATCACAGATTATTATGCACTAAGCTCATGAAACCAAGACTCAACTGCATACACCGAATTACCAGTGTACGTAAGCATGCCCCAAAGGAGGTAATAGCCAATTACCTAAAGAAATTCGATATGGTGCGCCCCGGTTATTTCTCTATAACCGAAACGGGGTTCGTTAATCCCCATAGTACTATTCACGATATCTACGTTCACTCGCGGTGACTAATGGTTCATGATCAGGGGACTTGTGGCTAACAACTTAGGCAGTACCAATAATCAAGAAGATCAAGCATTTATGAAAAACCTTGTTTCTAGTTTAGAGCATGTATCTCCCTCGCGGGGTTTATAAAAATAAAGTAAAAGCGAGGCTATAAACTCACCTTGATGATAATGCACACGCACAAAAAGATCAAGCACAATGTAGCGGAGGTTCCAACTCGAAACCTAAAATGATGAGATGGCGAGTCTCAGTAAATGAGCATTTTGGTTCGCGACCAAAATAATAGAGCATTGAATATTCTTATTCAATAGTTCATTGGATTGTCCAATCCAATAGTGTGCGATCGTGATTAACGTTTTAAGTTAATTTACATGCTACATTGTCTTAACTAGTGATCCTCACTTACGCATAAGTGAAATGTTCCCCCGTTGTGATCTTATAGATTTGTTGAGTATTTTAACGTATTTAGATTCCCCGAGTATTTTATCGAAATATGTATCTCTTTACATATACTTAATTATTTTCTAAAAATATATATATTTACATGTACATATATATATTTTTACATATATATAAATTAAATTCATCGTTATTGAAAATATTACGCTCATGTGGTCAAAATACTTATTTTTACGAGGCTATAATGAAATCATAAGTTTTGCTAAACTTTTCTCAATTTACACTTTTTACCCTCGAGTTACAAAAAGTACAAGTTTAGTCCCTATACTTTTAGAAAATAACAATTCGTAACCATAATTATCATAGGCTTAAAGTTTTCAGATTTGACATTTTTAGTCCCTCGGTAAAACTGATTTTTATAAAATTAACTTTTGTTACACTTTTAAATATTTACTTTATTTAGTTATAAGTTTATTGGAAGTAGAGGGGTATATTGTGCCAAGCTGTGAAAGTATAAAAATAAAGAAAGGAAAAAGTGCTACAAGTGAGAATCGAACTAGGGACCTCTCGTCCAAGGCAACACGAATAAACCAACTGAGCTAGGCTCTTTTTGTGTTTTATATCTACGTTACATGCTATATATATATCGAACAGTTTCTGTGTTAAATCTTTGTATATAGGCTACTGTGATCGTGGTCATGCATGGTTTTATTTTGTTTCCATTTCTTCTTCTTCTTCAAGAAAGTTAGAGTTATGGTAAGGCTCGATGTTCATTTTAGTACTAACGTTTCATGGTTCAAGTGAACTACAACAAGCTTAACTTAGACAAACTTGACTCATAATCAAATGAACATACAAAGTTTCGATATGTATTTCATTTTAGCAAGTCACTACACGAAATGAGTTAAGTGCGATATGTAATTAACATTACAAGTCGAAATAGGTTTAGGTACTTACTAGGATGAGAGGGGTGTGAGACTCGAGCAAGAAGTGAGATGCCAAGAAAACTAAACCGATCTTAACCCAAGCTTTCTCCTAGCTTTAACCCTTTTCTTCTAACGTTATTACCCCAAAATTCTTTCGTTTTTCCTTTTCTTTGCTTTGACTAGCCTCCACAGTGGATGGTTTCTATGTGGTAGTGAGAGTAGATGTATGAGAGTTGGGATATGTTTGTGAGTTTGTATGAGCTTTGGTTTGAGGTTTATAAAGTAAAGTTGAGCATGGCTATCTCAATATTTTATGCATGATCTCTCCTAGATTTCAAGAGTACAAGAATGGGTTTTTAGCTTTTGTTTATGGCGTGGGGGTCTTGGCAGCAAGATTTAAGGGTATGAAATGTCTAGTCAAATCATTTGAAACATAGTTTCCATTGGTTTTTAAGGTCAAGACTTAGTCAAGGGTTTAGCCTAATTATATATATTAAGTTAGGGTGGCTTAGGTTGATTTTTGTCCCTTCTTTATCACACACACGCAACCTTATATATGTGACCAAGTTAGATGGTTTTTGCATGTTTCCCATGTTGAAGCTATGTTGGGCGTACAGAAGCAAAGAAACAAATATGAAACACACTAACTCTTTTAAATGTAATCTTGGGCTTGGTTTTGATCCATTAGACGAGGCCCATTTACATAGGAAGTGAAAAAATGGATGTTGGGCTCCCTTTGTGGTGCATGAGTTAAGCCAAGGCCCACGAGAAATGGTGTAAGTTTAGGTCCGGTTATAAGGCCCACTAACGAGTCGGGTTGGGTCACGAGGCGGAATAAAGTCCAATGAGTTTCGAGGCCCGATACGAATTTGAATATATTTTTATTATAATTAAATTCGTATTTTTTTTTACAAATTTTTACGTATTCGTTACGTGTTTTAAGATTATCAAGATCGTGGGGAATTCTATTCTGATCACAACGGTATCTTTTATGAACGCTCAAGCTGCGTTGATCATGCATATGCCAAATGATATGCAAATGTGATGTTTAGAAAATTTCATGACGAAATAGATCGTGTTTAATTCCTGATTAAAGCGTTAAGTACATTGAAATTTTCCGGGAGCTTACAGTACCTACCCCTTAAGAGAACCGCGTCCCGCGGTTAAACTCGCAGAGGCTGTCATGGGTGATCTAGATGAACAGGTGGGGATACTTGGAACGCATTACATCCTCGCGCTCCCAGGTGAAATTTGCACCTCGTTTCTTATGATTCCATCGAACTTTAACGATAGGAATGCGGCTTTGCTTAAGCCTCTTAACTTCTCTGTCCATGATCTCGACTGGTTCTTCGACAAAGCTAAGTTTGTCATTGAGCTGGATGTCCTTGAGTGGTACGACTAAAGTTTCATCCGAAAGACACTTCTTAAGATTTGAGACATGGAACGTGTCATGTACTCGGCTAAGTTCTTCGGGAAGATCAAGTTTATATGCCACTGGACCAATTCTTTGAAGAATTTTGAATGGTCCGACGTATCGAGGTTTGAGCTTTCCTCGTTTTCCAAATCTGACCATCCCTTTCCAGGGTGATACTTTGAGCATTACACGGTCTCCGACTTGGAATTCCATTGGTTTTCTTCGAACATCTGCGTAGCTCTTTTGTCTATCTCGAGCTGCTTGCAATCTTTGCCGAATTTGCATTATCTTTTCTGTTGTCTCCTGGACAATTTCGGGGCCTGTAAGTTGTACTTCTCCAACTTTCGCCCAGCAAACTGGCGATCGGCATTTTCTTCCATATAGTGCTTCAAAAGGAGCAGCTTTAATGCTGGCGTGATAACTGTTATTGTAAGAGAATTCAGCCAGAGGTAAGTGCTTATCCCATCCTTTTCCGAAATCAATCACACATGCTCTTAGCATGTCTTCCAGAGTTTGGATCATTCTTTCACTTTGTCCATCTGTTTGAGGATGGTACGCGGTACTCATATCTAAGTTGGTACCCATGGCTTTTTGAAGCGTTTGCCAAAATCTTGAGGTGAATCGGCTATCACGGTCAGATATGATAGAGATTGGTACACCGTGACGAGAAACAATCTCTTTGATGTACAGTCTAGCGAGTGTAATCATCTCGTCGTTCTCCTTGATTGGCAAGAAATGAGCGGACTTTGTAAGGCGGTCTACAATAACCCAAATGGTGTCAAAACCATTAGAAGTTTTTGGCAACTTTGTGATAAAGTCCATTGTGATTCTTTCCCATTTCCACATAGGAAGTTCTGGTTGAGTTAGCAATCCAGATGGCTTTTGATGTTCAGCTTTAACTTTCAAGCATGTCAAACATTTACTGGCGTATATAGCGATATCAGCCTTCATATTAGGCCACCAGTACAAAAGCTTTAGATCTTGATACATCTTGTTGGGACCAGGATGTATGGAATACTTCGATTTATGTGATTCATGCATGATGAGTTCTCGGATACCTCCAAAGAGTGGAATCCAACTTCGATTCTTGAAACATAGCGTTCCGTCCGATCTCTTCACAAATCCATTCTCATTTTCCGGCATGCCATAAATCTTCTCATTCGGCCTATTTTCTTCCTTAAGGGCTTCGATTTGAGCTTCAAGAATTTTCGATGGTAGGGGTGAATTGATTACCATTCCCAATGATCTCACTCTAAGTGGCTTAGGGCGATCTTTTCTGCTCAAGGCATCGGCAACAACGTTTGCCTTTCCAGGATGGTAACGGATCTCGCAGTCATAATCACTAAGCAATTCGAGCCAGCGACGTTGACGCATATTCAATTCTTTTTGATCTAAGATGTGTTGAAGACTTTTGTGATCAGTGTACACTATACACTTGGTTCCGTACAGATAATGTCTCCATAATTTGAGTGCAAATACCACGGCGCCAAGTTCTAGATCGTGAGTAGTATAATTCTTCTCATGAGTTTTGAGTTGTCGTGACGCATAAGCAATCACTTTGTTCCTTTGCATGAGAACAGCGCCTAAACCCATGTGTGAAGCATCACAATATACTACAAAATCTTCGGCTCCTTCCGGTAGTGCCAAGATAGGTGCTTCGCAAAGCTTGTTCTTTAGGAGTTGAAAAGCTGATTCTTGATCGTCTCCCCATTCGAATTTCTTCGTTTTCTGGGTTAACTCGGTCAATGGTTTAGCTATTTTCGAGAAACCTTCGATGAATCTTCGATAATAACCAGCAAGTCCTAAGAATTGACGAATTTCAGTAGGGTTAGTGGGTACTGGCCAGTTCTTAACAGATTCAATCTTTGCGGGATCCACATGGATTCCTTCACTGTCGATCACATGACCAAGAAATTGGACTGTCTCAATCCAAAAGTCACACTTGGAAAACTTTGCGTACAATTTTTCATCCTTAAGTAACTTCAGGACGGTCTTCAGATGTTCCGCATGTTCTTCTTTATTACGAGAGTAGATAAGAATATCGTCGATGAACACAATGACGAATTTATCTAGATATGGTTTGCAGACTCTATTCATGAGGTCCATAAATACAGCAGGTGCATTAGTTAAACCGAATGGAATTACTTGGAATTCATAATGGCCATATCGAGTTCTAAATGCGGTCTTGGGTATATCTTCTTCTCTTACCCGTAACTGATGATATCCAGATCTTAAATCAATCTTCGAGTATACACTCGAGCCTTGTAACTGATCAATCAGATCATCGATTCTTGGTAAGGGATAGCGGTTTTTGATTGTAAGCTTGTTCAATTCTCTATAATCGATACACATCCGGAATGATCCATCTTTCTTCTTAACGAATAACACCGGTGCTCCCCAGGGTGAGGAACTTGGTCTAATGAATCCTTTCTCAGATAGCTCTTCGAGTTGTTTGGATAATTCTTGCATTTTTGAGGGCGCTAAACGGTACGGTGCTCGTGCTACAGGAGTAGCTCCAGGAATAAGATCGATTTGAAATTCGACTTGTCGAGCAGGTGGGAGTCCAGGCAAATCTTCTGGAAACACCTCAGAAAATTCCTTGATTATAGGTACATCCTCTAGTCGTTTCTCTTCCGACTTCTTTTCCGTTACTTGAGCTAAGAAGGCATAACATCCTTTTTCCATGTACTTTATTGACTTCGCACAGGATATGATACTTAAGTACTTTCTACTTTAATCTCCTTGGATGACTAAGGTTTCACCGTTGATCGGGATATGAACGGTTTTCTCGTCACAAACAATCCTAGCACGGTGTTTGGACAACCAATCCATGCCAATTACGACATCGAAACTTCCAAGTTTGATTGGCAAAAGATCTATGAGGAACGAGTGATCTTGTAATAGAATAGGACAATTACGGATTGCGGTGTTGGTTCCTATTATTTTCCCATCGGCAAGTTCTATCTCATAAGTTGTATCTAAGGCGATTGGGGATATTTCAAGTAATGGTGCAAAAGTAGTAGATACAAAACTCTTATCTGCTCCCGAATCAAACAAGATTTTTGCAGAATGATTGTTAAGAGAATACGTACCCGTCACAATGTCAGGGTTCAACGGTGCATCTCCATCTCCTAGCATGTACACTCTTGCACGCGCATTGTTTGTTTGAACGACATTTAACTTTGGGCATTGACTCTTGAAATGACCTTGTTCTCCACATCCATAGCAGTTCATGTTTGTCACAGTGTTGCCTCTTCCAGGGTTTCGGCAATGCTTACCTTGATGACCTACCTTGTTGCACTTATCGCACTTCACAGTACAAGGTCCAGAATGGTGCATCAAACATCTGTTACACTGGGGATGTGGTCCTACATACCCTTTTCCAGCAGTGGGTGCAGCATAAGCCCTTGCGGCTTCTTGCCTTCGGTTTTGCCGATTGTGATGTTGGTTTCTGTTGCGGTGATATTGATTGTTGTTGTTTCGGTTGTTGTTGTTGGACTGATGGTGGTTGGAATTTGAGGTTTTCCGATCATCAAACTTTCTTTTGTTGTCACTTGAGCCTTGTGCATTTGCAAGCTTTAGTATTGGTTCCATAAGGCGGTGGGATACAATGACAACTTCTTCAACAGTTTTTGGCTTCGAAGCGATGACATCTCCTTCGATGCTTCGAGGTAAACCTCCGATCAAAGCTTCCAAAAGCTTTTCATTGGTGGGAAACAAATGAGGACATTGAGCTCTCAGCTCATGGAATCTCTTGAAGTACGTCTTGAGATCATTACCTTTAGCAGCCAAGTGGTAATACTCATCTTCGAGTTTCTTGATCTCAGTCCTCGGGCAATACTGTTTCATTAACAGTTGTTTCAGATCTGACCATGAAATCTTACAAGCTTCTTCCATTCCAATTGGTTGAGCATGGCCTTTCCACCAAGATAACGCATCTTCTAACAAAGTTCCAGTCGCAAACTTGACTTTGCAATCATCTGTGCAGTCACTTAGCAGAAATACAGTCTCGGTTCTCTCAAACCAATGAAGTAAACCAATAGCACCTTCAGTGCCCTTGAAGAATGTCGGCTTGCAGTTCATGAACTCTTTGTAATTACACTTGCGAGTTACAGTGGACTCACTTTGATTTGTTGGAGTGTTAGTTGCATTTGAGTTTGCCATTTCAAGAAGACGTGCAGCTTCTGCGACACGATTCTCTTCAGCAATGCGAGCAGCTTCAGCCTCACGTGCTGCTTGAGCGACACGCTCAGCTTCATCCTCTCGAGCAATTCGGGCGTTCTCAGCTTCTCTTGCAATTTCGGCTTCTCTTGCGATTTCAGCTTCACGTGCCTCTTGGGCAATTCGTTCAGCTTCAATGCGTTCAGCTTCGGCTCTAGCAGTATCAGCGACATGTTGTGCTATAGCTGCGCTAACACTTTCAGCGACCATTTTCTGAATAGCTGCGGGAGTGATGGTGGATGAGGTAGCTTTCTTCTTGACCATTTTTCTAAAATTTCCAAGAATAAATACCAAGATTAAGAAATTATCGATCGATGATATCACTGATTTCATATTATACATATCATAATAGTCCAGATTACCACTTTAAATTAATGATATGATATTGATATGAACAACAATTGAAATATGATTTTTCTCAGCAAATCATAATATATGTATAAGGACATAAGGATCGGTTCGGTATACATCACCGAGGAATAATATCATAACATCAGAATATAAGAAATACAACCATAGGATACATGGAATACATCATTACATAGTTTTGTTCACAACCATAGATTACATCATCATAATTCTTGTTCCAAGGTTACAAACCAAAAAGATACAAGCCTTAATGCCTCATATGGCGGCTTTATGATACATACTAAGATAAAGATGACTAGGATTTACGCATCTCCCGATGCGTCATCCTGACGACGACGAATCTCCTCAACCATGGCTGTCAAGTCTCGGATCTGTTGCTCACGGGCTCGATCTCTCGCCTCGAGGTCATCAATCCTCTCTTCCAGAATAGCAGTGTGAGCATGAGCGGATGCAAGCTCGTGATGCAGAACTCTCTCTCGACCTAAGGCAGTCTCTCTCAAAGTACTAGCATCTCGAATAGTAGTCTCCAATCTCCGAGTCAATTGGTTAACGGCCTCTCTCACCTCCACAATCTGGGTACTCATCATATCAAACACAATCTCAATGGAGTAGCGACCTACCACGAGGTTCTCGACTTCTTCCTCCAAGCTCTCTATCCTAACTAGTGGAATCTCATCATAATGTGCCATGAGCTCATTCAACTGGTCTTCGTGCTTGATAAGTCTCGTAGCCAACAGAGGAATAGTGTGGTGCACTGGTTCACCGGTAACAGGTATAACTGGAGCTGGTGCAGTAGTTGAGCTTTCTCCAAGCTCGAACGAACTAGGTGCTCCTTCCTCTTCTCTCCAACGTCGAAGTAAAGGTATCAAGAATGACCATCGCCTAGCACCGGATTTCTTCCTTGGTCCGGTCTCATTATCCACTTGAGTAGGCCTGTCAGGATTAGATAGTGATGGTGGATAGCACTTGATGCAAAGCGGTAAAATTGGCTCACTAAAAGTGTCCAAAGGAGGTGATGCTGTAGGTGGTGATGAAACAGGAACAGTAGTGGTCTGATGGTAGAACACAGTAAGTGGCAGTGGTGGTGAAGTAGTAGTAGGTGGAACAGCAGGTGTAACTGGTGATGACTGAGCGGGTGGTGACTGAGCTGATGGTGACTGAGCTGGTGGCATCACATGAGTCATAGTGATGGGTCGCACACGCTTCCTAGCAGTGCGTTTGAAGGTCTTACCATTAGGATGCAGTCTATAAGGTACTCCAAACGGCTCAGGCTCATGAGGCTTAAGAACACGAATCCTACGTCGACGACGACGGATAGCTCGGGAAGATGATCCAGAAGAATCTGATGAAGCAGAGTCAGTGCTCTCTGATGACTTGGATGATCCATCATCCACAGCAACATCTGAAGCAGGTAGCCATTGCTGCGACTCATAGTACTGATCTAGGGTCATGGAAGCAAAAGCATTGTACTCTTGAGGATGAGCAGTCATAGCTGGAGCAGTAGGAGTTCGGGCAACTTCACCTTCCTCAAAAGGTTCAGTTTCGTCCGAAACAGTAGCTGGTATGACAGGACTGGGATGAGCTGGCATAGTGACAGTCGTAGAGGACATGGTATCATCCATCTCGGTGTCTGAGGACAGAACAACTGGGTGGGATGCAGACATGGTACTGTAACAACCCATAAATTAATGTAAGTAAATGCCAAATAATATAATTATTTTAGTTAGCTACACATATTTGCCAAGCAAATCTCCATGCCTAACTAAAATGAATGCAATTTACTTATGATCTAGTGATGCATCAATCCTAATGCATAGAGCGGTCACGGAAGGGCGTAAGGCAGTGGTGTAAAATAGTCCCGTTTTAAAAGTGCGGTTATAGTCCAAATGATTTTGAAAAACTCTTTGGTTCTCTATAACCTTGGCTCTGATGCCAATCTGTAACACCCCCGAAAATCTTAATGACAGCGGAAGACTAATTCGGGTGTTACTTGAATGGAGATCATAGTCAATAATTATAGAAAACGACTCGAAAGAGACGTTTTATTAAAATAGTTATCATTCATCGAAAACTCATAGTTTGTTACAAAATATTGTAAATAGATCAAGTGTTTTTCCCAAAAGAAAGATCATGAGTTTGAAAGAAATGATAACTTTTATGTTTTACACCACCAAATAAGCCTTGCCATGCCCCGTTCCGCACCTTGGTCATAATCTTCACTGATTTCCTGAGATAACATGCTTAAAAAGGTCAACAAAAATGTTGAGTGAAATCCATAGGTTTAAAATAAGTTGAACACAAGTATAAGATCATGATCATTGTAAACTAACAATATCATAATATAAATATCACAGATTATTATGCACTAAGCTCATGAAACCAAGACTCAACTGCATACACCGAATTACCAGTGTACGTAAGCATGCCCCAAAGGAGGTAATAGCCAATTACCTAAAGAATTCGATATGGTGCGCCCCGGTTATTTCTTCATAACCGAAACGGGGTTCGTTAATCCCCATAGTACTATTCACGATATCTACGTTCACTCGCGGTGACTAATGGTTCATGATCAGGGGACTTGTGGCTAACAACTTAGGCAGTACCAATAATCAAGAAGATCAAGCATTTATGAAAAACCTTGTGTTCTAGTTTAGAGCATGTATCTCCCTCGCGGGGTTTATAAAAATAAAGTAAAAGCGAGGCTATGAACTCACCTTGATGATAATGCACACGCACAAAAAGATCAAGCACAATGTAGCGGAGGTTCCAACTCGAAACCTAAAATGATGAGATGGCGAGTCTCAGTAAATGAGCATTTTGGTTCGCGACCAAAATAATAGAGCATTGAATATTCTTATTCAATAGTTCATTGGATTGTCCAATCCAATAGTGTGCGATCGTGATTAACGTTTTAAGTTAATTTACATGCTACATTGTCTTAACTAGTGATCCTCACTTACGCATAAGTGAAATGTTCCCCCGTTGTGATCTTATAGATTTGTTGAGTATTTTAACGTATTTAGATTCCCCGAGTATTTTATCGAAATATGTATCTCTTTACATATACTTAATTATTTTCTAAAAATATATATATTTACATGTACATATATATATTTTTACATATATATAAATTAAATTCATCGTTATTGAAAATATTACGCTCATGTGGTCAAAATACTTATTTTTACGAGGCTATAATGAAATCATAAGTTTTGCTAAACTTTTCTCAATTTACACTTTTTACCCTCGAGTTACAAAAAGTACAAGTTTAGTCCCTATACTTTTAGAAAATAACAATTCGTAACCATAATTATCATAGGCTTAAAGTTTTCAGATTTGACATTTTTAGTCCCTCGGTAAAACTGATTTTTATAAAATTAACTTTTGTTACACTTTTAAATATTTACTTTATTTAGTTATAAGTTTATTGGAAGTAGAGGGGTATATTGTGCCAAGCTGTGAAAGTATAAAAATAAAGAAAGGAAAAAGTGCTACAAGTGAGAATCGAACTAGGGACCTCTCGTCCAAGGCAACACGAATAAACCAACTGAGCTAGGCTCTTTTTGTGTTTTATATCTACGTTACATGCTATATATATATCGAACAGTTTCTGTGTTAAATCTTTGTCATGCATGGTTTTATTTTGTTTCCATTTCTTCTTCTTCTTCAAGAAAGTTAGAGTTATGGTAAGGCTCGATGTTCATTTTAGTACTAACGTTTCATGGTTCAAGTGAACTACAACAAGCTTAACTTAGACAAACTTGACTCATAATCAAATGAACATACAAAGTTTCGATATGTATTTCATTTTAGCAAGTCACTACACGAAATGAGTTAAGTGCGATATGTAATTAACATTACAAGTCGAAATAGGTTTAGGTACTTACTAGGATGAGAGGGGTGTGAGACTCGAGCAAGAAGTGAGATGCCAAGAAAACTAAACCGATCTTAACCCAAGCTTTCTCCTAGCTTTAACCCTTTTCTTCTAACGTTATTACCCCGAAATTCTTTCGTTTTTCCTTTTCTTTGCTTTGACTAGCCTCCACAGTGGATGGTTTCTATGTGGTAGTGAGAGTAGATGTATGAGAGTTGGGATATGTTTGTGAGTTTGTATGAGCTTTGGTTTGAGGTTTATAAAGTAAAGTTGAGCATGGCTATCTCAATATTTTATGCATGATCTCTCCTAGATTTCAAGAGTACAAGAATGGGTTTTTAGCTTTTGTTTATGGCGTGGGGGTCTTGGCAGCAAGATTTAAGGGTATGAAATGTCTAGTCAAATCATTTGAAACATAGGTTCCATTGGTTTTTAAGGTCAAGACTTAGTCAAGGGTTTAGCCTAATTATATATATTAAGTTAGGGTGGCTTAGGTTGCTTTTTGTCCCTTCTTTATCACACACACGCAACCTTATATATGTGACCAAGTTAGATGGTTTTTGCATGTTTCCCATGTTGAAGCTATGTTGGGCGTACAGAAGCAAAGAAACAAATATGAAACACACTAACTCTTTTAAATGTAATCTTGGGCTTGGTTTTGATCCATTAGACGAGGCCCATTTACATAGGAAGTGAAAAAATGGATGTTGGGCTCCCTTTGTGGTGCATGAGTTAAGCCAAGGCCCACGAGAAATGGTGTAAGTTTAGGTCCGGTTATAAGGCCCACTAACGAGTCGGGTTGGGTCACGAGGCGGAATAAAGTCCAATGAGTTTCGAGGCCCGATACGAATTTGAATATATTTTTATTATAATTAAATTCGTATTTTTTTTTTACAAATTTTTACGTATTCGTTACGTGTTTTAAGATTATCAAGATCGTGGGGAATTCTATTCTGATCACAACGGTATCTTTTATGAACGCTCAAGCTGCGTTGATCATGCATTTGCCAAATGATATGCAAATGTGATGTTTAGAAAATTTCATGACGAAATAGATCGTGTTTAATTCCTGATTAAAGCGTTAAGTACATTGAAATTTTCCGGGAGCTTACACTAGCCCGCCCATCCGGGCGGGCTATGAAGCTAGTACAAATAATAAAGAACATTATACCAATATCCAAACCCGAACGGGCAACGGGCCAAATGGGCTCGAGCCCGAACGGGCACGGGCCAAATGGGCTCGAGCCCGAACGGGCACGGGCCAAACGGGCACGAGCCAGACGTGCACGGGCTAAACGGAAACGTAGTAAACGGGTTCATGTTATACGAATCGCTTTAAATAGACCCAAAAAGACGAAATAAATTCCTAAGTTAAGGAGTTAAAATACGTCACATGAAACTCTTGATATCTATAAATTTATTGTCAAAAAGAGAATAATAAACTAAAATACATGATTTACCGAAATTTTTTATTTCAGGGTACCCACCGCAACACGCGAGTACCCTGCTAGTAGAATGATAATATATGAGTGTTAACAGGTATAAAAGTCAATAAAGTTGTTCATACATCAAAATTTACATATTAATGTTTATCAAGTAAGTTCATTCTGTTATAAAGATAATAAATTTCATAACAGGTTAGAACATGAACAAAAAACAGTACACCAGAAGCAGAATATTACAAGGTTGTCATATATTTATTGAGCGTACATATACATATCAATGAACATACATAATAGTATAAGAAACATAGATACGGAAATTTCAACAGTGATTACATTAACAATCTACACAAAAACAAAATATAATCCAGAAGAAAGAATATTCATACGATCAGTTCGCAAAACATGTAATTTTCGAATACACTAAATTACTAATGATTACACAAGCATTTAAACGTTATAGCCAGTGTAGCACCGAAACGGGAACGGCAAAAGGATACGGGAACGATACGTGAACGGGAAACGGCAAAAATAAAAAATTCAGAAATACGGGAACGGCATAGATACAGCAATAAAAAATATAAAAAAATTAAAAATATATTAAAGAAAATCCTTGTATTCAATACGCGGGGGACCAACATATCAAGTTGGCAACACCTCTACTTTTTATTGCCAAACGTCACGTTTTCCTTCCTCCACATTATTAAATATTTAAATATTAAAAAATTAAGAAATATCAAAGCTTCCTAGAAACCACAATACGCGAATTATCTGCCCGTACCCATCCTTCTGTCTCCCCAATGCATGGGTTTGGAATACAAAAAGCCCATTAAAACCCATCTTAAATACAGAAACGGCAAAAAAACCAAGAAACTGCCATGGAAACGCATGAAAATCAGGAAACTGTCAGGGAAACGTCATGGGAATCCAGGAACGGCTAGGGAAACGGCAGGGAAACGTTTCGGGGGCGTTTCGGGGCCGTTCCCGTTTCCACCATGTTTCCAAACGGGTACACGGGCCTCGAGGGCGTTTCGGTTCAACACTGGTTATAGCAAGAGGGATACAGTTATCGAAAGTAAATATAACTTATGTTACGATTTAAGTATCATATTAAACTATTTGAATGAGTGTGTGTGCGTATTAAAAAACAATTGCATACCAAATCATATATGTAACAGTCAACAAACAATTATTAATTGCTCTATCTTTCATTCGTTAACCGTAAAACTAAAATAGATCAAATCATGCATAATCAAGGCAATAAATAAATCAGAACATACAATGAACAACTATGTTATGAAAACAATAACATCAAATAGTCGGTATGTTATATTATATTGATTTACTAGTTCTACTGTTGAGCTAATCTATAAACACATGGTATGCCAATTATTAAATAGTATTCTTATATACAGTGCACCATTGATTATAGCAATTACTGTCTTAGAAAAATAACTACGAATGAAAATAAATGAGTTTAAAGCAATTACTGTCTTAGAAAAATAACTACGAATGAAAATAAATGAGTTTAAAGACGTACTGTAGGGAATCAAAAGAGAAAAACTAAAGTCAAAACCTTAGAGCGTGCTAATAACGTGTTGTAAACAAGAGTTGAAAGAATGAAAAGTATTCTTCAATTGATTATAATGTATGAGATACAAAAAGGTATATATATAAGATAGATATTAGGGTAAAACCCTAATAGCTAATTGGGTCATCGACTTTTTATGAGTTATATGGGCATCCACGTAATATTATTTAGAACAAAAAGAAAATATTTTTACCGTAGCAAGAATAGATCAAATCAAACAAAGTAACAAAAGAAGAAAACAATACTCCGTAAATGATTAAAGAGGCATATCTATCTTTTTTTTTACTTGAGAATTGCTAGACTCATAAAAAATCTTTCACAAAACATATTCACAAGTCCATAAATATGTAACATACTAAATCTATATACCAATTTAGGTAACTTACTTCATATTTTTTCATTGCAAGCAAATTATTAAAAAATAAATTGACAAGTATGTAATTTGGTAACATTAAATTTTTAATCATGATAAAAAAAATTGCACCGTTAGTCCTCAATACATAACTTCAGTAAAAAAATTGCATCGTTGGACCTCAATACATAACTCAGTAAGTCACACCACCACTACTTACCACCACCACCACCGATCACCACCACCACTCACCACCGCCACCCATTGCCACCACCACCTCCACCGCCACTCACCACCACCAATCACCACTACTACTCACCGTCGCCACCCACTCCCACTACCACCATGCATCACCACCACCACTTACCGCCACAACTAATCACCACCGCCACTCACCCCTACCACACACTACCACTCACCACAACCACATACCACCACCCACCATTGCCACCACTTACCACCACCACTCACCGCCGCCACCCACTTCTACCACCACCACTTACCACCACCACTTACCACCACCAATCACCACCACTTCTTATAGCCGCCCCTACTGCCACCACCACCACCTACCACCTACCACCAGTTACTATCACCAACAATAATCACCACAACCATTCCCCACCACCACCACCAATAACCACCACAACTTGAAGGTTGACAGTGGTGAGTGGTGATGGTGGGTGGTGGTGGTAGCAGTGGGTGTCGTTGGTGAGTGGTTGTGGTGATTGGTGTTGGTGGTGGTCAGTGGTAGTGGTGGCGGTGGTCAGTGGTGGTTGTAAGTGGCGGTGGTGGAAGTGGGTGGCGGCGATGAGTGGTGGTGTTGATTGATGGTGGTAGGTGGTAGCGGTAGTGGGTGGTGGTGTGTGTCAGTGGTGATGGTAACTAGTGGTAGGTGGTGGTGGTGGTGGCAGTTGGTGGCGGCGGTGAGTGATGGTGGTGATTGGTGGTGGGTGGTAGTGTGTGGTGGTGGTGAGTGACGGTGGTGGTAAGTGGTGGTGGTGGTGGTGGTGGAAGTGGGTGACGGCGATGAGTAATGGTGGTAATTGGTGGTGGTAAGTGGTGGCGGTGGTGGTGAGTGGCGGTGGTGATTGGTGGTGGTGGTAGTGGCAGTGGGTGGCGGTGGTGAGTGGTGGTGGTGGTAAGTAGTGGTGGTGGGACTAACTGAGGTTATATATTTCAGACCAACGGTGCAATTTTATTTTACCATGGTTAGAAATCTAATGCTAAGAAATTACATACTTGTCAATTATTTTAAAAGTGATTTGCTTACAATGAAGCAACATGAGGTGTGTTATCTACATTAGCATTTAAAATTTAGTATGTTACATTTTTATGGATTTCACCCTTATTTAATTGGCTTAATACAAACTAAAAGAACTAAACTATAACTAAATACACCAATCAAATAATGACAACTCATTTTATAAATGTATTTTATAAAAGTTTTTTTTTATGAGTCTAGCAATTCTCTTTTTACTTATATAAAATCTCCATACATCCTAAAATTTGGACATGTAAACACCTAATTAGACAGTTAGTTGACACTTGGAATTTAAATACTTAATCATGGAATTAGAATATTCTTTCACAATTTATTTTACTTTTTCTCATAAACCAATTTTATACTTTTGTTATTATATATGATATATTAACTTGCTTCTTGTTGGCTTACCTTTTTTTTGAAAGTGAAAAGAATGTGAGTGCTTTTAAAAACTTGTAGGTTATTTCTATTGACACTAATTTGATGTCTTTATTTATAGCGAATACATATGCTAACACAGCGAATTTGTATTAACCTATAAAGTAATTGCTCTTATCTTCGTTTCTTCAATGGTCTCAAGAAAATCAACACAAATTTGAACTAACATGATTCTTGATCAGATAAGACGCATACTTTCATGTCGGTGGTAATGGTGACCGAAACCGACTGCGGTCATCACTACACCTCAATGCCAACTCAATTTTCTCTCTCTAGTATTTTTTGCATCGCCAAGTTAATTTAATAAGGCAACCGGGGCCACCATAAAAAAAAAATCCCCCACTAAAACAAATTATTATGTAAAAAGAAAATACCACACACACAACACTTACACGCACTCAGTCACCAAGCGACCAAGTTATTTCATTTTTTCTAGAGGGTATTGAAGGTTACGATTCCTTGCCTTCTTATTGATAATCACTAGACAATATATAGGAATATAGGATACAAAGAGTATTCTAGACTATGGGCTAGACCTTATTACATCAAAAATACATCGGCCTATCTGTACATAATAACGACTAATACTCGTTCGCTAAAAGCAGGAGGAGGTCAGTGATAAGGATTTAAAACGTACACTTTTATAGGGTCATTTAATATCCGTTATTGCTTAATTTCGTTCCTTTTCACTTTTTAGGTCTTTTTGAAGCAAAATGCTGAAATGAAGCACATTTGGACGAAAAGGAGAAAATACATGAAGAAAATGACAACGTCAATATCGAAGCCACTCAAAGCTGATCAACAGTACCTGACGGCGTCCCAATTAAAGGGCGACGCCATCCCTCTATGATGACTTGATCAAAACATGTACGCGACGGCTCAGTGGAAATTCTGGTCACATAACCTGACGGCGTCACACCTTAATAATGGAGGGCGTCACTCACAGATTTCAACTCAGACGGCCCAAAATCTAGAATCAAGACGACGTCCGACGGCGTCACAACTCTAAGGTGACGTCATCCCGTCGATGACTTGGCCCAGACGAAACCTTAATGACGGCGAGCTGACGGCGTCCCATGCAAAAGGTGATGCCGTCGCAGTTGTAAATCTATATATAGAATTCGATTTTTTTGTATTTTAAGAGGTTTAAGAGGTAGACTTTTAAAGAAAAAACCCTAAATCGTTTGTAGTCCGAATTGGACAGTATCTTAGGGTCCCGTACCCTATTTTACACATCGAGATAAGTATTTTAATCCAAAGTAACATTATGTCTATCTCATATTCGATTGATTGTGTATATGCTTGCTTATTTACCATGTCTAGCTAAATTTCTTATGTGTTTGCTTAGATCTATGAAACCTAGTTATTGATTATTGTTAGGTTGTTTCTTATCTTAATTGTAAATTGTCTTAGGAGTGCAACTAGGTATCATTCGTTGTATTTAATGCTTGAGTATGCTTTATGATGATGTGGTCTATGGATGAAATAGCTTAGGCTTGCCGACTTCGTCGGTCACATACGAGAGATAACCTCAAAGAACTAGGGGGCACGCATACCCTACGACCTTCAGAATACAAAACGTTAAGATAAGGTATGACAATTCAACCGACCAATAAAAGATAACTAGGGAGTAATAATATCTAAGTAAACACATTTTTAATCATGAAATTAGAATATTCTTTCCCAAATTATTTTACTTTTTCTCATAAACCAATTTTATACTTTTGTTATTATATATGCTATATTAACTTGCTTCTTGTTGGCTTACCTTTTTTTGAAAGTGAAATGAATGTGAGTGCTTTTAAAAACTTGTAGGTTATTTCTATTGACACTCATTTGAGGTCTTGATTTATAGCGAATACATATGCTAACACAGCGAATTTGTATTAACCTATAGAGTAATTGCTCTTATTTTCGTTTCTTCAATGGTCTCAAGAAAATCAACACAAATTTGAACTAACATGATTTTTGATCACATAAGACGCATACTTTCATGTCGGTGGTAATGGTGACTGAAAGCGATCGCGGTCATCACTACCACCTCAATGTCAACTCAATTTTCTCTCTCTAGTATTTTTTGCATGGCCAAGTTAATTTAATAAGGCAACCAGGGCCACCATAAAAAAAATACCTCAATAAAACAAATTAATATGTAAAAACTCACACACAACACTCACACGCACTCGGTCACCCAAGCGACCCAGTTATTTCATTTTTTCTAGAGGGTATTGAAGGTTACGATTCCTTGCTTTCTTATTGATAATCATTACACAATATATAGGATACAAAGAGTATTCTAGACTATGGGCTAGACCTTATTACATCAAAATACACCGGCCTATCTGTACATAATAACGACTAATACTCCTTCGCTAAAAGCAAGAGGAGGTCGGTGATAAGGATTTAAAACGTACACTTTTAAGGGGTCATTTAAGCGCTAAATCGACCAATTTTATATCTGTTATTGCTTAATTTCGTTCATTTTCACTTTTTAGGTATTTTGAAAGCAAAATGCTGGAATGAAGCACATTTGGATGAAAAGGAGCAAATACATGAAGAAAATGGCAAAGTCAAGATCAAAGCCACTCAAAGCTGATCAACAGTACCTGACGGCGTCCCAATTAAAGGGCGACACCATCCCTCTATGATGACTTAATCAAAACATGCACGCGACGGCTCAGTGGAAATTCTGGTCACATAACCTGACGGCGTCACACCTTAATAATGGAGGGCGTTACTCACAGATTTCAACTCAGACGACCCAGATCTAGAATCAAGACGACGTCCCAACTGAAGACCGACGACGTCACAACTCTAAGGTGACGCCGTCCCATTGATGACTTGGCCCAGACGAAACCATAATGACGACGAGCGGACGGCGTCCCATGCAAAAGGTGACGCCGTCGCAGTTGTAAATCTATATATAGAATTCGATTTTTCTGTATTTTAAGAGGTAGATTTTAAAAGAAAAAACCCTAAATCGTTTGTAGTCCGAATTGGACAGTATCTTAGGGTCCCATACCCTATTTTACACATCAAGATAAGTATTTTAATCTAAAGTAACATTATGTCTATCCCATATTCGATTGATTGTGTGTATGCTTGCTTATTTACCATGTCTAGCTAAATTTCTTATGTGTTTGCTTAGATCTATGAACCTAGTTATTGATTATTGTTAGGTTGTTTCTTATCTTAATTGTAAATTGTCTTAGGAGTGCAACTAGGTATCATTCGTTGTATTTAATGCTTGGGTATGCTTTATGATGATGTGGTCTATGGATGAAATAGCTTAGGCTTGCCGACTTCGTCGGTCACATACGAGAGATAACCTCAAAGAACTAGGGGGCACGCATACCCTACGACCTTAGGAATACAACGCGTTAAGATAAGGTGTGACAATTCAACCGACCAATAAAAGATAACTAAGGAGTAATAGTATCTAGGTACACACTTCTGTTAGACATAAGCTACCAGTAGTAATTAGATAATTAGAGTAATCGATAGAAGTACCACCCCCCAAACCGATTGCCTCGAGATTTTACCTTAACTTTCTAAATAACCAAAAAAAAGATAAAAAAGAATCATCCTCAACCCCCACCTTCTCGTCATATATTTCTTACTAGCATTTCTATTCCCCTAGAGAACGATATCAATCCCCGAGGCTTACCCAATACTACACTACAACGATTAGGTTCACTTCCTAGGAGGTTGAAATACTTGCTCGACGAAAAGGAAGTTTCCTTCACCCCGAACGCGCCTCCCGCGGGCATCAAGTTTTTGGCGCCGCTGCCGGGGAATAGAATAGCTAGTTAGATTTCTATCTCGTTTAGGTTCCCTTCCTTGATTCCTATCAAGTAAGATTTTTTCTCATTTTTATTAGCTTCCTTGTAGTATATCCCTCTTCTTCGTGTCTTTGTTCCTAACCTCATTACTTTTCATCATGGAAGGTGATAACCCACCAAATCAACCACTTCCCATCAACCCACCACCAAATGACCCACCAAGAGGCCGTACTCTTGGTGAATACTCTAGACCTAGCCATCAAGGCTATAGGAATACCATTGAGCTCTCTGATCAAGCTCATACTACGGCCCTGCAATCCGACACCATCCGGTTGGTGCAACGGATGTGCATTCCATGGACTTCATTCCGAAGATCCTAATCAACATCTCAAGGACTTTCTTAAAATCATTGACTCTATCGACCTTGATGCTACCACACGGGAGACCACGCGCTTGCATCTCTTCCAATTCTCTCTACGGGACCAAGCTAGTAATTGGCTTGAGCGACTTCCCGCCGGATCTATCTCAAGTTGGGATGATCTCACCACTCGTTTCCTCGCCCAATTTTTCCCACCGGGGAGAACTTCCAAACTAAGGAATGACATCTTGATGTTCCAACAACGTCAAGGCAAAGTTCTCTACGAGGCGTGGACTCAATTTAAGGACTTACTCCATAAAGTCCCTCATCACGGCATCGATCTTTGGCTTCAAGTCCAAATTTTTTACGATCATGCGAACTTCCTCACCAAGCGATCCATTGACCGAGCGGCCGGTGGAAGGCTCAGCAATCTCAACGCAGAAGAATCATGGGATATCATAGAAGAGCTCGCTGGTCAGAGCTACAAAGATTGGAGTGAATCTCATGAAAACCCCAAAAGAACGGTAAATGCCATATCAATACCTCATGAGCCTTCCAACATCACCAAAGAGCAAGTTAGTGCTCTTGAGAAAAGGATCGACTATCTAGTTGAGAGGCAAAAGAAAGCACCTGGACCAATCCATCGAGCAACGGTTAATTTCACTGACTCTGCCAACCGCCCAACACCCCTCTCTGAATCACCTAGCCATGAACAAAATCCCAATTCTGTACGACGCTTCCGTTCTACCTCTCCAATCCCACTCTCACCAAGCTTTAAAACACAAATGAGAGAATACATGGCGGCCCATTCGGAAAGATTAGCCAAATTTTAAGAAGAGGTTTATAGGCAAAGAGAAGATTTGCAGGCAAAAATGGCGGAAATGATGAACTTAGTGAAAGGGTACTATAAGACGAAGGTTCCCGAGAAGGTGTTAGTGAGAAACGATGACCGCGCTACCCCCACTTTGTTTGTTAACGCCATTTCCACTGCTTCCGATAAGGGTGAGGTAGTTGAGAAAAAGACATTGAGGCTACCAAGAACAGCAAGAATAATAAGGACAAGGATAAGGCTCAGAATGATGATAAACCCAAAATCATTAAACATTACCTTAAGCATGAGATCAATAAAAAACAATTGTTAAGCAAGTAAACAACTTTAGGTATAATGATGCTCTTAGGAAAGCCCTCTTAGGTGAGATAAAAGAGGAAGAATATGACACCATGCCTATGGGACCTTTGTACGAGGCAATTCTGAGGAAACCAGTAACTAAGAAACAAGAGATTTCTGGGAACTTCATAATACCGTGTAACATTGGTGACTTAGAGAATATAAAAGCCTTAGCCGATCAGGGATCCGATGTAAACATAATACCGCTATCAGTCTATAGTAGGTTGACGAAGGAGGAGCCAACCAAGACCAATATTAGACTTTCATTAGCAAATCATTCATATGTTTATCCCTTAGGAATTGCAGAGGATGTTTTAATTGAGGTTGCAAGTGTTATCTATCCAGTGTACTTTGCAATTGTAGACATTGAAGAAGATAAACACATGCCATTAATCCTTGGAACACCTTTCCTGGCCACCACCAAGGCAACCATCAAATGCGGTGAGGGTGTCATGATACTCAAAAGTGGCAAAGAAAAAGTTAGGATGCCTATTGCTCTGAGATATCCATTGAAGATTAAGGAGAAGATAAAGAATAAGAATTCGCGAGTCTCCAATAATGCTGTTAAGAAAAAAATTGTTAAATGGGAAAAATGGATTAGGGATTTCGTGAGTGAGGGGATGGATTCGAAATTGTGGAAACATGATAAAAGTATAGGGTACAACTATACCATGGAAACACTCCCGCAAAAGAACCCTAAGGAATTCTTGGAAGGAGACAAGGTGCTTTTGTGTAGATCAAATTTAAAAGCATTAAGAGGAAAGAATCGGCTAAAATGGTTTGGTCCCTATACGGTGAAGGAGAAAAATGTAAGTAGTGATACCATTATCATATTAGAAGAAGATGGAAGGGAGTTCACGGTAAGCATACAACGTATACGACCCTATGATGAACGCTTACTGAATGAAAAAGATGACGGTAAGGAAGTCACGTAGGAGCACGACTTCGAGTCTAGCTACAAGACTCATAAGTAAAGAAAATCGCTTCGTGGGAGGCAACCCATGTGATGAGTGTCTAAATACTCATCATTTTTGTACTGTTAGAATGCCAAAAACATCTGAAAACACTCAGAAACACATCAAAATGATAAAAATATCACAAACAAGTGTTTTATATGTTTTAAATGCAAAAACATCAAAATCTGGTGAAAAACGTATTAAGTTTGCATAATTGGCAGTTTTAGTCCCCCAAGTTTGAAAAGTTGTCAAAATTAGTCCCTGGTAATTCAAAAACTTGCAAAATATCATTTTAGGTCCATGAGATTCAAAAGTTGTCAAAACAAACCCTTCAAAGTTTAAAAATCACAAATTTACAACTTTAGTCCTTTAACTTTGAAAATTGTCAAAAATAGTCCTTGGTTAATTTAAAAAGTGAAAATTATCAAGTTTTAACCTTGTTCTATTAATCAATGACAAAAATGGTCCTTATGATAAACTTTTTGAGAATTTACAATATTGGTCCCTCAAGTTTTAAACTTGACAGTTTTAGTCCCTGGATTTGTAAAAATGGAAATTAACAACAAAGGTCCTTGTACTATTAATACTTGGCAGTTTTAGTCCTTATGAGAGCTTGGGAAAATGTTCAAGTTCAGCCCTTCAACTTTGGCAGAATTGCAAATATGGTCCTTGTTTACTAAACCAAACCAAACGGACCCTATTATTACTACTAGCCCAAACCCAAGCCCAAACAGTGACCCGGCCCAAAATTTAAAATCAAAATAAACCGCGGTCACTGTAGACTGTCTCTCCCAAAGCAGTTTAGCCAAAACCAGTGGTTTTAACCACTGGTTTTCTCCTTTACACCTCACTAACATCACCTTTCCACCTCTTTCCTTCCACCTCCACACAAATCCAAGTCCATTAAATGAAAAAACCCACTCTTTGAAAAATGGCGCCAAAATCGCCATGTGGCATATCTGACTATCTGGCTTAATTCAATGGTCTAGATGAGATGGGATTAGTTCAGAGGTCGACAAAGGTTGAAAGGAAGTCAAAAAATATCAAGTGTGAAGCTATGAAGAAGATATCTAGAGTAATTTTACTTTTTAATGTCGTTTAAGCTTAATTTTTAATTCAAGTGTATCTTAAAGCTTTTAAATCTTGTATTTCATGTTTCCAGTGTAACATAAACCTTTTGATATCATCAATTTCAGTTTTGAGGTCTTATCTCATATTATGCAATTTTTACGAATTAAACCAAAATCTCAATATAATGAAATGTTGTTAGAAGATGTTAGTTTGGACTGAGTAAGTCATATAAGCTCCTTATAAAGCTTATTTAAGCTTTTAGACACTTTAAAAAGCAGTTTAGAATCTAAAATAAAAAATTCACAAAAATATCAAGAAAATAAAGAAAAAATAAAAATCAATGGTGAAACCTGATGAATGCTTGGAGCAGGGTATATTTTGGATTGCCTTGGGATTAGTGCTTCATGGGAAGCTTTAGGATGTGTTCTCAGTCCTTGGTTCTCCATTTTCAGTTGAAACTCACTTGTAAGCCTTTTGATCAATTTTTGCATTTATATGTTTTAGTTGTCTAGAAAGTGTAAAATCTGTTTCTTAGTACTCATTAGTCATAATTTAGTGTATTTAAGTTTTAAAAACAGTGGTTTGTTCTTTTAAATCAGTAGTTAGTGAAAATTCTATTTTAACAGTCAATATAACATTTTTATTAATCTTGAGTTTCATGGTATTGATTCTGTTGTTTAATGTTTCAATAGTCCTATTAATCAATATTACAAGTTCTGTAATCAATTCCATGGTTTTAATCTATGATTCTCTTTGAAAAAGTACCAAAACAGTCTCTAAAGGAGTGTTTGGTTTTACTTATTTCACTGCAGTAGAGATTGTGCAGTCCTGTGTCTGTGTTTGTCTCATGTTTCATTAGTTCTAAATAACTCATATTAGCAGTAAAAACCTTTCCTCATTTGTTAAAAAGTCAAACTTCCTTTTTAATCCTACTTAACTAGATATCTGTTAGTTGTTTAAGTGTAATAATCACCACAGTAGTTCATAACCTGTTAACCTAGCTTAATATCATCTCCTTCTAGCTTAATATTACATAATCAGTTCATAGATTCAAGTTAAAGTTCAGTTTGGTCAATCTTTCATTTCAATCAAAAAGTCAAAACTTGCCCTGTGCATCAGTTTTGATAGCCAAATCAAAAGCTCCTACAGAGCTTATTAGTTGACCTTTACCTGTGATTTTTGTTTCTATAGGTAGTCAACCTGGTCCTTTTCAAGTTTCAAGTTTTAAATTTCCATTTGGAGCTTGTTTGATAAGCCTGCTCATGGCTTTTAGCTTGTCCCATATTACTCAGCATTCACTGAGTTTTTACTCAGTGAATTGACAGGTTTTGAAAAATCTTCTCACAAAGCTTATAAGAGCTTTTCAGAGTCTGAGTTTTGGTACAATTGATCTCAAACAGGTCTACTCCAAGTTCTAATAATTGATTTTCAGTTTTAGCTTATTGAGTGATCTGTGCAATAGCTTAAAGTAGTATACAAATTTCTGTTTTGCTTATTCAAGCTCAAACTTCAAATCTGTGTTAGCTAGTAATCCAGAGGTTATAGCTTGTTGTTTTTGGTTGAAATTGAGTCATTATAGCATATTTTAGCTTCCTTATCAGTTTGGTGGTCTTTGGTTATAAATTGGCTTTTTCAAGTGCTTATTATTAAGCAGTTGTAACTGCAGTTGCTTAATTCTCCAAACAAGACCATGTTTTTCTATTTTTCATAGATTCAGCATATTAAAATAGACTTTTCCTGAAATTTTCATTATTTTTCATAACTGTTTGCTATTTTTCTTAATTAAAAACAGTTTTTAGGTATTTTTAAATAGCTTTTAATACAAATAAATTATAAAAAGTTCAAAAAAATGATTTTTCAATTTTCTTAGGTTAAGATAAATATAAAAGTAATAAAAAGTATTTTTCCATAATTTTCTTAGTTTAAAAAGTATTTTTTAGCATTTTTATTAGTTTTAAATAGTTTTAAATTAATAATAAATACATAATAAGTCTTAAAAATATATTTTTAGTTTTAAAATAAGTTTTATCATATTTTAGATTTTTCCAAGTTATAATTTCATTTTTCTAGGTTAATTTTGTATTTTCTTGTATTTTAGTGCATTTTTAATACTTAATAAATAGTATTTAATTAATAATAATTAAATAAATAGTTGTAAAAATAATTTTCTTTTTCTAATAATTTTCTTTTATTATTAGGATTGTTAAAATATCATTTTCATATTTGTAGCTCTTTTATTTCTTTAAAACTCACTTTTTATTTTGTACGTAGACGTAATTTTATTTTAAACGTAAGTTTTAAGTTTTAGGTTTTAAACGTTCATCGCCTTTAAAAATAGTGATAGCGTTTATTTAATAGATTTTATCTTTTATTTCTTTTAATTTGCATTTAAGTCGCTTTAATTTGTAGATTTTCTCTTTAGGTATAATTTTCCATCGAAAACCCTACTGATTGCTATCCTTAGTGATCATTCTACCATCTGATTAAGTGTTTTAACACCAATTCATCCTCCGTGGGACTTAACGACCCAGGAATTCCCTATATTCCTCTGATCTTAATTGCATTTGCGTCTGAGCTGTTTTAAGTCTATTTGACTTGACTGTTTAGCGCAGATCAAATTTTGGCGCCGCTGCCGGGGAGGCTGTAAGCGTGTTTCTAGCATTATCAGACCCGTACTTGCACATATACCACAGTTTGTAAAAAGTTTTCTGTAAAGTTAATATAAACCAAAAAGTTCATTAACGCTTTTCCTAAAGTGTTAAAAACCCAAAAACAATATAAAACAACAAAACAATCGTAACGTTTTCTGTCTTGTGTTTCTTTTAAGGTGATTCTTAAAGAGATACGATTTGGTTAAACGGGACGATACCAAAAATATTTTCCAAAAGTTTTTAAACCCCATCAGCACAAATCATTACCTACGTCTTTTCAGTGGTACTTAATATACATAAAAATCAACCACCGCAAATCAAGGCAGTGCACTACCTAACTGGGGGTGCGACCATTAATAAGTTCCCGAACATCAGATTTAAAACTTGCCTTTGTGTCACTTGTGATTTGGTGTACCTTTTTCAAAGAAGCCATTTCATCTGTGATTATTGGTTAAGTTCACTTGTGTTTTGCCTCATTTGTTTTGGAAATTGATTTTTATACTTAGTGCATGCGCACTCGTTCTTCCAGTTCTACAAGTCCACTTTCCGAACTTGGAAACATTCCTCGCAGACGTAGAGGACGTTCAGCTCCTTCAGCCGTGACTGAGGAACGTCTACCACCACCACCACCTGTCGAAATGGCAGAAGACAAACCTATGAATGAGCTTCTCCAAGCACCCATCGAGGGTTACGGAGATGCCATTGTTGTCCCAGCCA
The DNA here is from genome assembly GCA_019973895.1 of Chrysanthemum seticuspe. NCBI lineage: Eukaryota > Viridiplantae > Streptophyta > Magnoliopsida > Asterales > Asteraceae > Chrysanthemum > Chrysanthemum seticuspe. Next base: position 108,945,905 of record BPTQ01000008.1, on the reverse strand, counting down.
TTGTGGCTGATACCTTCGAGCTCAAGACCGGGTTACTTAATCTGGTAACCCAAAGCCAATTCTATGGTTTTGAGCGGGATGATCCTCACGCACACATTCGATGGTTTAACAAGATAGCATCTACCATCAAGTACAAGAATGTCCCATCCGAAGCTATCAAGCTTCTTCTGTTCCCATTTTCTCTAGAGGGACAAGCCCGGAATTGGCTTGAGAAACAACCCCCTCGTTCTATAGAGACATGGGAAGATCTAGTTACCAAGTTTGTTAACGAGTTCTATCCTCCATCCCGAACCACAAGTCTTAAGAATGAGATAATGAAATTTTCTCAGAGATTTGATGAATCATTCGGGGAGGCATGGGATCGTTACAAAGAATTGCTCCGCAAGTGTCCACATCATGGTTTTACCGAGTTAATGCAAATGGATACTTTCTATAATGGTCTGAGACCAGCTGACCAAGACTCTCTGAATGCCTCCGCGGGAGGAAATTTCCTTAGCAAAACCACCAAAGAAGCCTTACAAATCATTGAAAACAAGTCCCAGGTCCGTTCTTTCCGCACTAAGACATATCAGAATCAGTCTAATGCCGGACCTTCTACTTCATCTCCTGTGAGTACATCTAGCACCGATGCTAAGATTGATAAACTCACAGATGCTGTTCAGGCTTTGGTTCTTGCTAACCAAAAGAAAGTCACATTCTCTCAGACACCAACACATGGTGAAGTGAAGAAAGTTGAAGTTTGTGTCACTTGTGGTGGTCCTCATGCATACTACAACTGTACTGCCACTGATGGTAGTCCGTTTGAAGCAAATGCTATAGCCGGTACTTCAAATCAAGGAGGTAATCAATACCGTCCTCAGAATGATCCAAACTACCGTGCTAGCACTTATCAGGCACCACCCGGTTTTAACCAGAATCCTAACCGGAATCAGAATCAACCTAGAATGAACCAAGGTTATCAAAACCAAGGTAATTTCTATCCTGGACCCAATCAAGGTTTCCAACAACAAGGGAACCTTCATCAAAACAATTTCAATCGTGGGAATCAATTTCATGGGAATGTGAATCCTAATCAAGGGAATTTTCAACAACAAGGTCATAATCAAAACATCCGACCTCAAAATTTCCCTCCTAATCCACCTCCCATCATTACTCCTCCAGGACCATCATCTGATGAGTTACTGAAGCAGTTTATGAAATCCCAAGATGAGATGAACAGATTGTTGGTCAGTCAGATCGCTGATCTGAAGAAGTCTTTAAATGATCGACCCTCGAGCTCAGGTACTTTACCGAGCAACACGATCGCTAACCCGAGGGGCGATGCTAAGGCGATCACGACCAGAAGTGGTGTTTCATACAATGGACCCGCTATTCCTACTACCTCTTCTTCTTCTTCTCTTCCAAAGGTAGTGGAAAGTGAACCGAGGACACACAATGGACCTACGACTCCAATGCCCCCTCCTCCTGTGGCAATGAGTCAAGTTACCAAGGAAACAACGGACAAAGTGCATTATTCAAATCCAAGTAATACCGCACAAGTCCCACCTTTGGTAGTCCAACCTCAAGTTGTCCAGAAACCCAAGTCTAATCCAGGAGTTGTTTTTGAACCACCTGTAGCTCCCGTTGAAAATATCAAATCCAAATCTTCTATTCCATATCCATCACGTTTGAATGAGCAAAAGCTCCGTGAAAAAGCTAGTCATCAAATGGACAAATTTTTCCAAATTTTCCAAGAGTTACATTTTGACATAAGCTTTGCGGATGCTATCATGCTGATGCCCAAGTTTGCATCGACTCTCAAACACATGTTAAGCAATAAGGAAAAGCTGTTTGAAATGGCTAAAACTCCTCTTAACGAAAACTGCTCTGCAGTTATTCTGAAGAAGCTTCCAGAAAAGCTTGGAGATCCTGGGAAATTTCTCTTACCTTGTGTATTCCCAGGAATGGTTGAATGCTTTGCCCTAGCAGATCTTGGTGCAAGCATTAATCTTATGCCATATTCAGTATGGAAGAAACTATCTCTTCCGGAACTCACTCCTACATGCATGACTCTCGAGCTTGCAGATCGTACAATATCCCGTCCTCTTGGCATTGCCGAGGACGTATTTGTGAAAGTAGGAAAGTTCCATTTTCCAGCTGACTTCGTGGTTGTTGATTTTGATGCCGATCATCGGGTTCCTCTCATTGTTGGTCGAGGATTCCTGAGAACGGGTCGTGCTCTTATAGATGTATTTGAGCAAGAAATCACATTACGTGTTGGTAATGAAGCTGTCACTTTTAACCTTGATCAAACTTCGAGGTACTCTGCAAACTATGATTCTGAGTCGGTTAACCGAATAGATATCATCGATGTTGCTTCTGAAGAGTACTCGCAAGAAGTTCTTGGTTATGATCATAATTCTTCGAGTGATAATCTCACTCATTCATCTCAACCTATCATCGCCAATTCTACTCCTTCTATCACCCCATTTGAGGAAAGTGACTTCATCTTAGAAGAGATTGAAGCATACTTATCCAGTGATTCTGTTCCATGGGAAATTGATCACGCTCCAATTGACATCGAGGGAGACATACTTCTCATTGAGAAGTTGCTTAATGATGATTCATCATCCACCCCTCACTTTAGTGATTCAATTCCTGATGAGATTAATCAAAATGAGATTAATCTGGAGGGAGATTTTCTTCTTGAGAAGTTGTTAAATCATGACATTTCTCATCCTCTCCCTTCCATCAAACTTCATAACAAGGAAATCAAGTCAGTTGAGAAAACTGAAGAATTTCCTGAGGTTGAGCTTAAGGACTTACCACCTCATCTCGAGTATGCATTTCTTGAAGGTGATGATAAATTACCGGTCATTATTGCTAGAGATTTGAGTAAAGATGAAAAAACTGCTCTCATTAAAATCTTGAAGTCACACAAGCAAGCAATTGCTTGGAAACTCTCCGACATTAAGGGTATCAACCCTGAATTTTGTACTCACAAAATCTTGATGGAGGATGACTTCAAACCCGCAGTTCAACATCAGAGAAGAGTAAATCCAAAAATCCATGATGTTATCAAACAAGAGGTTATCAAACTTCTTGATGCAGGATTGATTTACCCAATCTCAGATAGTCCTTGGGTTAGCCCAATTCATTGTGTTCCGAAAAAGGGTGGCATAACTGTTATCACAAATGAAGATAACGAGTTAATTCCAACTCGATTGGTAACGGGATGGCGTGTTTGCATTGACTATCGTAAGTTGAATGACGCCACTCGTAAAGACCATTTTCCTCTACCCTTCATGGACCAGATGCTTGAGAGATTAGCAGGGAATGAGTACTATTGCTTCCTTGATGGTTTCTCGGGTTACTTTCAGATCCCTATTGATCCACAGGATCAAGAGAAGACCACATTCACTTGCCCATACGGAACTTTTGCCTACAAACGCATGCCTTTTGGCTTATGTAATGCTCCTGGCACGTTCCAACGATGTATGATGGCCATTTTCCACGACATGATCGGGGAAACAATGGAGGTGTTTATGGATGACTTCTCGGTCATTGGGGATTCATTTCAAACTTGTCTCTCCCATCTAGACAAAATGCTCAAACGGTGTGAAGACACCAATCTTTGTCTAAACTGGGAGAAAAGTCACTTTATGGTCAAAGAAGGCATAGTCCTTGGCCATAAGATTTCCAAGAACGGGATTGAGGTAGATAGAGCAAAAGTCGATGTTATTGCTAAATTACCTCATCCTACTACCGTTAAAGGTATTAGGAGTTTTTTAGGTCATGCCGGTTTCTATCGTAGATTCATTCAAGATTTTTCCAAAATCGCCCGGCCAATGACCCATCTTCTTGAAAAGGATGCTCCTTTTATCTTTTCACCCGAGTGCATCGTAGCTTTTGAAACATTGAAGAAAAAGCTTACTGAAGCACCCATTCTCGTTGCTCCCGACTGGGATTTACCTTTTGAGCTTATGTGCGATGCAAGTGATTTTGCTATCGGCGCAGTCTTAGGGCAACGAAGAAATAAGCATTTTCAGCCTATTCACTACGCAAGTAAGACTATGACTGAAGCTCAAACTCATTACACCACCACAGAAAAAGAGCTATTAGCCGTGGTGTATGCTTTTGAAAAGTTTCGGCCGTACTTAATCTTGACCAAATGCGTAGTGTATACGGATCACTCGGCTCTTAAATACCTCTTTGCAAAACAAGATGCAAAGCCGAGATTACTCCGTTGGGTTCTCCTACTCCAAGAATTTGATATTATCATACGTGATAAAAAAGGAGCTGAGAACCTGGCTGCTGATCATCTTTCCAGATTAGAAAACCCTCACCAAGATGTTTTCGAGAAGAAGGATATTAATGAAACATTTCCTCTCGAGACACTCAATGCGGTTTCTTTTCGTGGAAATTCTTCTACCCCATGGTTTGCTGACTTTGCAAATTACCATGCGGGTAACTTCATTGTGAAAGGGATGACGACCCAGCAGAAGAATAAATTCTTCAAGGATGTTAAACACTATTTCTGGGACGACCCTTTCTTATTCAAAATCTGTGCGGATCAAGTCATCCGACGGTGTGTTTATGGACAAGAAGCTCTTGATATACTCAAAGCTTGCCATGCTGGACCCACCGGGGGCCATCATAGTCCAAACTACACCGCGAAAAAGGTGTTTGATTCCGGGTTCTATTGGCCCACAATCTATAAAGATGCCCACGATTATGTCAAAACTTGTGACGCTTGTCAGCGTCATGGAAATATATCTCAAAGGAATGAAATGCCACAAAATGCCATTCAAGTTTGTGAGATATTTGACATCTGGGGTATTGATTTTATGGGGCCATTTCCATCTTCTCGTGGTAACAAGTACATACTCGTGGCTGTTGATTATTTGTCGAAATGGGTTGAAGCAAAAGCTTTACCTACAAATGATGCCCGAGTAGTTGTGAAATTTTTGAAAGCTCTCTTTGCCAGGTTTGGAACTCCTCGTGCAATAATCAGTGATCGTGGTACACATTTTTGTAATGACCAATTTGATCGTGTCATGCAAAAGTATGGTGTTACCCACCGTCTATCTACTGCATACCACCCCCAAACAAGTGGGCAGGTGGAAGTTTCAAATCGTGGTATTAAAAGAATACTTGAAAGGACAGTAGGTGAAAATCGTGCATCCTGGTCGGATAAACTGGATGACGCACTCTGGGCTTTTCGTACAGCTTACAAAACACCAATTGGGTGTACACCATACAAGCTAGTGTACGGAAAAGCATGTCATCTTCCGATTGAACTAGAGCACAAGGCTTACTGGGCCTTAAAACATGCAAACTTCGATATACAGACAGCCGGTGATCACAGAAAAGTTCAAATGAATGAACTAAATGAACTTCGTGATCAAGCTTATGAGAACTCTTTGATTTACAAACAAAAGACAAAGAAGATTCATGACTCCAAGATCAAGAACCGCGTTTTCAACGTTGGTGATCGAGTCCTTCTTTTCAACTCTAGATTGAAGATTTTCTCGGGAAAGCTTAAGTCCCGCTGGTCTGGTCCATTTACTATCACTAAGGTTTATCCTTATGGCACCATTGAGTTATCTCAACCCGATGGTCCTAATTTTAAAGTAAATGGTCATCGATTAAAGCATTACTTTGGAGAGGACATTCCCCCTGTGGTTGTCCCGGATTTACAAACATTCCCCATGAACCAATGAATGCGGGGATCGAGTCAAGCTAGTGACTCGGGAATCAAAAATAGTAGCACACACCATATGGGTTTTCACCCATATTTTTGTCTTCTTATCCCCTTTCTACCACCCTAGTGTGGGGGAGTCTTCCCACACTGTTGTATATTCTCATATTATGCAAAAAAAAAAAAAAAAAAAAAAAAAAAAAAAAAAAAAAAAAAAGTGTATATATCAAAAATAAAATAATGGCCGTAGTATTTCCCTTTTATGTTCTTTGTTTCGGCATAACCGCCGGTACTTTGAATATTGAGGGCAATATTCATTTCTAAGTGTGGGGGGGAATTCTCACGAATTTCATGTAATTATTTCACCCAATTCCCCCGTTTTTGGCCAAAATTTTTTTTTGGAGTAAGTGTTTTTCACTTACTTAGCAAATGGTAATCAGTCCGCTATGTCTAACCCACATAAGGATTGGCTAATCCAGGAGCAAACGGCTCTTGGTAAAGATATCTCAAATCCGTTTATGGCTTGCAATTTGCCTAAAATTGTATGGTGTTCAACTCACCATATCTTTAAACTAGTGAAAAGTTGGCTAGCCCGCAAGTTTATGGCTTGTGGTAAAGGCAGTGGAAAAACCATAACTGGTAATTAACTCACCAAAGATAATATTAATAATTTATCTAAGAGTTGGCTAGTCCAGAAGGGTACGGCTTCTGGTAAAGACAAAATCAAATCCGTTGAAAGCTGGTGGTTTGCTCAAAATCACATGGTTATCGGTGTACCATGGTTCTTACTTGAACTGAAACATTTGGCTACTCCAGAAGTAATGGCTTTTGGTAAAGAGTTTAAAATCCATTATGTTTTCTCAAATCATTGCTAGGGACTAGCAATATCTTAGTGTGGGGGATTGATGAGTGTCTAAATACTCATCATTTTTGTACTGTTAGAATGCCAAAAACATCTGAAAACACTCAGAAACACATCAAAATGATAAAAATATCACAAACAAGTGTTTTATATGTTTTAAATGCAAAAACATCAAAATCTGGTGAAAAACGTATTAAGTTTGCATAATTGGCAGTTTTAGTCCCCCAAGTTTGAAAAGTTGTCAAAATTAGTCCCTGGTAATTCAAAAACTTGCAAAATATCATTTTAGGTCCATGAGATTCAAAAGTTGTCAAAACAAACCCTTCAAAGTTTAAAAATCACAAATTTACAACTTTAGTCCTTTAACTTTGAAAATTGTCAAAAATAGTCCTTGGTTAATTTAAAAAGTGAAAATTATCAAGTTTTAACCTTGTTCTATTAATCAATGACAAAAATGGTCCTTATGATAAACTTTTTGAGAATTTACAATATTGGTCCCTCAAGTTTTAAACTTGACAGTTTTAGTCCCTGGATTTGTAAAAATGGAAATTAACAACAAAGGTCCTTGTACTATTAATACTTGGCAGTTTTAGTCCTTATGAGAGCTTGGGAAAATGTTCAAGTTCAGCCCTTCAACTTTGGCAGAATTGCAAATATGGTCCTTGTTTACTAAACCAAACCAAACGGACCCTATTATTACTACTAGCCCAAACCCAAGCCCAAACAGTGACCCGGCCCAAAATTTAAAATCAAAATAAACCGCGGTCACTGTAGACTGTCTCTCCCAAAGCAGTTTAGCCAAAACCAGTGGTTTTAACCACTGGTTTTCTCCTTTACACCTCACTAACATCACCTTTCCACCTCTTTCCTTCCACCTCCACACAAATCCAAGTCCATTAAATGAAAAAACCCACTCTTTGAAAAATGGCGCCAAAATCGCCATGTGGCATATCTGACTATCTGGCTTAATTCAATGGTCTAGATGAGATGGGATTAGTTCAGAGGTCGACAAAGGTTGAAAGGAAGTCAAAAAATATCAAGTGTGAAGCTATGAAGAAGATATCTAGAGTAATTTTACTTTTTAATGTCGTTTAAGCTTAATTTTTAATTCAAGTGTATCTTAAAGCTTTTAAATCTTGTATTTCATGTTTCCAGTGTAACATAAACCTTTTGATATCATCAATTTCAGTTTTGAGGTCTTATCTCATATTATGCAATTTTTACGAATTAAACCAAAATCTCAATATAATGAAATGTTGTTAGAAGATGTTAGTTTGGACTGAGTAAGTCATATAAGCTCCTTATAAAGCTTATTTAAGCTTTTAGACACTTTAAAAAGCAGTTTAGAATCTAAAATCAAAAATTCACAAAAATATCAAGAAAATAAAGAAAAAATAAAAATCAATGGTGAAACCTGATGAATGCTTGGAGCAGGGTATATTTTGGATTGCCTTGGGATTAGTGCTTCATGGGAAGCTTTAGGATGTGTTCTCAGTCCTTGGTTCTCCATTTTCAGTTGAAACTCACTTGTAAGCCTTTTGATCAATTTTTGCATTTATATGTTTTAGTTGTCTAGAAAGTGTAAAATCTGTTTCTTAGTACTCATTAGTCATAATTTAGTGTATTTAAGTTTTAAAAACAGTGGTTTGTTCTTTTAAATCAGTAGTTAGTGAAAATTCTATTTTAACAGTCAATATAACATTTTTATTAATCTTGAGTTTCATGGTATTGATTCTGTTGTTTAATGTTTCAATAGTCCTATTAATCAATATTACAAGTTCTGTAATCAATTCCATGGTTTTAATCTATGATTCTCTTTGAAAAAGTACCAAAACAGTCTCTAAAGGAGTGTTTGGTTTTACTTATTTCACTGCAGTAGAGATTGTGCAGTCCTGTGTCTGTGTTTGTCTCATGTTTCATTAGTTCTAAATAACTCATATTAGCAGTAAAAACCTGTCCTCATTTGTTAAAAAGTCAAACTTCCTTTTTAATCCTACTTAACTAGATATCTGTTAGTTGTTTAAGTGTAATAATCACCACAGTAGTTCATAACCTGTTAACCTAGCTTAATATCATCTCCTTCTAGCTTAATATTACATAATCAGTTCATAGATTCAAGTTAAAGTTCAGTTTGGTCAATCTTTCATTTCAATCAAAAAGTCAAAACTTGCCCTGTGCATCAGTTTTGATAGCCAAATCAAAAGCTCCTACAGAGCTTATTAGTTGACCTTTACCTGTGATTTTTGTTTCTATAGGTAGTCAACCTGGTCCTTTTCAAGTTTCAAGTTTTAAATTTCCATTTGGAGCTTGTTTGATAAGCCTGCTCATGGCTTTTAGCTTGTCCCATATTACTCAGCATTCACTGAGTTTTTACTCAGTGAATTGACAGGTTTTGAAAAATCTTCTCACAAAGCTTATAAGAGCTTTTCAGAGTCTGAGTTTTGGTACAATTGATCTCAAACAGGTCTACTCCAAGTTCTAATAATTGATTTTCAGTTTTAGCTTATTGAGTGATCTGTGCAATAGCTTAAAGTAGTATACAAATTTCTGTTTTGCTTATTCAAGCTCAAACTTCAAATCTGTGTTAGCTATTAATCCAGAGGTTATAGCTTGTTGTTTTTGGTTGAAATTGAGTCATTATAGCATATTTTAGCTTCCTTATCAGTTTGGTGGTCTTTGGTTATAAATTGGCTTTTTCAAGTGCTTATTATTAAGCAGTTGTAACTGCAGTTGCTTAATTCTCCAAACAAGACCATGTTTTTCTATTTTTCATAGATTCAGCATATTAAAATAGACTTTTCCTGAAATTTTCATTATTTTTCATAACTGTTTGCTATTTTTCTTAATTAAAAACAGTTTTTAGGTATTTTTAAATAGCTTTTAATACAAATAAATTATAAAAAGTTCAAAAAAATGATTTTTCAATTTTCTTAGGTTAAGATAAATATAAAAGTAATAAAAAGTATTTTTCCATAATTTTCTTAGTTTAAAAAGTATTTTTTAGCATTTTTATTAGTTTTAAATAGTTTTAAATTAATAATAAATACATAATAAGTCTTAAAAATATATTTTTAGTTTTAAAATAAGTTTTATCATATTTTAGATTTTTCCAAGTTATAATTTCATTTTTCTAGGTTAATTTTGTATTTTCTTGTATTTTAGTGCATTTTTAATACTTAATAAATAGTATTTAATTAATAATAATTAAATAAATAGTTGTAAAAATAATTTTCTTTTTCTAATAATTTTCTTTTATTATTAGGATTGTTAAAATATCATTTTCATATTTGTAGCTCTTTTATTTCTTTAAAACTCACTTTTTATTTTGTACGTAGACGTAATTTTATTTTAAACGTAAGTTTTAAGTTTTAGGTTTTAAACGTTCATCGCCTTTAAAAATAGTGATAGCGTTTATTTAATAGATTTTATCTTTTATTTCTTTTAATTTGCATTTAAGTCGCTTTAATTTGTAGATTTTCTCTTTAGGTATAATTTTCCATCGAAAACCCTACTGATTGCTATCCTTAGTGATCATTCTACCATCTGATTAAGTGTTTTAACACCAATTCATCCTCCGTGGGACTTAACGACCCAGGAATTCCCTATATTCCTCTGATCTTAATTGCATTTGCGTCTGAGCTGTTTTAAGTCTATTTGACTTGACTGTTTAGCGCAGATCAAATTTTGGCGCCGCTGCCGGGGATCGAACCCGGGTCACCCGCGTGACAGGCGGGAATACTTGCCACTATTTGACTTAATTGTTTGCTTGTTTTGTGTGTCTTATATCTTTTTCATTGTTGTTTATTCTCATGTTAGACTTTGTGAAAATGCTTTATTTTGTCTTTAACCTTGTCTTAATTACATATAAAGGTATTTTACAAAAAGATAAGTGTAGGGAAGATCACATACGTTTTTGAAGAACATGAACATGAGAATTACAATTAGTGAAATTGATATATATGTGTGTTTGTTAGAGTCAAATGCTTGTATTGAGTCATAATGGATGTTTTGCAGGAATTTTTCCAGGTTTTAAAGATGTAATTTTTCCAGAAAAACGTAGCAGACCAGTTTCTGTCAGGACAACCTGACGGCGTCAGGATTAAAGCCTGACGACGTCAGGCTATGCAGAAACAGTTTATCATTTTTTCGTTTTCTGTGCTACTTATATATTTTTGGAAATTTCCAGGTTTTAATTTTCCAAAAAAACTGCAAACATCCATTCCACAAGCATTATATCTTACTTACTTTCTAGTGTAGTTGTGTCATATATAGTTTTACCACCGATTTTACGCGAAGGTTTTGTTTGTTTTCTTATAAGTGTGCAGGTTATATTTGGCAAGAAGAAGAAACACAAAATTGGATGGAGCTTATCACTTATGCATTCTTCTTGAAAAAGAATTTAACCGCAACTTCACACAGATCGTACCGAGCTAATCAGGGTAGTACTAGTTTCTTTTCCTTACTTACCTTCCTTTATCATAACTTTGATTCTTTCGGGGAACATTGGGGACAATGTTCAGTTTAAGTGTAGGGAGGGAGAATAAAACGGGAACTTAGAAACTATTCACTCACTTGATTATTTATCTTGTCCTTGGTAATTTTCGTAATAGACTATGAGAAATATTCGTTAGGACAACTTTAGCACCAAATTTAAAATTTTTATGACATTTACGAGCTAAACTTTAGTGTTAATAAAGCGTCTCATGTATAGGAATTATATGACTAGCACAAAAGCCGTTTACCACTCAAATTCCACCCCAAAAATGTGAGGTTCGCCCTTAGATCTTTAGGAATAAAAGCATTCACCTTTAATGCTTAGAGAGTGTACCGGTAGTATAATAGATTCTAGAACTTGTTTTGTGATGCATTCCGAGATTGCTAGTGAGACTACACTTGTGTAGTTAGGAATAACTAAATGAAAAGAGGCATTAGGATAACCCTTGTTTGAAACCTGTATTATAATTATTTCTTCCACACCGGTTGAGTAATTACCCCACACCCTTGCGATGTACTCATCTTTAGTACACGATATCCTTAGTTAACCCCTCAGAGCCTATCCTTTTCGCGGTTCTCGTGATGTTTCAGTTTTCTAGAATATCAATGAAGAACATTGTTTACAATCAACCCCCAAATGTACACCAAAATCTCCTTAGCCTACCTTGTATGTACTCATCTTTAGTGCATTATTGTTATCATTACTAAACCCTTAGTTCAAATATCTAGTTACTTGCATGGTTGTTAAGTCGAGTCATATCTTTTGTACACAGTTTTGGGACAATTGGGACTCATGGGTAAAAGTAATATTTTATGGAGTAACGGGAAAGAACGATAAATTCAAATTCCCTTTGTCTATGTAATTAAATACTCCAAGTGTTTTGATCTTTTCAAATCGGGTCAATTAGTGTTAGAGAAATAAAAACTCAAGTGTAGTGATGCTCCTATAAATCCCTTATATTTTAATGTTATCATAGAGGATGAAAGAGTAAAAATGTATGCACAAAAAAAAATCGAAAAAAGAAAGTGTAAAAAAAATGAAAAAAATGAAGAAAAAACATACGGGCTACCATCCTACATCTACCTTTATGTTTATGTATTTAATTTTATGTTTGTTTTATTTCAAGTTATCTAGAGTTTAGTGAGTCGAGTCTTGGCTTAGCAACGCCACGCTTTTCATGATTGTAACATAAGATTTTTGACTTGCCACCACTAAATATCCCCTATCCAACAAAATCCTTTGTTTCCCTACCGTAAGACTAATGTTACAACCCTTATAAAGACCTCTTAGATAGTTGTTCCTAGGTGCTTATGCCAAAGCGGTGGAGGTTTGATCTAGTCTCAAGCTTATGGTAATTTATGTACTATGCCAGGTAATGAGTGTTTATCTTCCATTTCCATTTAATACATTTCATATAAACCCGAGAGACGAGAGAATCTAAACACCACTTGTGAGGTGCTAGTGTATAATTTTCGTGCTTGTTATGACTATTGCGGTGTTTTTACTTGTTATGAATTATTTTAAACCAATGCTTCATGCCCCCTAACTTATAAATTGATTGGCCAAAAGCACATTTGCTTGATGATAAGCAAATACCAAGTGTAGGGATATTTGATAAGGATTTAAAATGTACACTTTTAGGGGGTCATTTAAGCCCTAAATCAACCAATTTTATATCCGTTACTGCTTAATTTCATTCCTTTTCACTTTTTAGGTCTTTTGGAAGCAAAATGCTGGAACGAAGCATATTTGGACGAAAGGAGCAAATACATGAAGAAAATGGCAAAGTCAAGATCGAAGCCACTCAAAGTTGATCAACAGTACCTGACGGCGTCCTAATTAAAGGGCGATGCCGTTCCTCTATGATGATTTGATCAAATCATGCACGCAACGGCTTAGTGGAAATTCTGGTCACATAACCTGACGGCGTCACGCCTTAATAAGGGAGGGCGTCACTCACAGTTTTCAACTCAGACGACCCAGATCTAGAATCAAGACGATGTCCCAACTGAAGACCGACAGTGTCACAACTCTAAGGTGACGCCGTCCCATCGATGACTTGGCCTAGATGTAACCCTAATGACGGTGAGCTGACAGCGTCCCATTCAAAAGATGACGCCGTCGCAGTTGTAAATCCATATATAGAATTCGATTTTTCTGTATGTAGGAGGTAGACTTTTGGAGAAAAAACCATAAATCGTTTGTAGTCCGAATTGGAAAGTATCTTAGGGTCCCATACCTAATTTTACACATCGAGATAAGTATTTTAATCCAAAATAACATTATGTCTATCCCATATTCGATTGATTGTGTGTATGCTTGCTTGTTTACCATGTCTAGCTAAACTTCTTATGTGTTTGCTTAGATCTATGAAACCTAGTTATTGATTATTGTTAGGTTGTTTCTTATCTTAATTGTAAATTGGCTTATGAGTTAAACTAAGCATCATTCGTTGTATTTAATGCTTGAGTATGCTTTATGATCATGTGGTCTATGGATGAAATAGCTTAGGCTTGCCGACTTTGTAGGTCACATACGAGAGATAATCTCAAAGAACTAGGGGGCACGCATACCCTACGACCTTAAGGTGTGACAATTCAATCGACCAATAAAAGATAACTAGAGAGTAATAGTATCTAGGTAAACGCATTTTTAATCATCATACGAGCACACTTCACTTAGACATAAGCTACCCGTAGTAATTAGATAAGTAGAGAAATCGGTAGAAGTACCACCCTTAAACCAATTGCCCCGAGATTTTACCTTAGCTTTCTAAAAAACCATAAAAGAGATAAAAAAGAATCATCCTCAACCCCCACCTTCTCATCATATATTTCTTACTAGCATTCCTATTCCACTAGAGAACGATATCAATCCCCGAGGCTTACCCAATACTACACTACAACGATTAGGTTCACTGCCTAGGAGGTTGAAAAACTTGCTCGACGAAAAAGAAGTTTCCTTCACCCCGAATGCGCCTCTCGCGCGCATCAGTCAGATGCTCAAACTGGATCTAAACTCTTTAAACAAAGTAGAAGGCAGTCCTTTAGTGAAGATATCGGCGTACTGATAACGAGATGATACATGTAAAACACGCAGTTGACCAGTGGTAACCATGTCATAGATGATGTGTATGTCTATCTCAATATTTTTCATCTACTGGTGTTGAACAGGGTTGGCAGACATATAAAATGCGCTAACATTATTACAGTAGACAAGAGTGGCAGAAGATAATGGAGAATGTAGTTCACTTAGCAAATTACGGATCCATGCAGTCTCAACCACAACATTAGGAACCCCGCGGTATTCGACTTCGGCACTGGAACGAGAGAGGCTATGCTGGCGCTTGGAAGACCAAGATAGTAAGTTATCATCCATAAAAACACTATAACCTGAAGTGGACCATCGAGTAAAGGGGCAGCCTGCCAAATCATCATCATTATGACCAATAAGAGAGGTGGTATTAGGGGAATATAGATCAAGACGAAAATATAAAGTGCCCTGAACATACCGTAAGATACGTTTAAGAGCAACTAAATGTGGCTCACATGGATCGTGCATGTAAAGACAAATAAGACATATCCGAGCTAGTGAATGTGAGGTACTATAAACATCCTGCAAGACTTCGATACATAGTCGGATCCTGAACTGGAACACCTTCAGGACCCAATTTGGATTCGGTATCAACTGGTATATGAGAAAGGTTATAATTAGCTATTATTGCACACTCAAGAAGCTGAATAGCATACTTTCATTGAGATAGAAACAACCATGTAGAGTGACGAGTAGCAGAGATACCAAGAAAATAATTAAGTGCTCCGAGATCAATCATATCAAACTCATGGTGTAAAGAAGAAATAATATACTGAAGTAGAGTAGTGCATGAAGCTGTCAGAATAATATCATCCACATATATAAGTAAATAAGAAACTTGAGAACCATGCCGCAGAATAAATAAAAATGAGTCACACCGGCTGTGGTAAAAACCGACTCATGTGGCATAACCTACAAACCTCTGAAACCAAGTATGAGGTGTTTCCTTCAGTCCATATAGGGATCTCTACAAAAGACAAACATGATGAGGGTATCGAGAATCCACAAATCCCAAAGGCTGATGCATATAGACAATCTTAGATAAATAACCATTAAGAAATGCATTCTTAACGTCAAGTTGATGAACGTGCCACTCGTGAAACACAACAAGGCTAAGGGCCAGTGCGAATGGTGTCCGCTTTGACAACCAAACTAAAAGTCTCATCACAATCAATACCAAGTTGCTGAATGCTTCTATTAGCAACTAAGCGAGCCTTATAGCGGCTCAAAGTCCCGTCAACATGAAATTGATGTTTAAATAACCGCATAGATCGAACTATATTAACATAGAGGGCCTCGGTACAAGAGTCCAAATACCATTTTTAACCAAAGCATTATACTCGTCATACATAGCATTGCGCCATTGTGGGTCTTTTAGAGCAATGCATGGAGATTTAGGAATGGGGGAAATGGAAGACGTATGTAAGGACAAACGATCAATGGGTTATGATTCCTTGCCTTCTTATTGTTAATCACTAGACAATATAGGATACAAAGAGTATTCTAGACTATGGTCTAGGCCTTATTAAAACCAGATACATAGGCCTATCTATACATAATAATGACTAATTGAGGGGACACGTCTGGTGGGAGCAATGCAAGGGGGAGGCGATTGGCCTTGTCATCGACCCTCCATTACTACCAGTCTAAGAGAATGTATGAACATCTAACGGTTCTAACCTATTAATTAAATGTTAGACTTTTATGGTCCGTGCTAGGCATGGCTAAGGAAATGCATAGTAAAGTATCACATGACGATGGGTCTATAATTATTGAGTGCGTTTAATATTTCATTTATTAAAAAGTCTCGTATCCGATATAAAAATGAAACTTAGTTTTGGGTTTTGTCTAATTTTTTTTACTCCGTTAATTTAACTATTGTTGGTACAATTTGTGCGACTGGTTATAATGGGTCTGGACGTAGCTTACCGGACAGGGCCAGTAAGCCTTTGATGGGCTGGTTTTGTACTAATCCAAGTAATAAGAGTGACGTTCCTGCACAAGGAAGGTAAACAATTAGTCTTACCATGGGGACGGACCCCACGATTAAACTCCGGCGTGAGAGTAAGTACACATTCTTGAGAGGCAAAGTAGAAGTATGTGTATGTAATTATGAGAGAGAAATTTGTTGCACCTTGTATGTGGATTAGAGCCCCTTTTATAGGCGAGGTTTGCCGCTGGGGCTTCCTGAATTATCGCATATAGTGGTTAGTCGCCGGAGCCGGACCCTTGGCGGACAAGGGTTCCGTGTTAATCGCAGATGCGGACGTAAGAAGCCTAACAGTTGA
This sequence comes from Chrysanthemum seticuspe, assembly GCA_019973895.1. Taxonomy (NCBI): domain Eukaryota; kingdom Viridiplantae; phylum Streptophyta; class Magnoliopsida; order Asterales; family Asteraceae; genus Chrysanthemum; species Chrysanthemum seticuspe. Next base: position 108,929,487 of record BPTQ01000008.1, on the reverse strand, counting down.
AGGTTTAGCCTGTTATGTACCTTGCGCGCATCTCGAGGTCTGGGCTATAGCCAATTTAGTCATTGGGCTTACTGTAGGCCCAGGGTTTATGATTCTTGGACCTGAGTCAAGGGTTCGAAATCATTGGGCCTGAGCCCAGAGTGTGCCTATAGTATGTATTGGGCCTAGTAGACCTGTTGTACATACTATACGTCATCAAGTCCCCCCAGTCTAGTATGTTCATTGCGTGCGGATATTGTCGCATGCGGTTGATGTTACTAGACTTGAGTTGACTAAGGATTTCACCGTGCATTTTTTCCTTTCAGGAAATGCTTTTTTCTACCCTTAGGAACTGCTTTACCATCCAGTCCCCCCCAATCTAGTATGTGCACTGCGTGCGGATATTGTCGCTCGTGGTGGATTTACTTAGACTACTTCTTGCGGGTTGATTTCTCTTCCGCACTCTTGAAGCGTTCTCTTGACGCTCCCTATTAGGAAATTTGTTTTTGGGAGTTAATACTTATAGTAGTAAAGTTAGTACTGACAGTGTTATTTGAAGAGTATTAACTAGTTAGTACTGATAGTGCAAATGTTAGTACTGATAGTGATAGAGTTTGTACTGTTCTAAGCAAGGAATGTCGTGTATGGTTTGTAACAGCATATCTTCTATTCAAATAGAAGATATGATATACTCAATGCATAGTTATCTTTGTAAGGGATCTCCTTAGTGTATAAAAGGAGATCCTAGCTAGGTTAACCAGATACCTATTCTCTAGCCATCTTAAGAAAAGCTTCGAGGTTGTAAACCCTAGTACTAGGAGAGTACCCGTATTATTGCTTAATAATATTGAAGCTGTTGATGTTACATTGTGTTTACTTTAATCTTCTAAAGTACATTCAAGTAGATTCCGCATACTTGTGTGTATCTACAACAAAGTTTCTCATTGTTATTTTGGAACCATCCAAGGAAACTAACACGTTTACAAGCTAAGTGTTCTAGATCTAAGGTTTGGGACTTCACACTCTCTTTTCTTGGGAAGTGTTTTTTACAACGTGGACGTTTTACGGCTTTGCATGTTCTTGTTGATTTGACTCCGTGGGCCCTTAGTTTTCTACCATCTTTATCCACGTATCTATGATTTTGATCGTTAGATCAGATTGCTTTTGGACACGTGTCCTTTTTTAGGATTTTCTTGGTTCATCTTTATTCCGTTCGTATAAATACCCCTTACTTTGGTTTTAGCCCATTTTTTCTTTTTACTGCTTTTTTGTTGCGAACACCGTTCTTTGATCCGATCTTACCTTTGGCCGTATCCGTCTTCCAATTCCTCAGTCAGGTTAGATCTTGATTCCCTTTTTCTTTTTCCGTTATGGGTAATTTTTATTCTACCAAGTCTAAACTATCCCAGAAGGCACTTGATCGTTTATGTGTTGATTATTCGATTCCGCTCTTTGTTCATCTGGAATTACCTGATCCTGACAAAAGTATTCGTGAAGCACCGAATGGAAAAATCGGTGTTTATACCCATTTCTTTTAGTTTGCTAATTTCCGCCTTCCCTTTTCCTCTTTTCTTGTTTTGATTCTTGACTACTATTGTACTCATATCTCGCAGCTTTCTGTCATCGGTGCTGCTAAGGTTTCTCAATTTGAAATTCTTTGTTTTGCACTTGGTATTGAACCCTCAGTTGGTTTGTTTAGGTGTTTTATATCTTGTCTCGGAGTCATGGTTGGCTTTCTTTTAGTAAACGTGTTGATAGCTTTAGTGTTTGCTATACCAAGCCCCTTGATTGTCTTAAGAGTTTGAACGACCACTTTTTCTGGATTGACTCATTTACTTGTCCCTCTATTCATCCTTTCTTTGTTGGTGGAAATCTTCCTAAGGATGCCACCCCTAGGGATTCTGAGTTTGATGCTGAACATGTTGCCTCCCTTGTTACTAATGCTTCTTCCTTTGTTAATTTTCCGGAGCCTTTCCTTTGTTTGGTTGGGTTTAGCCGTAATTATGCTTTGGGCAATGTCTTTTATCCCGTGTTTTATGATCAAGAGAATCGAGGTGGGTATACCATATCTACATTTTCCTTTTACTAATTTATTCTTGTTTTCTTCTGATTTCTATTCCTTCTTTGTCTGTTTGCTGCAGCTATGGATTTGTTGTCTTTGGTTAAGCAGAAGAACCCTTTGGAGTTGCTTGTTGATACTCAGCCATGGGAGGAGGATGAAGTTCCTTTGTTAAAATTGACCGAAGGTCGTACTGTTTCTCTTGCCCCTCTTTCCTCTGGTGAAGTTGGTCGTGCAGCTATTTGTTCGGAAATTGGAGTTTCTCGATCGTCTAGTGATGTTGTCCTGCGACCTAAATATTCAGCTTCTGATATTGGTTTTGACAGTGGGGTGGCTTTTGGTTCTGGTAGGAAGAGGAGGAAAGTTGGCATCAGCCTTGTCCATCCCCCTAAGAAAGCAAGGAGCGACTTTAACAATTTTGGTAGGGCCTCTACTGGTGGTAAGTCTTCAGAATCCATTAAGAAGTTGCTAGCTCAAAGTTCTCAAACTCTTGAATATTGTTTAAATGCTTTGCCCACTCACTTTATGGAGTTGGGACATCCACTGAATCTGGTTTTGGTTTGCTCCATCTTGATGGTTCTCCTTTCAGGTTTGTTGTTTATGCTTTTGTTTTTACGTAATTCCTTTGTCTTTCCTCTCTTATTTACTTGTTCTTTACTTGTTTATTCGCAGTTCTCCTGCGCCCGTTATGACGGATGCCATCATTACTGTTGTTCATTCTATTGATAAGGGGAAAGGTCAAGTGGACGTTCCTTCCTCTGTTCCGAACAGCCTCTCTCTGGTTGGTGGTATTTACCTGATTCTTGATGATCTTTCGGATATTGATGTTTCAGCTGGGGACATTCGTACCGCTGATGATCCGGAATTTGGTTCTTCATCTGTTGTTCATATTCCGAAATGGAATGTTGCTAAAAGTTGGCTTCTTGATGATGTTGATGAGTGTCGTTTTATGGTGGACGAGTTCACTCCTCCTACCTTCTTTTCTACTATCCGTGATATGGGGTATGAGCGCCTCCTTGGTGAGTTTAATGTTGCCGTGGCGTGAAAATTGTGCTTTAGTTCTGAAGTTCGTCAGCGTTTAGAATATAATGCTATGGAGCGGAAACACTTATTGTCTTTGTTGGTAAGTAAGGATAAGGAGATTTCGGCTCTGGAGTCCAAAGTTTCCAATGCTATTTCTTCTGGGACGTCTTCTGCCGTTGCGTCTTTAGCCGCTTCTGCTGCAGCGCTTTCGTCTTTGAAGAACCGGAACTCTCTGCTTGAGGAGGAACAAAATTCTCTTCGAGCCGAGGTGGCAACACTTCAATCGTCTCTTGATGCCAAGGATTCTGAGTCATCGACTTTGAGAGCTGAGGTTGCTGTTTTTAAATCTCAGAATTCCAATCTTTCCGGACAGGTGTGCGTCCGTGTGCTTCCCCCCCCCCCCTTTTTTTTTTTTGTCGTCTGACTTTTTTTGGCTTGTAGATACGGACTTTGGAGGAGTCATGCTCTGAGCTCCGCAGCCGAGCTCCGTCCTTTGCTGCCTTGGAGGAATTCTGTAAGATTCAGGATGCTAAGGTGGCCGGACTTATGCAGAAGTTTGATTCAGTCGTTTCTGACTTGTATGCCTTGGCCAGTCATCTTGATGAGGAGTTTTATCCTCGATTCCTTAAGCTATTATCTAGCCGTCGTTGGTTGTTAACGAATGGTATGAGCCTCGCTGTGTTTAAGTGCTTAAACTCTTTAGAATATACTGCGGCAATGGCGAAAGTTATTGAGCGTGTCGTTGACAAGGTTATGCAAGAAGGCTTAGCTGCGGGCATCATTCATGGTAAGGAGAAAAGAGAACTTGTTGAGCTTGCTGCATGTAATCCTTCTGCGGAAGATCACTATGTTTTCGCTATGAGGGCCCTTGAAAATGTGGAATTTTCTTTGCTCTCCGTGCTTAAGTCCAGCAAAGATGCTGGTATTTCGGAAGTTATGGACCTTCTCCGTGTTGATGGTCCTTCCGTGAATGCTCCTATAATTTCAGGGTTACAGCCGGATATTGAGCAACTCATCATTCCTGTTTATGATAAGGGTAGTAATGCTGTTATCGGCAACAGCCCTTTGTCTTGCTCTTTGGAGGTTGTTCGGAAGAGAGTTGATCAGGTTAGAAAATGCCTTGATACTTATCGGTTGTCTGTTTCCGATATTTACAACTCTTCCCTTGATCCGTTGTCCACTCGCAACGTTATGGGTGTGGAAACATCTTCAGCTAGTGAGTTAGCTTTTGTTTGCACTGCTTCTTTGCCGCTTGTGCCTCTTCCTGTTAGCACTTCTGGTATTTCCGCACGACCTCTTTCTGTTGAAGATTATTATGTTGGTGGTCCAACACCCTAGTTGAGGTTGCAAATGATCCACTTTCTAGCGTTAGCGAGATCTCCACTGTTATGTCCGAGCTTTAGGCGAGTGCTACTGTTTTAGTGCGGATTTAGTTTTTTCCTCTCTTTTCTGAGATGCCTTGTAATCGTCCGAACAATGTCTGTCTTTGTTTCTTTTTATGATACTTCTGATAGTTGTAGTCAACTTTTTTGCTTGTATTTCCGTATGCTTTCCCTTTGCTTTGTTACAACTTTTTCCTTATGCAAGTTCTTGATGCTTTTGGTGTATGTTATTTTCCACTTTTGTGTTGCTATTTGTAACTTTATACGGATATGCACGTTTTGTAATAGTCTTTTGCGCACATACTCTTTTTTTTCTGCGCGGTGCTATTTTTAACGTTATACGAATATGCACGTTTTGTAATAGTCTTTTTTTGGCCACATACTCTTTTTGTATGCGCGCCTATTTTTAACGTTATACGGATATGCACGTTTGTAATAGTCTTTGGATAATTTTTGGGCTATCCTCTCAGTACTGGGCTTGCAATACCTCTTACGTACTTTGGTGATTATGCTGTTCACCAGTTATGTTATTCGTGATAACTCTATGCTATTCGGAAATAACGTATTTGGGTCGTGCCCAATTCTTGTGCTTGCGCGTCTTATGCACTTCAATGAAAATAAAAATATTTTAAAGAATAAAATAATGAAGGTAGCTAATCTTCATCATTCTTTTATTAATTGATCGTATTTTTTAATTACATTACAAAAATAGGTAAATTCAAATACATTTTATACTTCCCTGCCATCGGTCTTACTCTTTAACTTCCGTGGCTACTTGAGCCATGTTTCTTTTCAGAAATCTGCTGATGACAAACATCGTTTTCTTGGAAGATTTCCTTATTGCGGAAGTTTGTTTTAATTGTCGTCCGTATGATGCTCTTTTGTTATTGCCTTTGTTGTTTTTCCACTGGTTTTGCCGGTCTGGATAGCGTCTTTGTGAGTATCCGTACTCTCTTCGTGGGCTAGAATCCTCTCCTTGTATGCTACTTTTTCCTCTGAGATCTCGTGTCACTCTCTTCTGACGATGATCCTTGAGGAGCTACCAGGCTTTTACCTTTCATCCTTCAGACAGTTCCGTGTTTTTGAAAGTGTAGCCTGTGAGAGTAGCTTTTGTATATATATCCCGGCCCCTGCAAGCTGGTCATTTTTAGCTTACGTTCGGTCTGTCCGACCTGATTCCCTTGGGTCGGTAGACATGTGCTTGTCTGGGGGACGGGGTTGTAAGATATTGGATTTCATAAACACATAGCAAATCACAATATGGTTCGAATGAGATGAAGTAATTTAGAGAGGGAAAGTAGAATGGGAGCCTTTCTAGAGAGAGAAAGTAACAAAAGAAAGAATGTTAGATTGAAAGGTCAAACCCTCTACCTTGGGAGGTAGAGGGTATTTATAGTTACACAATAAACGTCCTCCTTCTGACTGTGGATCAGGCATATAGTGGGTAAAGACCCGTCCTTCCTCCACGGTGTTCACTAAACTAAATAACTAACTAAATAACTAGTAAATAATGTAATGTCTACGAGCTAACTTATGCTAGTTTATATTTGGGGTGGCCGATACTTCACTATGGAATTTTCTAATTCCTAAAAATCTACCCCTAAGGGAGGTCACCCCATGTTTTACATTTCGAATCCTAGCATTCTATTTTATCTTCAGTCTTGAGCTCGTAGACTTTTTAATTCTTCACTTCCGCAATCTTTGTGCTTAAGTAGGGCAACTTCAAAGTCTGAATGCTTTGTACTTTAAGTGGAGGTCTTTGAACTGATCCACATCTTGATGATCTTCGAGCTTTCTTTGAGATCATCAGCCACAGTAAATCTCTCCGGATCATCCATAACTGTGTTGCCTTCATGTGATGTTGTGACTTTCGGACCGACATGCTCACACTTTTGAATCATGACATCTTTCCATCAGAGTAGCGGAAGCTTTACTGGTTCATGATATTTGCAGCAGCGTAGCAGAAGCATAGTATAAAAATATCAGAGCCAGGTTATGTAGATATGCACCAGTCACGATTTCTTCAATTAAGTGTGGATGCTGTGAGCATGCGGCTTTGGATTGACGCCTCAATTCTGATCAGCTGCAACCGTCCAAATGTACCTGCAAACAACAGTTAGCAATAAAACAGACGAAAGTGTCTTTGATCACTTTCGTTGAATTGAGGTACACGGCCCACGGTTCCCCGTTGATCAGTACAAGTACTTCCTGAGATCAGGTAGGATTCCTAAGAATCTCCTTGACAGGGTTTCGCAGCTGTTCTAGTTGTTCTCAAACCGGAACGTCTCAAAGAAGACAACACGGAGTGAGTGAACCAGCGAATTGAGATTCACTGATTGATGAAAAATTGATTTGAAAACAATTGCGTATTGCTTAGAAGAAAGAGTTTTGCAATACGACGAAGGTTTTATGAGAAAGATCAATTTTCAATCAAAATACCTTTTGTATTAGAAAATGAGTACACATTCGATGTGCTAGTGAAAAGAAGAGATTTACACATCGAACGGTTTTTCCAAAAGTATTTTTTTCAATCAGAGATACTTTTTGAATTTGAAAATGAATACACATTCGACGTGCTAGAGAAAAGAAGATTTGCACATCGAACGATTTTTCCAAAAACATTCATCAAATCCATTCCTGGACCAAGGTTGATTTAAGATTGAATCTCCCCATCGTTTCTATCCAATTGTCACAAGCTTGATCTTACGAGAAGATCTCACATGTCACCCACCAAGAGCTTGTTTGGTGTTGGCTCTAGAAGGATTTCCATCTTCATTGTGAATATTTTTACATATCACTCGGATGTTCTGGCAATACCACAAGGATAATGCGTAGGACTCTTAATATATTCTTACTTTCCACATAGTGTGAAACAGCAAATCTTCAAGAATAGTGTCCTAATGAGATATTGTGGATGATCTCTTGGCTCTAGACTCAAATGTGCATTTTTGGTTCCTATGCCGGAGACTAGGGAGAGGGTCTCCTTCTTCAAAATCAACAATCTCTAAGAGAAAGTCGATAGATTATGTAGGTTCCCCGTGAGAATGAAACAAGCCCTTTTAAGAGGAACTTGAGTAGCTTGGGAAGTTTAGTGCAGTGCGTCACTGGGTCCATGACGTCTTGTCTTCAATACCAGTGTTACCATAGTAACCACTAGTAGCATATGTATTGAACCCGGTTTCTGCCCTAAGGTTGAATTGATGGAGGGCTATTTCTTTTCACCCTTTTTCACATTCAGTTCTTTTTCATTCTTCAACCCCTTCAGTGCTTACCGAGACTTCCTTACTAGAACCTTGTTGGGTTTATTCCAGTTCTATCTCTATCTCAGTCCGCGTTCTTCCCAATTCTCATTTTTCTCCTTTTTTCATCATACCTAAGGACTTCTACACTATCTAGTGGATTGTCCCTGGGTAGATCCCTCCGGTTATGGCGGATCGTGGGAACTAATACCTAACCTAACCATCCTTATATCACCATGCATAAAGTAAATTGGTCGGTCTTTTGGTATTGTTCTTTTCTTTCTTGAAACCAATTGAAAAATCATTTGGAAAAATCAATCAAGGTACTTGTGATATAATATTAAAGCATTTTGTACCTTAATTGTTTTGATCTTTAAGAAATGCTCCCCCTCAACATGTGCATATGATTTTATAAATTGTTTAGCACATGGATGCAAGAGTTCTTTTGAAATAAATTCTTGATCACAATTTCTATGAAAAAAGCCATTTGATTTTCTTGGTAAAATTCTCCCCCTCAATATGTGTATAGGATATTTGAAATCATTTTATCACATAGAGGAAAGAGTTCTTTTGAAGCACATCCACGATCACAAAAACCATTAAGAAAACCATTTAAAAACTCAATCAAGGTACTTTGTGTTAAAACATAAAAGCTTTTGTTCCTCGATAGTTTATTACCTTTTGAAATGCTCCCTCTCAATATGTGCTTCAAGATTCGAAAGCGTTTAACACATATGAGAGAGCAGCCTGCACAATTGAATCCAACAATCACCTTTTATCAAATTTCATTATTAAATCACAAATTCTCCCCCGATCAAAAATATCAAATCCTTTGAGATTTTGGATCTCAAGTGATTTAATTAGGTTTAGAAAACATGAGAGAATATGTGCCTGGTTTAAATACTCATCTTGTTTTAGGATAAATGCTCCCCCTCAACATGTGCATTATGTATATTGAAATCGTTTGGCACATGGAGGCAGGAGTGCCTTTGAAGGACTAAAACTAATTCAATTAAAACATATTTGAGATTTAAATCACGATTTCTCCCCTGATCAAAACATCAAACCAATTGAGATTTGTGATCCCAATTGATTAAAATCATTTAGAAAAGTTTGGGGGAAGACGTGTCAAGATTTAATTTTGAAAAATGACATATAAGGACCAATTTAAGACATTAAAGATTGTTAGTGTCAGGTATAATTGTTTTAAGAGATCCTTAAGTAAAATAAAACAATTTCACAATCAAACAAGAATAGAAAAAATTTCATTTTGAAAGATCTTTAAGTTTTAAAGAAAATCATACCATGACATAACATTAAATCTTTAGATCACCACTTTGTTTTTTTGTACAAACCGGACTTTTATGAAGAAATATCGTTTGAAAATATTTTATTTAAATCACTTAAGATTTGACAGAATAAAGTCCGGTTGATTTCAAAACTTTGAATCCGATTTATTTTCAAAACAACATTTTTCCATTTTCAAAAACAATATTACAAAGTTTTAGAGAAATGGTATTACCACTATTATCCCTGCACAAATATACATTAGGTGGTTGAGCCGCTTTTGTTGTTGTTGCTGTAGGGTTTGGAAGAAAAACCGTCTGCAGATGCAGTGAGACTTCTTACGTTGCATTTTAATGCCAAATGAGGTCAAATTAAGCTCCGTTTCTTCATTTGCTGATGAAGAAAACCATCTGTTGATGCAGTGAGACCTCCTACGTTGCATTTTTATGCCAACTCTCCATAGAAGTCCAATTAAGCTCCGTTTCTTCATTTGTCAACCCAAGATATAGTTACCCTTTCCTTTCGGCATCCAATCATCTTCATATGTGGGATCCGGATCGGGAACATTCTTATATCCATGATATCTGCATACGTTAGTGGACACAAACAGATATATGGTGGTCAACAACACCCAAACAGCAATCGACTAATAAAAGTCAATTCAACATATCAATCAGTTCATATAAAGCATGGGAATAATGTGTTTATCAAACTCTAATCATCTAATCCTAACAATCATATCCTATGCACCTAGTCCTTCAACGTAGGTTAACATGATTTTTAATTAAGCATATAGGATAATTAAGAAAGCCCGTTAGATGATATAGATTTGAAAAACATTCTCCCCCTCAATCAATGACTCATTTTCTTGAAAAGTTTTAAAAGCGCTGAAGTCATTGATTGAGTTTTCAATTTTTACGAAAACTCTGAACCTGATTGATTTTCAAGCAACTCATTTACCACCATTTTTGGAAAACAACAAATATTTTTCTGAAGAATTTTAGAAGGAAAAACATTTGTGTAGGAACAACAGTCCTTTTGACGACATGCTTTCCTTGTTATGTTTTTAGGATAAGTGCACGAAATATTTGAAAAATTGTTTTAGCGCAGCACTTTCCTTACTTAAAGAGCGGGTTGCTATCGGAAATAATAGCAAGCCATGGTTTAAGCGCGGGTCACAGTCTGAAATAACTGTAAGCCATTTTTTTGAAGCGCGGGTTACAGTCTGAAATAACTGTAAGCCATATTTAGAGACATGTTTAGAAAGAAATATTTTCACCTCCTGCTCGAACTTCATCTAAAGTCCCGTGCCATTATTGAATGATATTTCTAAGACCGTAGATGTTATCGATACCAGAAGACATGTCTTGAGAAAACATATTTTTGGAATTTTTCAATTTTCAGATTTTTATGGGCTTATGTTGATTTTATATTTTTGTATTTTTTTTTGTTGGTTTTATATTTTTGTATTTGGTTTTGCTGGTTTTATATTTTTGTATTTTGCTTTTTTTAAAAAAAAATATTTACAAAGATAGAGTAGATGATATAGTTTAAGAAGATGATGATACGAGTACCGAGATAAGGATATCGAGCAGCACGTCGTAGAAGATAGAATTCGTCATCTCTTAAACTTCCACCACCAAAGCTTCCGAGGCTCCTGAATTGAGAGAAATTGAACCGTCTGAAAGTGAGACTTTGGCAGCTTCCCCTCAAACCGAAAATCCTTTAGATGAGCAGATTCAAAGCTCTATTTCAAACTTGCCTTAGCCAGGTGCACGAAGAAGCACACCATTATCATAAATCCCGTTGCTCCATTTAAGAACGATAATCGAGGTTCTCCGTTCGGGGTTATGTCATCCAATAGAAGAACAACAACGTTTCATCCCACACTTAAATAATCTTCTCATATTTCTTTTCAATTGACGTCTAAAGGGATCCATTCCAAAAGGTATCACGAGAACAATTCCCCCATGTAGTTGAATTGATGCAGTCAGTCTCTTTGTATAATGCTCAAGAACTCTCCCGAATACACATCATGAGGGTAATGAAGAACACCTCCCCAATGTTCACATCTTTCGTCCCTGATGATAGTGTATGAAGCTCAAGAACCCGAAGTACACCAATATCCAAGAACTCTCCCGAATACACATCATGAGGGGAATGAAAACACCTACCCAATGTTCACATTTTTATTCCCTGATGATCGTGTATGAAGCTCAAGTATCCGAAGTATACCACTACACAAGGAAGGAATAACTGATAACATTGAAGAAGCAGGCCAAGTCACTGATTATCTCTGTGGATGACAATCTCTACGGATGTCAACTCCGGAATAAGTGATTATATCTCTGAATCACTGATTAAGCCCTCAAGTGAAAACAGCTGAGCGCCCCCAATGTACACAATTCTCTCTCCCCTGATGATTGTGATAACATCAAGATCATCACGCACTTGTGTACCTCTTTTATCTTCAGAAACTTTCTTTTACATCACTTCCCCCTCGTCGTTGGAATAATAACACTAAAAGCCTTGATGAGTAAAACCTTGAGTTTCTCTGCGGTCATGACATTTGTCTTCCCGGGATATCTTAAATCACTTAGAAGAATTAAGTTCTTCAAGTTTACTCGTGTTTAGATAGGTGTCTCCTTCCCCCTTTCTGGTTTTGATACTTCAAAATCAACAACTCTTTGTAAGCCCGTATACTTGAAATCTTTTGAGAAGAACACATGTAATCATGTGGGAATCAACTTGCTGAAGTAAAATGTGAGCAAGTCTAATTGGGAATTAACTTTGGCTTTACACTCTTCCCCAATTAGTGCTCTCCCCTAAACCGAAAATATTTATGATGAAAGCTTGAATTGAGAAGAAATCTTTAGATCGTTAAATGCAACTCGTCTTTAGTCTTCTAACATGTAGCAGAAACTGTAGAACCGACTGTAGACTCGACCTTCTTCAGGATTGTCCAGTTGGGGTTTAAATAGTTAACATCTTCATCTCACCAAGAAAGCATCCTAATTAACTTACATCCTGCAATTCCCCGTAACTAACATCCCTCCTAATCAAACAAGAACATAAATATGTTCATCAAGAAATTTAGCAATCAACCCACAACGAACACACGAAATGGTAATACCAAGCAAACAATCACATCAAACAAGAACAGAAGGTTGTTCGGAATCATCATGTTGATGAGCACGTGAAGCATTAACCGGAAGCACTTGTCTTTAAAATCATCAGCCCATGTGAAGATGTCAACCAACGGCTCTTAGAAGAAACTCCATGTAACGATGACCCGATAAGAAGAAGCTCGGTTCTTACATGAGTTAGGAGCCATTTGATCATTTATTCTCTAATATCAATCAACCATGCAAAAATTTCACACTTCTTCTCCCCCTCAAGAATTGAATACGGAGATGCCATTCTTGATTAAGTAAGTGAATATCATCCAAAAGTATTCTGTTCACACTTCTCCCCCACAAAATTTAGCACATCATGTCGCCATCGTCATTATAGTTGAGCAAGTGGAATAAGAAAACAATCAACAGTAGCCCGGTTCACTGGATAATTGAAAGCGCATGGAAAAAGCATGAAGCATGTTGATGAGAATGGTCATAATTGAGAAGATTTCTCTTCTTCAGAAGATAAAGCGCACTGAAGCGTACACTTTTCTTTTCTTTATAGAACGAGGTTTGAACTGAAGTATTCAAACGTCATAAGAAGATTTCTCTTCTTTAGAAGATAAAGCGCACCGACAAGTACACTTTTCTTTTCTTTAGAGTACGAGGCATGAACTGTTGTGTTCATACGTCATAGCCGAATGAATATCAAGATTGAGTTACTTGAACCCGTGAGTTATGAGATATCAATCCATTTGTAATCCATACTTTAAGCCAGTCCATGTAGTGAAGGATCGAAGTATCTGTAACTGAGTAAGGACTACCTGCACTAATATTACAAACTTGATTGCATATATTTTGGTTAGTGACATTAGTATCCAAACCCTTTGGGGTTTCACAGTCAACCTTGATTTTGTCATCGGTAAACAGCTTTCCGGTAGGAATCCACTTAAGTCCAGCATCCTTAAACATTCTACCAGACGGTATCCACTTATTGCAAGGTTTAGGATTGTTAACCTTCTTATGCACAGTGGAAGCTTTATCAATATTCCTAGACTCCAATGATTTAGCAGTTGTTATCCATCTAGGTGAAGTTTTGGGTTTGTTTTGCTTCTTATGCACTGAAGATGACTTACTGAATGTCCTAGACTTATCAGGTTGTACCTTAGCACTGTTTTTAGTCTTAGTGGATTGTACCTTAGCATGTGAGTTAGGAAAATGTTTCTTATTCGGAAAAGACTCAGAATTTCTAGTTTCATTTTCTACATGCTTAGCATTCTTCTTCATATAACTACTCTTAGATGCAAGCCAACCCCTAGTCTTTTGAGTGTTCCTAGGAAATGGTTTACAACTACTAGCAGTGCCTTGAAATCTCATGGAATGCATCATCCTAGGTGTTGCACCTAAAATTCCGTCTTTTCGAATATGTGCCTTTTTCCTAGCTTCTTCTAGATAATAGTTCTTCCACAAGTCATTCATATCATATGAATTATGGGTTTTAATGCTTGGTTTTGACACTGTTTTCGAACTAATCCTTGAGGTGCTGGGAGTAGAAGTGGCTACTTGTTGAGGGTTCACGAAGCTAGAAGCCTTATTCTTAGGTAACTCAGGTGAAGTGACTGGTTTTGACAAAACTTTTATCGCATCAACTTGGGAGGCAAACCGTGTTTTTGAAAATTTTGGTCTTTCGGATATAAACGCAGTAGGTTGCCTAACAACGGACCGGTTTCTAGTGAGATGAGAAACTTGTTTCCCCAAGGTTGATGGTTTTGTAAACTTAGTGTTCACACTTTTCCCTACAGTTTTCCTAAGCTCATTTTTTAAGGAAACAATAGCGAAACTCTTTTCCTGAAGTTGAGCTTTGAGTTCATCAATTTTTGCTATCAAAGAATTTGTTTGTTCCATTGACTTAGTTCTATCTTCTTTGATAGAGTCACCTAGTTCTATGTGATGCTTTCTCAAAGACTCATTTTCCTTTCGTAATTTGGCCACACAAACTGCTAATTCATCATTTCTCATTTGAATATCATCAATAGCATTAACATCAGAATTACTTGTAACCACATTACTTTTCACATGCATATCAGAAATATGTTTCTTCAAGTTGTTGATAGTCGAGTTTTTGGCTTGAAGCTGAGCTTTTAAATTGTTTATTTCAAAAAATTCATGAAATTCAGGAAATTCCGGATTTTCTAATGGTTTCTTAGTTTGAAAACTTTCCTCCTTTCTTTGTATTGCATTTTCAAGAGAAATGCAATGTTTTTCAAGTTTTGAGAATTTTTTTGAAAGTTCATCAAAAGCCTTTTTATCAACCATATCATTTGTTTTGAATTTATTAGTCTCAGCCTCAACCAAGGAACATATATCAGAATCATGTTTAATATTAAGATCAGTTTGTTTAGGTACATAAGCAAATGCACTATGTTGATCAGTTAAGGGTACCTCATCACATGAAACCAGTTCATTTGTCGGTCTGATATTTGCATCCACATCATGTGTGACAAGAGTCACTAAACTACTGGCTGTTTCAAGCTTATTTGTCTCTGAGCCTCTGTATTCAGTGTCAACTGATCCATCATCCGATGCCATACCGGTCTCAACACTACAATTTATTGATTGTACTCGAGATTCATTCGCCTTTCTGATCACAGCATCCACTTCTTGTGTGACAAGAGTTCTGATATTCTACATTCAGCAACACCCGTCTTATCAACTGATACATTACCCGAATCATCACAAATATCTTTCAACTGCACCAGACTCTCATCCACTTTTTCATCTTTCTGAGTAACTTCCTCAATATACTTCTCCACATTATCCATGAGATGGGTAAGTGTCTCTGTGAACACGCTAATTTCCATTCCAGTGTGTCTCTTGAAAGACATTTCAGTCGCGTCTTGATCATAATCTGATGTGAATTCCCTTCTAATGAATGCCTGAAGATGTTTGTAGATTACTTGAAGTGCAGCACTGGAACTATCCTTTTGAACCTTCTCTTTGTCAAGTTGTATCTCCAATTGCTCTAGGTTTAACAGCAAAGTTCCTGTTAATGTGGATAAGTCCTGATGGAAGAGGGCAATACATGTTCGTTCCATTGTTATGGGTAGAAGTAACATGAGGTGAGAGTGAAGTTGTTGATAAGGTTCAATGCTACTTTCTTTATGCATGGTATTCTGTAGCCTAGACTAGTGCAGTTCTCTCTCATTAGATTCTAAACACGGAGATCTCACATCGTCATTGATTGATTCCATCATCTGTAACCGTTCAGTGTAGCTAATGTTCTCATGGTTGTCAACTTCATCATACAGTTTGAGTACTTCTGAAATTACAGAATCAGGAGTGTAAGACATGATGTTGATGTGTACACGGGATTTTACAAGTCTGTGATTTAAACCGAGAAATAGAATCTTTCGCGGGATTTTACTAAAATCAAGACTAAACCGTAAGATAGTGAGAAGCAGAATGTAGTAAAGGAACAAGAAGATGATTAAGGAAGTGAAGATCAATTGGTGTTATGGTTGAAAACAAGGGTTTTGTATGTTAGGTTTAGAGACACATCGCAGGAATTGACAAATCACAGTCCTTGACAAGTCGCTTAATATATAACTCGCATAAGACAACTCGCTTCAATAAGCAAGCAAACAACTCGCTTATGTGGGCAACTCGCATAGAACAACTCGCTTCAATAAGCAAGCATACAACTCGCTTATGTGGGCAACTCGCATAGAACAACTCGCTTCAATAAGCAAGCAGACAACTCGCTTATGTGGGCAACTCGCATAGAACAACTCGCTTCAATAAGCAAGCAGACAACTCGCTTATGTAGGCAACTCGCATAAGACAACTCGCTTCAATAAGCAAGCAGACAACTCGCTTATGTGGGCAACTCGCATAAGACAACTCGCTTCAATAAGCAAGCAGACAACTCGCATAGGAAACTCTTTTAGGCAACTCGCTTAGGCAACTTTCTTAGGTAACTCGCTTAGGCAACTTGCTTTAGATACGCTGAATCTAGACAAGTCGCATAGGCAACTCGCTTAGCTACCAACTCTCTTCAGTGACAACTCGCTTCAAGCAACACACCAACTCGCTTCCAAGAAACACACACCGTGGCTCAACTCGCTTCCAACAAACATTCAAAAAACACCACTTTTCAATCCCCAAAACAACCCAACCACGATGATTCAAGCCTTCCAAATCAAAACCTAAACACTTATAATGATTCTAAACACAAAAGTACAATCAAAATCCAAACTTTAACACTAGATATGATCCAAATGATGTAAACTACTCTAAACTCATTCAAACCCAAAAACCTTATGAAAACCACTAGAAATCCAAGAACATGAAAGATGAGTGATCAAACCATGGCTCTTGATACCAATGGTAAGATATTGGATTTCATAAATACATAACAAATCACAATATGGATCGAATGAGATGAAGTAATTTAGAGAGAGAAAGTAGAATGGGAGCCTTTCTAGAGAGAGAAAGTAACAAAAGAAAGAATGTTAGATTGAAAGGTCCAACCCTCTACCTTGGGAGGTAGAGGGTATTTATAGTTACACAATAAACGTCCTCCTTCGGACTATGGATCAGGCATACAGTGGGTAAAGACCCATCCTTCCTCCACGGTGTTGCACTAAACTAAATAACTAACTAAATAACTAGTAAATAACGTAATGTCTACGAGCTAACTTATGCTAGTTTATATTTGGGGTGGCCGATACTTCACTATGGAATTTTCTAATTCCTAACAGGGGTGCAACAACAATAGGATGAATGCGTAGTTTGCATCCTTTGTTGCTTTCCATTGTAAGGGAAGCTTCCTAATAGCTAGGGACTACTTGATATAGCTCCTTGCCCCTAGCGTTCCTTCTTATCCTTCCCTGAGGACCCATCCTTTTCCACACTCCACCATTCCCGCCCTTACCATTTTAGTTCCCACGTGGTTCCTTGACCCGGTTGTCTCCGCAGTTAACCCGTGAGCACCTGTTCGATCTTGTTTCCCAATGGCTACTGGGAATCTAATCGACAGTAGTGCTCCCGTCGCGGGTGTCACTGCCCTAATTGGTAAGGTACTTGGAAACGCCATAAGAGGAGGTTTGAATGACGGGGCATTATGGTGTGTTGTGGTGGTGGGTGATTAGTCGTCATTTAAGAACGACTAAGTATTATTAGTTGTCATTTAAGAACATATTTTGGTGCTTTTTATGTTCTCATTCGTATTTTTCTTGTGATGGTGATAAAGGTTTGGATTATGTATGTTTTCACTGCTCTCGTGTTGGCGATATGTTGCCATGGAAATGAGTTTCTTCAGACTTTTCTTTTTAGGGATGTTTGATTCTAGAGAGCGACGACTATTGCTTTGCTTTTATTGTGTCTTCCTTTCTTACTTCGCGTATTTACAGCGGAGGTTTTACTGTTTTTCACGTGCTAATGTTTGTCTTTTTCTACCGGTTGGTAGGTTAGTGCATGTCTAGGTTCGTAGCCTGGGTGTCTATTCTTCTGCATGATTTGACATGATATTCCTTGGGAAGGAATGTGTATATGTACTTGCAGATTTTCTCCTCTCTTGTTATCTGGATAAGGTTTATCCTTTTACCTCCGCTATTGCCTTTTTTTGTTATTGAGTATTTCCCTTGTGTTTATTATGTCATGTCTGCCGCGACTTCCTGCGTATTTCTTTCGGTGTGTTACTTCTTCCGATGTTAACTCTTTATAGGTTGCGGGTCTTTGTTTCTTTTTATCTTCTAGGAACTGTTTCCGCATGGGTTTTTTTTTTTTTTTTTTTTTTTTTTTTTTTTTTTTTCTCTTCTGAAGTTCTTTCCCATTTTTCCTTGATGCATGTGTGATTCCGCTTATTCTTGCTATTCATCAGCTTCTACCGTCTGCCCTTTCTTTTTTTTTTCTTCTCTCTGCTTCTTCAAATGCAAACACTCTTCCGTGGTATATCTTGCTTTTCCGTGAAATTCACAGAACTTCCCTTCCGCTTCTTTCTCGATTGTCGTGTTTGAGAAAAGGTTTGTAGATCTTGCTTTTCCTTGCATCGTTATTTCTTTGAAAGGTTTTCGTGGGATGTGGAAACCCTGTTGCCTTTCTCTTATTCCTGGCTTATTCTTAAGCCCCTCGTTGAAACTTTGTCGATGCTTGACTGCTACTCGTTCCCTTGGTCTTTGTACCCACTGCCTTTTTCTTTCACGACTTCCCGCGGCTACTTCCCCTCTTAGTAGGGAAGTAGTTATGCTCATTACTTCGGCCATTGACTTAGGGACTCTGTCGTGTAGTCGCTTAATTAGTTCTGGATCAGTGATCACATGCATGAATCCCGAGACTTTCATGATTTCTGGGGCTCCCTTTATGTTCCTTGTTTCTTCTTTGAATCTCCGTACGATGTCTTCCGTTAGCTCTCCATTCTTTTGCTTGATGTAATGAATCTCCACAGGATCTTTGATACATTTCTTTTGCTGCAGGAAGTTAGTCAAGAAGGCCTCCTTTAGCCTGTCGTAGCTATCTATTGATTCGGGTGGAAGGTCATCAAACCAGACCCTAGCGGATCCAGTGAGCGTGGAGTTGAACATGTAGCACCATGTTGGCATGGCCCATCGTTCCACCTTTGCTGCTGCCTGGAAAATCTTTAGATGATCCTCAGGGTCTCCGCTCCCATCATATGTTTTCACGTTGGTTGGCATCCACGTTTTTATGGTCATTTCGTAGTAGCGGATACGTGGAGTGAACGGATCAGTCTCCTTGCAAACCCAGGGTTTGGCCAGGTCACAAACATAATCATTTGGCTTCCGCTTTTTGACTTCGGACCCTCGGCATCCACTTCCGTAAGGTTCATCATTTGAACAGTTATTCGCCTTTCGCGACCGAAGTTTTTCGGTTTTATGACTTCCCAACTTTGATCCTATTGGCCGTGATTGATAACCCTTGCGGTTGCTCCTCTCTTTTCTTCCGGTACTGTGGCGGACTTGTTGCCTGCGGTCTTTAGGACATACGGAAACACTTTCCTCCTTATCTCCGAGTCGGTGGAACACACTTTCGCGCAGCCTTTTGAACACTGTTTCCCTTACGTCTTTCTTCCTTTTGGGTAACCTAGATCGAGTACGTCTTTGGCTGCCATCATCATGCGTATTCCGCCGCTTCACTGCCTCGATCTGTTTCCGTAGGTCTCCATTTGGCGTTTCCGCTATGTGGTGATGTTGGGTTTCATGATAATCCTTCCGAATTTCTGTTGCCTTGGCTCTTTCTTCTCGTTTATGAACATTCTCCATCATAATAGGCAAGATCTTGTCGAAATGTTTATCACAATACCTCCGGAGGGCTGCGTCAGACGCAAGTCCCTCAAGGTCCGTCGAGACCGTGTGGTTTTTTCTTTCTACAGTACTCCACAACGTAGACATGAAGGCAGGAGTTGGTCCCGATCTAGTGCTCATGGTGAGTATTTTCTGGAACGCAGTTGTGTACTGGGTCCCACGGATGGCGCCAACTTGTTAGTACAATTTATGCGACTGGTTATAATGGGTCTGGACGTAGCTTACCGGACTGGGCCAGTAAGCCTTTGATGGGATGGTTTTGTACTAATCAAAGTAATAAGAGTGACATTCCTGCACAAGGAAGGTAAACCGTTAGTCTTACCGTGGGGACGGACCCCACGATTAGAATCCGGCGTGATAGTAAGTACACATTCTTGGGGAAGTAAAAGTATGTGTGTGTAATTATGAGAGAGAAAGTTGTTGTACCTTGTATGGGGATTAGAGTCCTTTTATAGGCGAGGTTTGCTGCTGGGGCTTCCTGGATTATCGCATATAGTGGTTAGTCGCCGGAGCCGGACCCTTGGCGGACAAGGGTTCCGTGTTAATCGCAGATGCAGACGTAAGAGGCCTAACGGTTGAAGGTTCAGCCCGTTATATACCTTGCGCGCATCTCGAGGTCTTGGCCATAGCCAATTTAGTCATTGGGCTTACTGTAGGCCCAGGGTTTATAATTCTTGGACCTGAGTACAGGGTTCATAATCATTGGGCCTGAGCCGAGAGTGTGCGTATAGTATGCATTGGGCCTAGTAGACCTGTTGTACATACTATACGTCATCAACTATGTTTGACTGTTAAACGAAAAGGGTATTTTTGTCTTTTCAAATACCATATTAAATAAATTAAATGGGGTCCATTATCTCTCATTCTACCAACACACAAACAACTTAACTCAATCTCATCACCCAATAAAAAAACACACTTGTTTTTTCTCTCTCTCCAAACAACACCCACTGTTTTCTTACTTGATTTGGCTAACAATCGTTCTCTCCATCACATTCAACCACTAGATCTATGCATTTGTGTGTTTGTGGTCTTGGCCGGATGTGGCTAGTGGTGCTATTTTGGTGATGTAAAAGGTTTGTGGTGGTTTGATTTTGTTGTATTTATTGGTTTTTCTTTTTAGATAAAGAAGGTTTTTTTAAGGGATATTGAGTTGGAATGATAATAAGAAAGTGGGTTTGATTTGTATATGTAGAAGATGATGAGGTGAGAGGGATGAAGCTATGCGGTGGAAATTCAATGTGTTGTTGAAGATAAGTAAATGTTTGTTGATGGTGAAGATGAGGTTGGGTTGTGTTGGTTTTTATGTTTGAAAGATAAGAGATGTTTCACAAGGGTGGCTAGACCCCCTTAATCATAACAACCCTTATTGCATTTTGTTATGTAATTATAATTATTGGTTACAAAGGTTGCATTTGGTTTATTACATGA
Source organism: Chrysanthemum seticuspe (assembly GCA_019973895.1). Lineage (NCBI taxonomy): Eukaryota > Viridiplantae > Streptophyta > Magnoliopsida > Asterales > Asteraceae > Chrysanthemum > Chrysanthemum seticuspe. The sequence goes on along the minus strand of BPTQ01000008.1, from coordinate 108,908,652 downwards.
TTTATGAAAGTGAAATGTTTAACTTAGAGGATCTGCAATGCTCAAATGCATCAATAGTTTTTTGCAATTACACCTTATACTTTTTATTAATTTAAAAATATGAAAAAGCTTTTACTTTTAATCTCTCTAATGATAAAAGCTTTTTACAAAAGCTTTCTTGAAAGAGCAAATGACATAGCAAAAGGAGTAAACCGATATAGTTTGACTAAAATATTAGTATAGTAGAAAGCCTCAAAAGTTTGTTGAATTATAAGTTATTTCAAAAAGCTTTTGGAAACGCTCATAATTGCATTGGTAGAAATTCTTTTAAAGACTTTTCAAAATAGTGAAAAGCTTTTGACAAAGCTTTGCATTGCATATGCTCTTAGCAGTTATAGGTGTTGACCCTTTTTTGTACCCATATAAGTACTATAATTATTTGTTTATTAGTCAAAGTCAAACAATAATCGAGAAAAGAAAGAATAAAAAGAAGGGTATATTTTTTTTAACGACAATTGTGGCAACATGGCTCCTAGCCCAGAAGGGTATGTTAATCATTTCATATTATTAAGATGCTGGTATTTTGATATTTTCACATTGTTTAGTTGGTTAAACTAACAGTCAATGTAAAATAGACCAAACCCGAAACAGGTTTTTCTTTTTTGGACAGGATCCAAGACCTTTTAAAAAATTGAACTGAAAATGAAATATTAGGAAAATCACAAGAACTAAAAATGTAGTTAACTCGTAATTATTACACAATATTTTCGTAGCAACAAGATGTTGATAAAAACACTAAACATATTCCCATGCATTCCCTACATGACACTATTTCGTTTGTAGATATATCACAAATCTTTACTTGAGTACTTGTCAAATCTTATTTGGTTTTTGAGTAAAATCTTTATTGATTTGTTCTAATTTGTTAAGTCTTGTAAAATATCTAATTAAAGATGCAAATATGATAGATGATAATGTATAAGGCGGAATCTGCCTTATAAAAGCAGGCAACACTTCAGTCTATCATGTTCACTTCTGGGAGAAATGAATATATTATGGGAAAGAAGTTCTGACAAAATCTTTTCGTATATGGGTAAAAAGGATGTGCCCAACCACGACACAACTCCCAAAGCAACGGAAAACCGCACATACAGACAAGATAGCTCGGATATCAAGTCTTAGGAAGTCAAGCTCAAGGAAACCATGCTACTATCCATCGGACATTAGCGAGATCTACCACCCGTGATCCGTGGAAATCAACAAATCTCTTAGCCTATAAATATAAAGCATTAGATCATTTGGACTAAGGTTTTTGACATACAAACTAGCAATATACTCTCTCAAACTCTTTATTTCTCTAGAATTTACACTTAATCTCACACCTGAGGCTATTCATGGGATCCCCCTCCAATGGTGAGACGAGCGATTCTCTTTTTAGCGGATATACACTTGTGAATCTAAACCATCTTTTGGCAACAACTGGTACCTCTTAGCCGATGGTTAGTAAAATATTACCGCTAAGATCAGTATCATCCGTGGGACCCTAACACAACTGCCTCCTAAAAACATGAATCAAGCTGGGGAAGATACTCCCACTAATGTAGACGGTTCAATCCGAAACACCGTTGCTATGAAAAAAAAAATTCCAACACGATTTTCCACCTGGGTTCGGCCCGCCAGAAGTGGTTCGAAAGTTTGCCAAAAACACTATAAGAAACTACTTCCCTTTATGGCGGAAAGAGCCTAAAAAGAAAAATTAAAAGATGTTAGAAGTCGGTTAAGGTATGGAGAAAGTACTGAGCTAGGAACCGAGGAAACAACCCAATTCCAAGATATTCGTGGATCCAAGAAGAAAAAGACAAAGAGAAAAGCGAGGGGGAAAACAAGGTCATGGACACCACCTGGGTCACAGTCTAGGAGTGTATTCTCCAGGATAGGATCCGGGTCATGTAGTTCGCATGAGAAGTTGACCATGTCACCGTCATCGAGTTTTTCCCGGCCTTGAAGCGTTTTCTTATGACTAGGAGCCAAAATGAAAACACCAGAGGAGAAAAACTAGATATCTCATTAGGAGCTATGTGACTTGTTCTACTGCTCGTCAAAGGGGGATAGAGCAGAATTATCACTATCCGAAAAAAGAAAACTCTCAAGGAAAAAGGGTTGACCCTTCTAAAAGTGATGATAGTGTTTGAGGAAGGCACTTGAAGAAAAAATATAGAAAATACTCAGAGAAGGTAGAGGATGAGCTATCCTTTCCATACAACAGGGAGTTTAGTACGTCATTCACTAGGCTTATTAATGACTTTGTTTTCCCAAAACAGATTAGAATGCTGACAAATGTGAAATCATATGACGACTCAATGGATCCGGAAGATCACCTTAAGAACTTCTTAATCTCGACTTTGGCGATTCCTACATGGTGCAACATGTTCAACTCAACCCTCAGGGGGCAGCTTGGCTATAGTTTGATGAACTCCCACCATAAAGCATATATAGCTTTGAGGATCTAAGGAAATATTTCTTAGCATAACTCTTACAACAATAGATTTATAAGATCCTGTTGAGCTACATCATGTCAAGCAAAAGGAAGGGGAAACAAAAAATGCTTTCATGGAGCATTTAATAAATGAAAGTTTCCTGGTGAAAGGAGTTCCCAAAATGCATGAGGATATCTGTATTTATGCATTGCATTACAAATTGATCAAAATGCTAGACGATAATATCCGCAAAACAATGGACAAAATAAGTGTGATGAAACATTCCATCCGGGGGGAAAAGGTGACTGTTAGCCAATCTAGAAGAAAAGAATCATCTTGGAAACAACCGGAATTGAATAACAAATCTCACCCAGAACCAAGCTATGGGAGGGGGGATATTACAAGCATAGGTCTAGAGAATCCAACCGAAAACCTGACCACTTTACCCCGCTCATAAAAACACATAATGAAATACTAGCCATGAAGTCCATGAAAGCAAGTTTTGTCCCAGTACCTTCCATGACAGGGCCACCAGAAACAAGAAAAAAGAACAAGTTTTGTGAATTTTGTGGGGATAACAGGTTGTGGAATTGAGTAAATATGATATCACTTTCCGCAACCGGACATCTTTCAAAGGTCAGATCTTGGCAGACTTCTTAACTGAGGTGCCGACTGAATGGAATGACCTCATGGAAGAAGAGTCGGCGAAGAAGAGATAAGGATGAGGAATCTACATCTGGATGGATCATCCAATATGGAAGGATCATGGGATGGGCTCTTACAAATCCGGAAGGTATGAAATTTACATATGCAGTTCATTTTGAATTCTCAGCCTTAAACTATGAAGCCGAGTATTAAGCTTTGTTGGCAGGGCTAAAAATAGCAAAAGGCATAGGGGTTAAGGATATTAAGGTCTTTGTAGATTCGAAGTTGGTGGCTAAAAAAATAAATGACCTCTATCAAGCTAAACAGGAAAGCATGAAACAATACCTAAGTAAGGCCAATGAGATAGTTGAGCGGTTCAGGACATTCTCCAACGCAAGTACCTCGCGAACAAAATTAGCAGGCCGATGCTCTGAGCCAGATAATGTCCATAAGTTTTGGCCACTTGACCAAGCAACTTTTGGTAGAGCTATTGTCGTGAAAACTAATAGAATGAATGGAAGTGTTATCAGTAGTTGAAGAGGAAGGGGATACTTAGATGACGCCCATACAAGAATATTTGGAGAATTCTGTACTCTACCAAGAAATAAGGAAAGCTAGGAGGTTGAAGGCCAATGCAAAGAGATACATTATGATTGAAGGAGTATTGTACTGTAGGTCCTTCCTAGGATCGTGGTTGAGATATGTGGGCCCGTTACAAGAAACTTATGTCATAAGGGGGATACACGAAGGATCTTGTAGCTTACATGCAGGACCACGATCGGCCTTAGCAAAGTTAATGCAACTCCGATACTACTAGCCCACTATGTACTCATATGCAAGAGCGGTAATAAGAAAATGCTAGGAATGCCAAGTGAGTTCCGTACCAAGACTCCCTAAACAAATTTAACTCCTAAACAAAGTTAACTTAGATTAATCACTTCCTAGGCGCTACTAGGCGACCAACCTTTCCAATTTTTATAAACGGTCAAACAAATTGGTCAACCTTTGTTAATGGCGGTCAACGACTGTCAACGATGGTCAAACTTGCCGGAAACTTGCAAATCTTGTCAGAAATACCCAAAACCCATCATACACTAGTTTTAATACTTATAGTCAATGTTTATATCTATTACAAGATGTTTTTTTTAGTAAAATCTTACCAGAAATACCCAAAACTTGCTAAAATTGCCAATCTGATAAATCACCGATTAATACCATCTAGACTGATTACAAGCTACAAAGGGGTCGACTGCCTGACTACCGATTCAAGATTTTTGCAAACTTAGGATTATATATCTACGGTTATTTTCCTAAGGCCATCATAAAGGTAAAATTTCTCATTGTGGCAATAGACTATTTCACCAAGTGGATTGAAGAAAAGACGGTCGTCACAATCACTGAAAATCAAGTGATGAAATTTGTCTGGGATAACCTAATTTGTAGGTTCAAACTTTTGGAGGATATCATATCTGATAGTGAGAAGCACTTATGTGATAATTTGTTTGAAGCATGGTGTGAAAAATTGAACATAGTAAAACATTTTGCATTAGTCAAACATCCCTAAAGCAACATTCTGGTAGAAAGGGAAAATAGAAGTGTGGGTGAAGGAATCAAGGCATGTCTTGAAAAAGATAACAAAAATTGGGTAAAAGAACTTTCGCATTATGGGCATATGAGAAAATGATCAAATCCAGCAATGGACACACACACATCTCACTCACTTACGAAATTGAGGTAGTTATCCCGGTGAAAATCGGGATGTCGTGTCTCAGATGTTCAATGGTAAGTGAAACAGAAAATGATTAGATCTTTTCAAGGTGAAAAGAGAACTGGCCACCATCACTGAAGAAAGGAACAAACAGAAGATGGAGAAATACTACAACTCAAAGGTAAGGAGCACTGTACTAAAGCCAGGAGACCTGGTATACTGAAGCAACAAAGACAGTAGGATGGAAGACACGACAAATTTAGGTCCCAAGAGGTAAGGCCCCTATGAAGTTATTGAGGCCTTGGGAAAGGAGCTTTCAAGCTCCACAACTAGAAAGGAATGATGCTACTAATGCAACAACTGCAACACTAAAGTTTTACAACCCCCTAGGCAGTGTACCTAACTGTTATAGTGTAGTATAGGTAAGACCGGGGGAAGATCGTTCTCTAGAGGAACAATGAGGTATGTTCGAGATGTATGACGATTTGATCTAAAGTCGGAAGGAGATTATTTTTGTGTATTTTGTATTTATTAGAAATTGAGAGAGAGAGTTTCTTTTAAGACTAATATTAAACCTAAATTCAAGAAACTAAAATGACAGGAAAAGTAAATTTTTGTCATGAATCAACAAGAGTTAAAGGCGTATTTATCTAGGGTGCACTACTCCTTGCTAGCTATCTAATTCTACCTATCGATTGTCACTTCCTTGATTGATCATATTCCTTTTACAAGTTCTAACTAAAGGGACATGAGCAGATTTCATAGCCAATTGCTAGAGGGAAGAGTATTAGACATAGGTGATTTAGTTAGTTACTATATTGATTAACAAGAGGGACATGAGAACTAAAGACACAAGTTATCCAGCTGTCTAGCATGTTGTCTTAAAACATTTAATTAGAAGGGCGGGATATTAACCAGGAATTGTAATTATTTGCAAGCATTCAAATACATTCAATTGAACAAAGAATCGATAGGAAGCAAAAATTATAAACTAAGCAAGTTTCATATAAAACCTAAATAAATACCAAGTAATCTAGCCTAGCATAACAATTGAAAAACAAGCAATCAAAATAATCAAGAAAATAATGAATAACATAATTGAATGTAACTTATCTCATAAATACATACAAGTCTAACTAGTAAAAAGCTCTAGAAAACACTCCAAGTTCGGTTAGGGTTTAGCTCCCAAGAATTTCAAATGAAAATATGAAACGAGGCAAGAGTATATATAGTTTTCAGGGTTGTGACGACGACATCTTATAACTGTGATGCCATCAACTCGTCAATTCGATTAGGGTTAATTCTGCACCGATTATGTGTGATAACCTCTCATTCCATAATCGTGATATCATTGTTTTGAACCAATCACCCAATAACATCCATAAAGAAATGCAAAAGTTTATTTTGCATATAAAAAATTTGTATACAACTATATACTATATGAAATGTTTGTAAAAATCTTACCAAACGTATATGTTGAATCAATTGTGTGCTCCAGGAAACTTTTGAAACACAAAAAATTCATACGCTCTTGTACATGGTCAAAAGTAGAAGTTTGATGTACATTAGTTTTTTGTTAAGAAAATGGATTATACATTCATGTGGAGTTAATTTAATGTTGTCTAAATTCTTCTTAACGTGGAAGTTTAATATCACATGATACTCATCTTTGTGCAACATCTGATCAAAATAAAAAAAACCATCATATTATTGATTGTCGCATGAATCTTAGTTCCTTATTATGTGAAAAAAATAACAGTGGCTATAGTATTCAGAATACATATAAGATGACTAATTAAATGGTTTGATACAAATACATAATTATACATGTTCATACATCAGAATCATATGGATACCAAAAACCTTTTTGCTAGCTAGCGCCATAATATTTGTTCCATATATAGATGATTTTAACTTTGATGTGGCACTTACCTAGTGTACCATCAATTTCAGCAAGTGGAGTTGCAGCTATCCATTTTCACACAAAAACTTGTTTACATCAGAAACATACTATTAGTACAAAAGAAAAACACACGGCGAAAAAAAACACAGCACAAACATTAGGGTTAGCATAAAATCACATATAAGATTTGTTTTAAGTAAAATCGGTAACGAAATGAAAACGATGTTTTGAAGACTGACCTTTTTTGTTTACACAGATCACCGAATGAGTATTTTTTAAGAGATTGTATAGGTGCCGAATAAGGGGTATTTATAAGATGGAATTATGGTTCGTGTCATGTTAGAATTTCGATACCTAGATCTAGAAGTTATCAAGTTTGATTTTAGGAATGTTATGTTAATAGTTTTTTGCAACATAGACCCTTCGTGTTTTTTCTATTTTTGTCACACTTTTGACACATAGTTTTTTTCATTGATTTTATTAGAACACAAGGTTAACCAATCTTGAGTTTTTAATTGGCAAATATGAAGGATCGATTTTGCAATTGAACCTTCGTATAGGTCGATAGAAACCTCCATTTTTGCGAAATCAGAGTTTCTTTATTATATAAAATATTTGATTGACCTTTCCTAATCTATCAAAACTTTATGCATTTAACTCAATTTGATTTTTTATTCATTAACCATGACTTATAAAAAGCTTTATGCATTTACTTTTATATGGATTTATGCATTTAATTTAATTTGATTTTTTATTCATTAACCATAACTTCAAGCCTTGGTGATCTAGATGATGAATTAAGGGTGGATATGCTAGTCTATAAACCTAACTAGTACTCTCATCAAGTAAGTGATCTTTATTTTGAGTTTAATTTGTAATTAAAAAGTTAGGGTTTATGAGTCGGATTAGGCAATTTGGGTAAAATGTGTTTTAAAGTAATGAAATGATGTTATAATGTTCATGGGATAAGTTAATTCAATTGTATTAAATAAATATAATAAATTTGGAGGTTTTCATCATATGATCATATGATGATTAGAAATGAGAATGCTAATGTGTTATATAAACCATATCATGGTATTGTTTAATTTGTTTATGATACGTGTTAACTGTGGCTTAGGAAGCAAGTGTGGATGATGGTGATAAATTGTGGGTAAACTTAGCCATGGAATCAAAGGTAAGTAAATGGTTATAATATGACGTTATGTTGATTTTTATCATATATGTGTTATGCAAATATTTGTGCTAAGGTTTAGGAGACAATAGAATTAAGGTGTTTGGATGGGTGATAGACTAAAGGGTTAGTTTGGCCAGCCTAGCCAATTATGTGTTAAACTAGTTTGAGACTAGTTAAGGAATGCGTAGGTTTATCAAGTGTTGATGTATATGTTATAGTATAGTTAAGTCCTTTAGTCTATTAAGAAATATGTATGTTGTATATATGTGTAAATAATATATAATGTCATGTTATTGCCTTTACCTACTAAGTGTAAGCCTACCATTTAGTTGTTGATGGTTTTGTGTAAGTTGTGCTTGATGCAAGTAAGTTTTGGATTTAAAATCTATGGCTAAGAAGTATAAGGTTTGGAAGCGAGATGAACTATATATAGGATCATAGTACTAGATACTAAGCTCAATCGACGTTGACCCACCAAGTATCGTAAATGGTTTGTAAATATTGTTGTCAAAGTGTTTTTGGTAATGTGAATTGTAAATGAGGTCTTGTTATAGTTTAAAAGTATATTTACAGAAATTAAAAGTGTATTGATGTCTTATGTTATAGAGTATGCAAATAGGTCAAAACGTGTGTTTGGCAAAACACTTGTCACTTTGTAAAGTATGTTTATGAGAATGAAGTACGTGTTGTTTAAATGATTTCTGGAAGTTCTTATGTGTTGTTGAAGTTGTATAAGTCGGTTTACGAAGAAATGGGTTAAAATGGTACTTTGTAGCAAATGGGTCATTTTTAGAGTACAAAATGGGTCTAATTTATTTTAGAGTACAAAACAGGTCAAATTTAGAATAATATGAACCTGGGTTCTACAATAAATGGGTGTTTTTCATGGTACTCAGAGGGTCTATTTTAGACTAATACCTACCTTAATAGGGTCTGTTTACAAAAAAGGTTCATTTTAGACAAAAACCAACCTTTTGTAAAAAAATCAAGTTTGGTTCGGGGTGTTTCAACTTGGTATCAAAGCTTCAGTTTAAGTAAATTAGGTTGCCATTGTAGGTTGCCTAAACTTAGACCACTTGTAGATACATGTGTCGTAAGTGTAAGTAGTGCATAAAAGTAGTTGTCTTAGTTTTAAGGTAGTGAAATGCTTACAGCTATGAGAATGGTGATGCGTAGACATGAATCGATTATGTGATGTGTTATATAAGCCATAGACTAAATGATGTGATTATGAATAAGAATGATAACACTTGCTGGTTAAGTGTTAGCATGATAATATGTGTTTATGTAATATAAGTGTATGGTAGACTAGTGTACGTTTAAGTGCTATGAAAAGTACATGATATGTTTGAATTGCATAGGGTGAAGTTGTATTGATGTGGTTTGATGTCTGAAAATATATGAGCTATAGATGAAATAACTAGAACGTGTTTTATAGTGTCGTGACACTTTTGGTTATTGTCGCACGTAAGTTGTATGTTTACGTTGATGAAGAGTCTATAAAATTTTAATTGATGTCGAAGCAAATAAGTATGATGTATGTGGGGACTAATGATCAGTATATGGTCTAATTAGTATTTCATGTTTAATGAATGATGATAGTGTGTTGTAATAGAGATGGAATAAAATGGGTTTAAGTACCTAATGCATAAATATAGAAATGTGATGAGGTTTAAGTTTATGATAGTGAGAAGATGAAATCATGTTACCTAGAAAAGATGATAAGTAAATCGTGATAGCAAAACGTGAGTAAATGTGATGAATAGTAATGATACATAAGAAAGGTTGTGATGTGATATAAAATGCGCAAGATGAATTATAAAACATGAATAGAATCATGTTAATATATTGGAATGTGTATTATAAGTAAAATGAGGTAAATGAGCGTGTTATAGAATAAACCTATTTAAGGTTTATAAGTTGAAGACTCGATTAAACTAAATATGTAATAGTATAAATGATGAATAGGGTCAACTTGGGGTTGATGGGGAAATGTGAAGTGCAATGTAAGGATGCACAGAAAGTTATAAAATGGACAATCATCATATAGATCTTGTTTTAAAATTTCTTAAGGCGATAAGAATTGGAAATGGTGGAAGTACTTTTTTAAAAAAGTACATGAATGGTAAAATGTGTAAGATATTAAACTGTTAATAACTTGGATCCAATAGAATGTTATAAATGACTCGAGAAAGTGTTACAAGAATTGTTATAGTGATAGTTAGAGTAAATCCTATAGGATGCGTTATAGTGAATCCTACTAGATACGTTATAGTAAGTCCTTCGGGATGTCTGATAGCCCCGAGTGAATGTTATAGAATCTTTCACGATGAGTTAAATTGCCTTCACCGGCAAAGATTGCCTATATCTTTGGTATGTGCGTTAGTCCCCTCATGGAAATGTTATAGTAAGACGGATCCTCTAGAAATGAGAATAGTGGAAAAGTTTGACTTTTGGTCAATGAATAAGGAGTAAGAAAAGGTAGAAGGTGCAATAGGAGTATGAATGTTGTGTTAAAAATGCTTAAGTAGGATGATTTATAATCTCCTTATTTAAATGGATTGAAATGCCTCTTCATGTAAATAAAGAAATTTTAAATCGCGAACCATAAGTTTATAATTTTTTACTTACATAGATTAGTACGCCTGTTGATGTAAATAATGAATTATGAATAAGTGGGCTGATGTGTTCCCAGTATGGCATAAGTACAAGTAGAGGAGTAGAAAGTAAAAACTAAAACAAGATAGACGTCATAAGAAATAAGATAATTGTGCAATGAATTAGATGGCGACTTTAAATTTGAGATGAAAATGAGAAACCTACAATATGGGTGCTTAAGTGAAGGTTAAGGAGTTAAGAGAAAGTGATTTGAAATTATGAAAATGTCATGTGACAATGAGCAGATATAAGAAATGTCCGTGATATATGCTAACTGGCATTAGCGCACATATGAAAATTTTGGAAATATTAGTCAAAGTTTGACTTATATAAAGTCAAAATAGTAATTTTTCAAGTGACATATAGTCCTTGATTAAATATTTTAGAAAGTAAATAAGTATGAGCATGATGTGGTAATGAAAGAGTTGATTAAATGATATCGCCGTTGGAAAATGCGACTTGAATGACATAAAGTCTGTTATTACAAATAAACCGTAAAAACGTTTATTTATATTTTACGATCTTCTAATGTTTTGTCGATAACAAACGTAAAATCATTTTAACGAAAAAAATAAAATACGTAATTATTTTGAGCCAATAGTTGTCTAACACACTTACGTTTTCACATAAAACACTAAAACAAGTATAAGTGCTTTTATGATTTAGTAATACATATGTATAACAACTAGTGTTTACATATTGGGTGAATATATACATAACTAGTATGTATTATAATGGGTGATACAATTGGGTAGAAACCTAAGTATTTGACCGATTGACCAAGTACATTGAATGTAGTTGGGAACAACCCAAATTCCATGACCCATACCCATGGAGCTTGACCCATAACCCATTGCATGACATCATGTATAAGTCATATATGGATAATATCCATGGCCCATAGTTTTAATCCATGATCCATGGTTTTAATCCATGAACCATGGACTAGATGCATTGCATCTTGTTGATACATTGTATCTACTTGGATACCCATGACCCAAAACCCATGGGCAAAAGGGAGCGTCCCACGGATCCCCAGTAATACACTGGACGGATCCCTCAAGTGAGGGATCCGTGGGATCCATGGAACAGTAGCCATTTTATCTCTATAAATAGTGAGCCATTTCTTCATTGTTTCTCACCCCTTTCTCACATATTTTCTCTTTGAGTTATAAACTCTCTAATCCCAGATCCAAGTGATCTATGTATGTAATTTTGTTTTTGTGTGATTCTCTAGGTTCCCCTTAAAGGCGAGATCACCATCTCTTGAAGATGAGCAAGCTCAAGTCCATGAGTTGCCACGATTCATTATCATCAAGACAACTGAGGTTCTCTTGTTGATAGTTCTCTTCTTCTTATAAGAAGTGTAGTGTTGAAGACATTAGTGAAAGATGTCTAAAATAGTCAAGACGAAGACATTAGTGAAAGGTGTCGAACGTCCGTATTGAAAGCACTAGTGAAGGGTGCTTAGAAGTCAAGGCTAAAGGCATTAGTGAAGGATGCCTAGAAGTCAAGTCACAAGGCATTAGTGAAGGGTGCCTAGAATATCGAGTCAAAGGCATTAGTGAAAGGTGCCTAAGGTGTACATTTGATATGGTGTGATTCGATGTACAAGATAGATTAGTATTGGGTCAAAGGATATTGATGTCTTGTTGATGTTGTTATAAGGAGTAGATCTCCTTTGGGGTTAGTTGTTGTTGTAGTGTTGGGTAGTAGTTCCTCCACTGTAATGGAACTCGGTATCTAGCCTAGTACCGGATAAAGGGTAAGCGACGTTGTGATAGGTTTGGTTCTACCTCGTGGAAGAACCCGGTATCTAGCCTTGTACCGGATAAATAGTAGGCAACGTTGTGATGGCTTCTCCGCCATAAGGAGTTGTTGTCGTGTAGTGTTTACGAACTCTCGAGTAGGTGACTCGGGGAGTGGAGTAGGGCAAGGACGGTGTCCTTGTAGCCGAACCACTATAAATACTCGCGTTGTGGTTTTGTGCTTCTTACCTTTTCATTACATTCTTATATATGCTTGTCTATCAACATCCAACACACATGTTTAATAGATTGACATAAGTCGATCTAAATATTTGCAAACCAAGTTTTAATTGGTAAAACTATTCAACCCCTCTTCTATTTTTCCACAATTGGCATCAGAGCTTCGTTACCAAGTTTCTTAAAGTATATTGTACTTTAAAAACTTGATACGATCCGTGTTTAATTGAAAACTACAAAGAAGGTTTTTTACAAAAACAAACACCATGTTTTTAAAACACTTTGTTTGGATGTTGATTAGATGACAACATTTTTTTTCTTGCTATTTATTTAATTGCACTAACCTTCTTTGTCATATTGCTTAGTTAAAGCTCATACATACCAAGCCATAGGAATTGCTTGGTAACAAGAATACCTTCTCTAAAAAGGTATCTTAAACACGAAGGAACCAGAATTGTCTATTGACATTTGTTGTGTCATTTGTAAAGACATTCCTAAGTGCATTAGAGGTATGACTTTCCACTTAAGAATTTATATGATTATCTTTTGTGTATATATTACACGTAGCTTCATTAGGAAACTTTTTTCGCATACGTGTTGCTCTTTCGTCTAAAGTCGAGGTTTATAAAATTTGTGCTTTACTTTATTTAATCCAAAAATCATATCTTTCTAATAATAAAACAAAACACAAATCTCAAAAATTCCTCCTTCCCCATAAAACTCCCTCCGATGTCCACTCCACCAAATCCTCACTTTTTCAAATCTTCCACTTTCAAAAATTACCTCTCATTCAAAACCTCATCTTCCTCCTCATCTCATCTCATCTCAAACCAAAAACCAAGAAGGTTCTTCATCAACATGGTTTACGTCGCCATCGTACTCATCGCCCTAACACTCATCGCTCTTGTGTTTTCCATGATGAAGTTTTCGTATGGAGACATATACTTTGTGTTGTTAATCTACATTGGTGTTATATACCCAATCCTTTTTATCGTTCTTAGCATTGATATGAAATATTACTAATGTTCTAGTTTATCTAGTTTATTTCTCAAATATGTTTGTCCTTTCGTTTACTTTTTATCTTTCGTATTTTGGTCTTGAGATACATTAGAAACCGACAATGCATGCTAAAGTAAACATTGGCCTAATTACATACCTTTGTATAAACATATAAGATGAAAAAATCTCTTTTCGTCAAAACCAATTTTCTATCACTACAGATCCACGGTTCCCTGTAGGTATACTAGCCGGATCCCTCATGGAAGGGAACCGTGAGAACCGTCCTTCTGGATAACAATTTTTTCATGCAATATAAAAACCGTTTTCTTTCTAAAAGAAATGTTCCACTAGAATGTCAAACATTAAGTGAGTTAATTATCATTGTTAATAAACATCTTGTAAAAACGTTAGGTAATCACTGTTTTGCCCGTAATACGTCACATCCTATCAACTCTTCTTTTCTATAGGTCTCGCTATGTCGCATGAATATGAGTTCGATTTTTCACTCACTTGCATTTACACCCCTAAGATCTCCCTTGAGCCCAACACACCTGGCAATCATGTCCGTGGGTTCAATAATCTCGAAACCCGTCACTTCCATGAAGGACGTATTGTCGACACTCCTCTACAATACGAATAAGGTATCAATACCTCCTTCCGAACCATAAGATTGGAATGTCTTCTCGAAATTAACGAGAAAATATGTCCAAGGTTTGTATTGGAATTCTTCCTTCAAGTTGAACTCGTTGGTAAGGAGGATCGCTCTCTATCTCTTTGGTTTTGGATTAAAAACCAAAAGTTTGTTTTAACCCTTGTGCAATTTGCTCACATCCTCCGAATTCCAAATCATGGACAAAGTGCCTTCACTGAAGATTGGTCTCTTGATTCTCTCTTCAACTTTCGTGAAGAAAATAGTCCATATTGTTCACACATACCTTCCCCGCAAGACTTGACTCGCATGATATGAAAACCTCGACCCTATTACTCCGATCCAAACATTATCTATACATGGGATATTCGAGAAGAGTACAAGGCTCTCGCACTCATCCTACTTGAAAATGTTTGGAGTCTTAGGGGAAATCGAGAAATTCTTCCCGCTTGTTGTGCTCACATAATGTATTGTTTGCTAACACAACAACCATACAATCTCGCCTACTTCTTCGCAAGGCGAATTGTAAATCTTCAAGGCTCCAAGAACAAACTAATCCCTTATGGAATGTGCCTAACACGGCTTTATCATCACATCATGTACTTCCACCCTCAATTTTAAAGTCCGTTGTACGTACTTGTGAACAAAATGATGGAACCTCTAATCACATCTCTCATGAAGACTTTCTTCATCCCTGAATCGGCGAACACTCATCAACCATTTGATGATCCATCTAGCGAAAACGCTCAAGGAACTTAATTTTATTTCAAAATAGGGTAAATCCTTAGTGTTTATGCTTTATCAATGTAATGCAATTTCTTTCATGAAATAAAACATTTAACATTTGATATCTCTACTATATTAGTGTTAGAACTTCTTAGAAAACAATAACCTTGAAATATGTTGCCTTGCATACCTTTTGTAAAGGTTCTGTTTAGCAGGAAGACGGATCCCCAAGTTTGTGCTAGACGGATCCCTACTCTTAGGGAACCGTGGGATCCGGCAAACAGAAATGCAGTTGCAATCCTTATACTTCAAGCTATGTCCTTAGATCACTTCACACTAAGCTTAACATAGTATCTTAGGACAAATTGAGCCCTTATCAAGCTGAGTAAAAGTTTCATACTCACGCATAACTCACTTAGATCACACTCAAGGCGCTTGTAGATCTATCGTTTCATCAAAACTCATTACTCTTCCGCTCTTATAGTCACGCATGATCCGTCACATGTTAATACATCTAGCTTTAGAAATCTTTCAATTTTTAGCAAATTGATTGTAGGCATCCTTACCTCAAAATTGGTCGAAATGGGACAAATTCTAGCTTTTTCATCTTAAGCTCTTAGAATATCCTCCAAAACATTATCCTAAGTTACTATCTGGTCTCTAGCATCATTTAGCTCCATTTGACACTCTCAAATCTCTAGTGTCATCTTTTGTCACTCATTGGCAATCATAAAAGTTCTAATTTCTTCCATAAAAATCTATCATTAGCTACATCACTCACTGCCCTTAAGCATTTAAGTACCCTTTCATTTAAGACACTTAGATAGACTGAAACACTCAAGAAGGAATAGGTATTAGACCTTACAAACATCATTGTTATCTTTTCCTAGCTGCTGAGAGCTGGATCCCTAGGATTAGCCTAGACGGATCTCTCATTGGAGGGAACCGTGGGATCCGTGTGACAGATTCATGTCAACTCTAGCTAAAACAATCATTTCAAGCTCATCTTGCTAACTTGAACACTCCATCTCATCTTAATTAAGCTCCTAGATCAGTACTACTCTGAAGTTGACTCTTGTGCATGCTAATAATCACATTCCAAGGAATCTTAGTGGCTTAAGTCTTGAATGCACTTGCCAAATCCCTTGCTTTATAAACCACATTGTTAGGACTCTTAAAGTCATCATCTTCATCCTCATTTTCAGCACTTAGAAACTTTTACAAACCTCTTTGAATCATCTCATCATGAGGAAAGTTCCAAGTGGTAACTCATCCACAAAAGGACCACCCAAGAAAATTGCTCGTGTTGTACATGAAATTTCTTCAACCGAATCATCTTCGGTTAAATCCACAAATGCTAGGATTTCTCCTCCGCCAACTCAACCATTCAAACCAATTCCTAAAAGGATAGTTCCCACAAAACTACCAATGCCAAACACCACCATACCTCCTAAACCAAACAATCCCATTTCCACTAAACCATCACCATTGGTGCCTAGAGCCCTATCATTCACCACTCCACTCTCATCACCACACCTCTACAATCTAGAGGATTTGCCTCCTAGGCCATCTCATCCTCCACCACCGGGAACATTCTCCTCATTAGGAGGAATAGTGGAACTAAATCAAGGTGTTGAGTCAACACTAGCTCCGGCTTCCTTTTCTCCGTCACCATCAAATAATCCCATTTGGATTATGAGAAATCATCAAAGTCAACCACCCGACTACATGGAAGTTGACACCTCTCTACCACTACCATCATTCTTAGTCGAGCCATCTTCGAATGCGCCTCCGCCAATCCCTCCCTCGTTTGAGGCTCCTCAAACCGCTTCACTTGATTCTTCACATCAAGTAATTTCCTTTCTTCCATCATCACTACCTAGCCATGACAAAGATTGTTATCATTGTCAACATGTTGAAAGTTTGATACATGAAGTACGGGAAGATCAACGTTTCATGTTTTATCACCTCCTCGAACGTTCAACGAGATTAAACAAAATTAAGCTAGAGGATTCTAGTGGTGTCCTAGTATCAAGCGTGACTTAGATAGTCTAGTAACTCAAAGTCATGTATCATTCATATTTCTTAGTTTTTAGAGTCATGTATATCATATCTCTAGCTTTATTAAATGAAATTACATGATATTTCTGAGTATATGATTATTGGTCTAATACATATCTCATTTTGATGCCAACATATTTTTTGGTACATCACATTTTCTGTATTTTAGTTACAGATAGACAGATCCTTACGTTTTGCCTAGACGGATCCCTCCAAGGAGGGAACCGTGGGATCCATGCAACAGAAGACTATATTTCTACTAACTCGAGTCTTATTTGCAAGAAATTATGCATTATATACTTGTCTTCTAACCTTTGTTTTGTAGATTTTCAATTTACACGTGAAGACTTTGACACCCTAAGCTAGGGGGAGCTTTATGTCAAAGCATTACATTGCGAGATCACTTGCAATATTAGGATTACATTTGATGACGTCCTTTTGCCAAGTTGCAATCATCAAGGGGGAGCATATTCGTCACTTAGACGAAATCTTTTGCAAACATAGTTGTAATGCATTAGCTTCGTAGTTTTTATTTACTTGACGCCCTCACAAAGGGATGGACTCGTTAAGGGGAGTTAAGACGAGAACTCTTCCCGTCACTTGCTATCCATTTTTTTCTTTCTTTCACATGTTCTTAACACAATGTGTTAGTTCCATTCCAAAGCTCTTTTTGTTTCGACAAAAAGGGGGAGAAGAAAGTAAAAACTACAAATTCAAACTTTTATGAATTTTAGTTTTTTTCTTAAAATAATTTTATGTTTTGTCATCAACAAAAAGGGGGAGATTGTTAATACAAATAAACCGTAAAAACATTTATTTATATTTTATGATCTTCTAATGTTTTGTCGATAACAAACGTAAAATCATTTTAACAAAACAAATAAAATACATAATTGTTTGAGCCAATAGTTGTCTAACACACTTACGTTTTCACATAAAACACTAAAACAAGTATAAGTGATTTTATGATTTAGTAATACATATGTATAACAACCAGTGTTTACAAATTGGGTGAATATATACATAACTAGTATGTATTATAATGGGTGATACAATTGGGTAGAAACTTAAGTATTTGACCCATTGACCAAGTACATTGAATGTAGTTGGGTACAACCCAAAGTCCATGACCCATACCCATGGAGCTTGACCCATAATCCATTGCATGACATCATGCATAAGTCATATATGGATAATATCCATGGCCCATAGTTTTAATCAATGATCCATGGTTTTAATCCATGAACCATGGACTAGATGCATTGCATCTTGTAGATACATTGTATCTACTTGGATACCCATGACCCAAAACCCATGGGCAAAAGTGAGCGTCCCTGATGAGTAACAAAGTTTTCGTGTTGTTGATTCCTAGGTGTAGTGCTTCTTCCCTTCTGCTGCCTATTGGTACTAGTGGACTAGGATTGACCTGTAATACGGAACCTATAGGTATAACCTTTCGCTCAATACTAGAATCGAGAATTGAAACATAGCATCTGAGGCTGCATTAATCGAGTATACATCATAGTATACTACTTGGATACCCATGACCCAAAACCCATGGGCAAAAGTGAGCGTCCCTGATGAGTAACAAAGTTTTCGTGTTGTTGATTCCTAGGTGTAGTGCTTCTTCCCTTCTGCTGCCTATTGGTACTAGTGGACTAGGATTGACCTGTAATACGGAACCTATAGGTATAACCTTTCGCTCAATACTAGAATCGAGAATTGAAACATAGCATCTGAGGCTGCATTAATCGAGGATACACGACAGAAGGAATTGTTCTATTTCCAAACTTTACCTTCAACAAGCGTAAATTTTTTCTTTTTTTTTTCCCGATCACGAATCCTGTGTATTTCTCGTAAAACTGCGAGTAATAAAAAAATCAAATCGCACCATCTCTGTAATAGGTAAATGCCTCTTTTTCTCCTGAAGTTGTCGGAATTATTCGTAATAAGATATTGGCTACAATTGAAAAGGTTTTATCAATAAAATTTCAAAATTTGATCGGTGCTAAACAGTCAAGTCTAAAAGACTAAAAACTGCTCAAACACTAATGCAATTAAGATCAGAGGAGGATAGAGTCTCCCCGGGTCGTTATGTCCCAGCGAGCTATGCAATGGATAAATCAACGTCTAGTAATCGAGAAGTTTGAACAGAAAAAGGATACTGTGATTATTATAACTAAGGAAAATCCAATAAATTAAAAACGCCTTAAATGCAAATTAAAGAAAATTAAAAAGATAAAACCTATTAAATAAACGCTATCACTATATTTAAAGTGATGAACGTTTAAAACCTAAAGCGTACGTTTAAATTAAAATCTACGTGACGTACAAAATAAAAAGGTGAAACTAAGTCAATATTAACCCTAAAAATATGAAAATGATGTTTTTATAAACCTAATGATATAAGAAACTTTAGAAAAAGAAAATTATTTTTAAAACTAATTACCTAATTAAAAACTATTTTTAACTATTAATTAATTACCTAAAATACAAGAAAATAGGAAAATGAGCTAGAAAAATAAGATTAAGACTTGGAAAAGTCTAAAATATCAAAATAGACTTTTTAAAACTATTTTTGTATTTTTGAGACCTTTTATCTATTTTCTAGGAATTTTAAACTATTAAAATCTAATTAAATTGCTAAAAATTACCAAATGAACTATGAAAAATATGGAAAATTACTTTTTTCACCTTTTATATTTATCTAAGCCTGAGAAAAATGAAAACTTATTTTTTTGAACCTTTTTCTAATTTTTTGTATTAAATGCTATTTAAAAAGTATTTAAAAACTAATTAAAAATAGGAAAAATAGCAAAACAGCCTATAAAAATCTGAAAAATTCAGGGAAACTCTAAAATAATGATAAGAAGCTATGAAGATTAGAAAAACAGGTACTTGTGTAGAGGATTAAGCAACTGATGATTCAAGTGCTTATCAAATTAAGCACTTGATAAGCAAATGAGCAAATAAGCTACCACAATGATCACAGAAGCTATGGAGTACTAAGATTGACCAAATGAAACAGTAATCAACAAGCTACAAGCACTGATATGCTAAATATAACAGATTTGATGTTTTGATGTTATAAGCTAAAAACAGATTTTGATGGCTACTTGCAGACCAAAAATAAGCAACAAAATAAGCTACAATCTAAAAACCAATTGTTGATGTCTCAACTAGACCTAAGTGGGTATTCAAATCCAAAGTATCAGACCTTATCAAGCTATTGTGAGCTTTGTGCAAGCTGCACAAAAGCTGAGAAAAACTCAGCTTATGCTGAGTTTTGGAGCAGGGCAAATGGGGCTCTCTTTGAGCTTATGCACAAGCTTGACCAGAAGGCAAAAGCCAAAACCAGTTACGAGGGCTTAAAGACAACCAAGAGGACTACTTGTATCCCAAATATCAGAGCCTAAAACCCCATAATGAGTCCTATGCAGAATCTGCAAGACCTGCAAAAATCCAATTTTTCACTATTTTTGACTTTTTGAAAAAAGAAACACAGTTGACTTTCTTGAGATTTGATCCAATTTTTATGACTGATCTAGGTGTAATATGATGTAATGAAGCTACAACAACCTTTGTTAATTACTTTTGAACACAAATCAAGGATTTCCAAACCCAAAATTCCAACAGTGGACAAGTGAGACAGATTCACAATAAACTTTGACTTTTTTAGCGAATGTAAGTTCAAGAGTAAGTTTAACTGTGAACCAGTTGCTTCCAGTTTGACCCAGGTTTTTACCGTACCTTAACCAGTTTACCACTTCGTCACAACCTTTACCCAACTTAACCTTCGGTCACCCAACCTAATCCTATCACCAAGGAACAAAGTACACACCGTCCGGTATCACCAGAACCTGGAGAACATTCAACAAAGTTCAATGAAACGATTTTAGACATAAACACCACTAATATTCGTAGTTAAGTCAAATTCATCATCATTAATCCCATTTCATTAGATCAAACTAGTAAATACATACTAATCAATCCACAATAGAGTAAATTTAACCGTTTTGTTCAAAAATTTCCCACAAACCCTAACGTTTCAAAAGACATAATTTCTGGGTTAGTCACAAATAGACAACAACTGAGTACGAACAAATCAGAGTAAGTTGAGTAAAGACAGTTTTAACATACGGACGTTCGATTTTTTCAGTTTCAAATAACACTTAGACAGAGTGAACAGGTGACAACCTTAAAACCCAAACCTTTAGGAACTAAACACAAGTTTTCATTAATTGTTTCCAACAACATCGAAGTAATGTAGTATAATGTGGATCTAGTCAGTATTTTTAACCTAGTTTAGAGTTCTTTCAGTTGACACAAAGAAAAAAGTTTTTCAGTTTTT